>JAQPZY010001062.1:780000-1151085 GCA_029931535.1 Margaritifera margaritifera
CGTAAAACAATAAATGTGCAAACCTCCTTAATTGCTTCACTTCTTTTACAGTCGGTGTATAACTACGCCAAGGTAGCCTGCAAGTGTCATGGCGTCTCGGGGTCCTGTAGCCTTAAAACCTGCTGGCAGCAACTTCCGGCGTTCCGTGAAATCGGGGATAGACTGAAAGAAAGATATGACGGAGCTGTAGAATCCAAGTTTAATAAACGGGGAACAAAACTGGTTCGTAAACATAAGAAGTACAATAAACCCACAAAAGAAGACTTGGTATACCTCGACGAATCCCCAGACTATTGTGTAGTAAACCCTAAGACAGGGTCACCAGGGACGGTAGGAAGGGAGTGTAATAAAGGTTCTGACGGAATGGACGGATGTAATTTAATGTGCTGCGGACGAGGGTATAATACATTTAAGAGAAAACTAGTGGAAAGGTGTAACTGTCGTTTCGTGTGGTGTTGTCAGGTTAAGTGCAAGACTTGTGAATCTATTGTAGACATTCACGTGTGTAAATAAAACATCATTGGAGATTTTAGTCTCCTTTAGGACCCTAATCAAGTGATCTTATTCCAAAAACATCACCTGATAAAGACCTCCTGGTTCCATGAGTTCGGAGTCTGCGCATGCGCTATTCATTTCTTGGAGATACCTCGGAGCGCTTGGAAGAGTTGCACAATATCAATGGTTTAGGCAACCTCAGGAGAGTAAGTCTCTTTTCGTTTTAGGAAGAATTATAAGTGCTCTGTTGAACATAATAGGAATCTTTAGGTATCAAAACGTGTTGTGAATATAGCGCTGTATAATGGAGAAGCATTTTATTGCGAGGAGACAGTGTGTAACCTGTTGGCAGGAACTAAATGTTTGTCGCCGTGGTAACAAAAAGGAGCATGCGCAAAAGGTGATCTTCAGAGTGCATGTATATAGAGTGGCGACATTTTGTGCAATCTCCTTATTGATGAAAAATGTATAGAAAGTAACAATTTACAGGGTTTCTAAGTTATAACATATTTGTTGATCTTTGTATGAATGCAATATGTTTTTGTAAATACACATAAAGTAAAAAATGTAATTATATTTATTACTCTTATACTTTTATAAGTTACGTCCTTCATGCATAGATCTGAATTGTTCAGAAACAAATAAATTCTTATGAACTTTAACTTTTTGTACCAAAATAACGCAAAGACATATATCTAATAATAAGATATCTTTAACAATTTTTACATTTTTGCACATCTCTTGTGTTTCAGTTAAGATTCTCTAGCCGTGCTACTTCATTGTAATGCACTCTGGTGGCAAGCAACTTAATTACTTGGTTTGTGTGATCTCAATGAAACTTTTTAAATTTTGTTTATGAATTCATTTTTGATAGTGTCTCGAAGTTTATCTGTAACATTGCATCTCACATTTGTACTTTACCGAACCAAGATCTTTCAGAAGAAAATTAATAAAAAAAATTCAATACATTTGTATCAATCTGGCTGTGTTAAGTATAGCAGAAGGTTCTGTTTAAAATTTTAAAGTTGTAATTTTTAGCAAAAATAGCACTTTATTTTTTTGTTTATATAATGCCTTTAAATCTAAAAAAAAATCAAAGATTTTATATTTGAGATCGCCACTATTAGAGATGTGCACAATGACAAAAGTAAGTATGTCCATAGAAAGAGAATTTGAACAGTTCGTCTTAGAGTATCATTTTGTTTAAGAAATTTATTAATTTGTCACATTAAATAAATAGTGAACACGCAAAGCATGAAGTTGTTTTCTCTATATTTAATATGTGAAATATACCACGGCTCGGTACGATAAGTCTTTCTCATTGGAATAAAGGTAAATATTGCGGTATATGGAATTTAGTATTACATTAAGTACGTCGCTTTTACAGGGCTACCGGAATTCTGTAAATTCGAAAATTAATGGGGTTTGAAAATCATGCAAACTCAGGCTTGGAGGCAAATTTGCGATTTCCCCATTTTAAACAGAATTGAAAAAATGGATCTTAACATTCGTATTTTGTAAATGCTTCAGAGTAGCATTTTTCGCATTAATTTCAATCTCGCAACAATTTCCAAATTTACAGTAAATCTATGTAATTTAACTATCCGTAGGTATGAAGAAATATCAGAAATATCTCATAAAAGCTGTAAAGTTATACATCACCTTTCTCGCTCTCTCTCTCTCTCTCTCTCTCTCTCTCTCTCTCTCTCTCTCTCTCTCTCTCTCTCTCTCTCTGTACTTACAATCTTTGTCACTGACAAGAAATCAAAGAAATAATTTTTACTCATGCATTTTTTTCTCCAGATTTTAAGGAGATTTTCGCATTCGATATCTATGTCTGCATGCTATCTGAAGACAAAAACAATGAAGCCTTTTTTGTGCTCTCTCGGGTTATGTTATAAAATAAATAGATATATTTTCCTTTCGATCAATCTGATTAAAATGGAGATGTACTTATAACAAGTAGATCTGACAGGCAGGGTTCATGTTCTGGTGACCTTGGAATTCCCAGTCCACTTAATTTTAGTAACCTTTCAGATAAGGCTTTGCATTTCGTGTTTTAGAGAGTTATCGTAAGAAATGTTATGTTCCGAATGACGCTTTTCACTTTCATAAATGTGAAAACCGTAATTTGATTGATGATTCGAAAGCTCAACAGTACATGACCTCATATCGGTGTCCGTCAGATATCCCTTATGTCGGAGATTTCAATTTTAATCAGATCGCCTTTCGATCGGACTTGAAGTTGTAATTTGTGAGGTATTCTAGAAACAAGTAATATTCTAGAGTGGTCACTGAGGCGAAGTCATCCGAAGAGCTCACAGAAAACCCTTCGGAACTTCATCAAGTCCATAAAGAGTTTTTCCATAACCACATCATGACCGCTTATGGAATAGTTCAAGAATGTTTTGAGTGGGAGACAACAATCAATCGAATGATTTACGCGGCCACGGATCTATTCATATAAAAGTAGCGGAAATGGAATATGGGACATTAGATATGCAAAAGAAGTGATCTGAATGGTACACTTTTTCCAGACTCAGAAGCCATAATAGTGAGCCTTTATTTAGAAAATATCTGATAAACAGGACTAAATGGAAGTGACCATTACGATACTCGTACCACTCCGTCAAAAGTAAATTAGGCAAAAGTACAATTCTCCACGAAGGCAATATACAATTGAAAAGGTATTGCTTGCTGAGTAGAGTTCTAGGAAAGAAAAAGTATTGATATTATGGAGTTGAAAGTTACTGAGATTTTCCCTTATGCATCGACATTTTAATCAATAGATGCAGCAGTACACATTTCCGCAGCTTGTGCAAACATTTTGTAATATCATATTTCGCTTAATGTCTCTTTCTAAAGAGAGAAATAAACAAGTTCAAAGAAAAGCAGAAAGACTTGTACCTGAATCACAACACCTGGCCTTTTATTCTCGAAAGTTAATCTCAAACCAAAATCTCAGATATGATACTTGGAGTAGATCTAAGTTACTGAAATTTCGGGATTTTAGAAGATGAACAAAAGTGATTTAATACCTGAATGTTTAAAGATTACAATTTTATTCTAATAAATTTACAAAATGTCAAAATTTTTGGACTTTGAACTTTACCCTTTGATTCTTGCTCAGGTAAGTTTCGAGAATACGGGGCTAGGACATACTGTATTGATAGTATTTTTTTCAACAGGTTGACTGTTACAAGATTAAAGCTACTTAAATGACGTCTGAGGGAAGAAATTATTTAAATGTATAAGGTTCTATTCAAATAAAATGGCATTTAGCATCAGTGAATGATCAAACATTACGAAAGAATTATTTCCAATAGATACTGCCTCATATTTAAGAACTTTGTTTTTAACAGGATTGATAGAAGAAATTATCATTACAGACAGAATCGAACACACATGCAGATAGCAGTGATTTTCATCGGCTACTGCAAAAGAAATCAAAAGCGCCATTGAGACTTTTGAAGTAAAACATCAATAACCCAAAACATCAATCACTCCAATACCCGACATCGCAAGAATGATTTGCTTAGCGGCGGCCTTAAGGCGTCTAATCTCTCAATCACGAACAACCAAAACGCGAACAAAATATTTTCGGGCCCACAGGAATTTGAGGATTTTTTTTTCTTTACTGTTCTTTCTGTTCTTGGTTAAAGGACAACTATATGAGTTATATCTTATAGTCTCTTATGCCTTACAAAATGCAGAAAAACAGGTATTACAGACCTGTAAAATAATAAAAGAAAGATAAACATAAAGGCTTAATGTGTCAAACACGAGTCTAAGAAATACAAAAAATTTGACGTGACACACACATTTGATACAAATATTAGGTGAATTTATTATCAAGAAAAAGTCGCAGAAACCTTTTATACATATTTCCAGTTACAGAGTTTAAATGAATATAGTAGAATTCCAGTTACCCAAATTATCCGTCGTGGGCCATGCAATGTTTCAGATAAATATCATTATATGTACTGAATTGGGATAGAGAAATCTCACACGAGGGTTGGAAGTTGTGGGCAGGAACGAGGCTTTGTTGACTTTCATCCCACAAATTTTGATCTAGAGGGTGGAGTTTCTCTATCCCACATAAACGCATATGATAGGTTTATTTTTTCTCATTTCTCACAAGGCAATAGTGTTGAAAAAAGATGGTGTATCATCGGTACGGATATAGGTTTAGAAATACTGGATTTGTTACAAAGGTGTATACGTCATTAGAAAGAGCATAAACATTTTATTGTTTTGAGGCCTGGAAAATTTGTTCTTTGAATACGAAGACATTGAGAAGCATCGCAGACGTTCACGACGTCACGAGCATAATGATGTTATCTACAGCGTCAATGAATGCACTCGTGTGAGATTAATAGTGTATTATAGGGAAATTCCACATAAGGGTCAGAATTTGTGGGTAGGAACTAGTCTTTGCAAGGTTCGTGCTATCAAATTCTGATCCTGAGGGTGGGATTTCCTTATCCCACATCAATGCATATATGGATGACTTTTTTCCCTCACATCCCATATTAGTAGAGATTTTCTAGGCAGAACGCCTATGTGGAAATTCTTATCCTACCTCACACTACTCGGAACAGCGTCGTCTCTTTCCAATAGGAGTGCAATAACTTCGACTCTCTGAAATAGACTCGAGGCAATCGCAGTGATACTTCACATATTGGTAAGTTTTTGGCGGAGGAACATCTGGATACATGTGCGAAGAAAAGATCCTTATAAAATGATAGTTGCTGAAAATAACACTGGACGACGTTTCAATCATCCATGCACTTTTAATGTTTAATGTTATTCCTGCAACTTTTCAGGAAAACACTTGAAGAAATCATTCAGTTTCATTAGCCTCAAACTTTCTCACATGTACAGACTGTCTCGTACAGACACAAATGTACATATAAATGAGAGAATAACATATCCCAAAATGGCTTTCTCACATGGGCAAACTGTACCACACATATATAGGAATGAAAAAAAATCGAGTCTGCATTGACCGATATTGAAAATGTTTGAGGGACTTTGTGCTGTTTCAGATGAACCGAAATTTCAGATAATCGAAGTGAAGATAATTAAAGCGCCACTGTATCGCACTATCGAATTATGAGCACTCTTTATATAGCACTATCGAATTATGAGCACTCTTTATATCGCACTATTGAATTATGAGCACTCTTTCAAAGCCGTGTTTTTACCCTAGGTTACATTACTTGATGTTTTCTAACATATTAACTGTTGGCGATCAGAAAAGCACTGTATACAGCCATGGAGAAGGAGGAGTGATTTACTGTCTGATGTACATAACATAAATGCAAGGGAGTAGACAACGATGAGAAAGAAAAATGAGCACTCTGCGAGAACAGCGGGAATACAGTGCATATTCAATATTGCCAATTTGTGTTACATGCCTAAGATCGTGACATTAATAAATTGCAGCCAAAAATCTTGACTTAGAAAAACTTCGGAGACGTGATATATCTATTATTTTGAAATCAGCACCAAAACGATCCCGCATTTGATTGCAACTATACGTATGTATTTGTTTTTAAGCATGAAACTATACGTATGTATTTGATTTTAAGCATGAAACTACACGTATGTATTTGATTTTAAGAATGCATATCTCCTCTTTCCACTATCTTGCGGTCCGCACGGAAAACATTCATCAACAATATTTACTGTTTCACATATCTGTAAATAAGGACACTCTCGACGTTTAAAAAAAAAAAAAAAAAAACCCAAAAACCCAAAAACAAAACAACAACAACAACAAATGATGTGAATCTGCAAAACATTTTTAAGCCGTAACTAAACAATAACAAAAATGTATGCAAAAATATAGTGTACAAAGCCAGACATATACTTTAACTACTGTCATGTTGTTGTAGCCAGACTACGTTAGTATTTACTGCACCGGAGAACCAATGGAAGACTTTTCAAGTAGAGTATATACTTGCGTATAACCCGGGTCGAAATGCAAACAACATAGATTCTGATATGCCGTAGCATAATGCGCCGGCATGTCGGGGTCTATGTTATTTGTTCTACTGATTAGTCCTTACAAAACTGCATAGACCCAGATCTGCCGGCGCATTATGTGACGGCAGATCTGGGTCCATGCAGTTTGCAGTTGGTATACGTTTATACGCGAGTATATACGGTAGCAAGCACGCTGGAAATGTTGATATGGAAGATAATTTTATCAAACAAAGATTGGTTGTCAGTGATGCGAACTTGACTGATGATACCCGCTGTTCTCTGACAAACATCTGAACCTAGTTCTTGGGTTCTCTAAAACCCTACGTCTATTATTGTACAATACAATATGGAGGAAGATGATCAAACCGAAAGGAACCATGGAGTCGAAACCAAATCAGGCACAACTATTACATATATATGCATGTAGACTGTACCATACCATGGTTATGTGTGGAAAACTCCCATGCCACGACATGAATGTAGAGTCCAACCACTGAAATAACAGGAGACGCAGTAAAAGATAAAAGCTACAAATGGCGTCTACATTAGCTGACATCGAGAAAGTTATTCTTTATTGGAATAGGATTGGCTCCTTAGCCTGTGTAACTATCTGCTACAGTGATTGCTAGGTGAATGAAGCTTGCCATCTGATTGATCACCCATCAATATCCATTGGCTTTAGAGGGAGGCTAATTAGCCTGTAGGACTCACGATACTAATTCAACTCCCATAATAAACCTGTGGAAACACCATGATATTAAAAATTCAAAAACTTTAAATTTCTAAATGCTCATGATCAAACCTATATTTATCAGTATAGACTCATCCTTGATGCAATTCTGTGTTAAGAAAACCACATGAGCCGCGGCATATTTTGGATCTACATGTACATGAAACGTGTTATCCATTCTGCACCTAATGAATCAGGTGCTACTGTTGTTATTGATTGTTCCTAAATCAAGTCTATACAAATACTAAAATTGCATCAATAGAATCTTGTCTCTATTTTTTTTTTTTAGGTACAGATAGGATAAGCTCTCAAAATAATTTTTTTTCTTCTAAAATTGTACTTTTCATTATCAACCAATTATGGACCACCAAACAAGTGTATAGCCTAATGTATCTTCACCCATTTCTAGACTGGTTCACAGTTGTTTCACATAATTACTACCGTGAGCCCTTTAAGTCCGTGCACCATAGTATGTAAATATTATGCATTTTAGCTCATTAGCAAATGATTAAATTAACACTGGCAATTACAAGCATAAAAGAGTCTTCACACAATTCTGTCTTAAGAAATATTAATTGAATGACTCACAACAAAACCCGGAACAGTGCCCAATAGCTACGTATTCCAGCGCAGCCTTTACTATCTTGCTATTTCATACCTTACTTCTAAAATAAATGTAGAGATGATCAAATGCTACAGTTGCGGTATTGAAAAATCACCAAACCTGATTGATTAAAGCGAATGATCACTATCGCAGTTCCTGAGCCTAAAGCGCAAGCGCATGTGCAGCAAAATGGCGAAAGCGGCGGGTCGAGAACAAAATAATAATTTTTGCTCAGCGGTGCTGGAGGAAGCACGATACACAGATTGAAGTACTAAGGAACATGGAAACTTTGAGTGTTTTGAAAGATAATGAGCTAAAAGAATGTGACATGTAAAAAAAAAAAAAGAAAGAGAATCACAGCGCACTAAGAAATTGAGGAGTTAAAACATGCGTAATATGTGATTTTGTCATCTTTACAAAATCAGTGGGGAAAATGGAAATATATCCAAAAAACATTACAAGTAAATAACAAATGGTGCACATGAAAAACGTGATAAGGCAACTACAGTCTGCACAATGTCTTCACGCGGTCATAAATGACACTGTAGAAGAAACAGAAGAGATAACATTTTGAAGATAACACGGAGTATAACACTCAAAACTATGAAATTTGTACCAACTACATCTAAAAAAAGTTGAAAAACAGATACAATATAAAAGTCTACAAGCCAGTTTAAGAGATTTTAAACACAATAAAAGGTAATGAAAATTATATAGGTATTGATGTAATCAACGGAATATTTAAACTACTGGTTATACTCGTGTATAGGCCTGAACCAACCGCAAACTGCATAGATCCAGATCTGCCGTCGCAAAATGCACCGGTATATCTGGGTCTATGCAGCTTGTAAGGACTAATCAGTAGAACAAACAACATAGATCCTGATCTGCCGTCGCATAACGCACCGGCATATCAGGGTCTATGTTGTTTGCATTTAGATCCGATTTATACGCGAGTATAGACGGTACTATCAAATTTCATGCAAAGAAGATATAGCATCGCTTCGTGTAAATACAACATCAACAATGCATTTTCCTAGAAATGTTTTCACTTTGTACAATTTTAACACATCCAAAACCTTCTGTTACACAGAATTACCACAAATTCGATGTGTAGATATACATATTTTTTGAGGATACAATTTGTTCATAACTTTCATTTGACATCTTGTAGTAATTGAAATTAAACTACAAAAATAAATGCTACAGTCAGTATTGAAGGTACAATAAATTGTACAATGTTGCAGGTGCGACAGAAAAAACTGACATGGTAAGTGGAGAAAAATAAATAAATAATAATAATAATAATTTTTAAAAAAAGAGACTAAAATGGTATTACAGTGGAGGAAATGAAAATATTAAAGAGACAAATCAACAAAGACTTACATATGAATGTGACAAAACAGGAAATGGAGGATCGGTGTAATTACACAAGAAATTTATATCCCACATTATTTAAAAAAAATTAAATAATGGACTTCAGATTCAAAAAGCTAACATGTACAACATCATACCCTTGTTCTGCAACTGAGTTTAACGCCCCAGCTCATCTGGATAAACGAGAGAAAAATTTACTACACTGAAACGCTATTTTTCATGTACCAAATTATATTGTAAAATTGTACAGTGAAGATTCTCTCTTAGACAGGGCACAGTGTGCAATGATAGTTTTGCAGAACCAATTAAACATGGCAGTGTGGATGGCAACGGCTGGTTGTGGGATCTCTAAATGGCATTTAATGTATCAGCGCGTTCCAGTGTTAAGTCTGTTTACATGTCTACTTTCAAATAAGAAAACTGTTATCTGGTTGAAAAAATACCTAGATTATATTAGATCTGACCAACACTAACATTGGCCTTAAATATTTTAGTTTGATTTACAACAATTTTAACATTCCACCACATCATGATAGGAGATATATCAAGGAGAAGAAGAAAGTAGTAGATAATAATAGGTAATATTGGAAACCATATACATATTTAGAAAATTTTGAATTAAGTAATTTAACAGTTGAAGAAGAAAATGATGGATTTGGTTGGTGGTATTGGAAAGTTAAATCAAATACAAGTATCTTAATGAGAAAATTGTTGCAGATGAACCTAGTTTGGACTTATTTCTCTTTGCAAAAAGAGTAGCGGATTAACAGGTGAAGGTATTGCAAAGTTACTAGTAAATTAAAGTATCAGATCATTATGCATCTTCAGTGCACAAGTTCAAAACAGACCATGTATCACAGAGTCTATTTCCACAGTGTCAGACACTGCTAAAAAGTTAATTAACCAATTAATTTTAGGAAAGCAAGGTTACGGCATAGGTGAAAGCATTTTGTTTGAATTTCAAGAATACATATCATATTCAAAATTGAAAAGGTACTATGATGTTGATGTTGTCGGTGTATTTTTTGTTGCCGAGTGGCATGGTGATGAAAATTGGTAGTATCGTTGGAGGCAACAACAATTTCCAGAAATATAATGACTTGCATAAATTTGGATTAGACCATTACGCCAACGCAGATGTAGAAACGAACGACGTTCTACAGGCTGATACACAATCTGCTGCAGTAAGACAAACACTGTAGAGAACAAAAGGTACAGCAATGTGAGTAAACATTATGTAAAAACAAAAGGACTGTAATGATGATGAAATTCACTTGGAACGCATCGCCTCCCTCCAGAGATGACATTATGCTGTCAGATTGTTTGACACTTTAGCACATGACATTTTTGAAATGTATTAGACACTTTACAGTATTTTTGTAATTCAAGCTCGGTATGCCGTTATCCGCACTGAATGCTAGTTTGATTATATTAAAGCATATTAATTTCAAAATGTCAACATAAATTAAGAAGGAAAAAGAAAACACACAATAATGCGTGATAAATAAATGTGTACTGCTCGCTTTGTTGTTGATGCAGTTGTACCTTTAGTGATATATGTTGTGTTAAGACTAATTTTAGGAGTTTGTGTCTAAGATGAAATAAAGTCGATCATGAAAAACACCGAATTCAACACTCAGACTAGATCTACGTTAGACATTGAATGCGATGCAAAGTACGACAAATGAATGTTATTCAAAATCTCCTCAGTGACTACGTTTGCCATTTAAATGATTCAACATTTTATTGAGCTCTTCTACACATATAGAACATATATTAAAATCTATCTCTTCTATTTGAACTATTAAATTTCAAATTATATTTAGCTGCTGAAAGTAGGATTGAAACATGACTTAGGACTAACCTTTGTTCACATCTTGAAATCATATTTAGTTAACTTTCCAAATTTCCTTGTAAAATAAATGGAAGGTGAACAAGACAAAAATGAAAACGAAAACAATGTTGACAAATCATGCCCGAGGCCAAATAAAGCAGCTTTATAAAAGCAAAAAGGTCCACGTAGAATTGAACTTAGCAAAAACACTTAAAACTTTCGTAGGAATTTAAAAGATTAAACGTTATTACAGAAAGATGAAGAACAGTCTGAAACATCACCAGATGGATTAAGCACGTGACAGACATGATAAATGATACAAACTGACGAAGTGTCGGACCGAGTATTTTAAGATATTTTATTTTCTGTTGCCAGTATAGTTTTATGGAACAGTTTGCAGCAAGATATTAAAGAAGCACCTAATGTTTCTGATTTTGCGAAATTATACCTCTGCAAATATTTTCAGGAGCAATCCTGATTTTATGACCACATGACATTTGTAAGTAGAAGCATGATAAATCCATGTGATCACTGTATGTTAACCTTGTATAATTTGTATTAACTAGAGATATATTTACATTTTTTATGCAGTAGATGTTAACCTTGAAGACTTTCACTAATTACATGAATATTTGTTTTAATTGCAGGGCCATAATGTAAACAACAGGCTGCTAGCTAATTATATCATCCTGGATAAATAAAGGATACTATTATTATTATTATTATTATTATTATTATTATAATTGAGCAATGAAGCAAAACAAGAAATGAAAGCATTCTCAAACTTTATTATTCTAAAAAAAGATTGGTTTGACAAAATCCAGCTTTACGTCAAATAAACAACTTAATGGTATAAGGAGTTATGATTGGAGGGGCAATAGCTAATGCTTTAGCATTTGCAATAAGCAACTATCTCTTAAAATATTTTTTATTAGGAAGAGCTGAAAAAAAGAACGAACATTAAAAAGATACGGAAGGACTACAGAGAAAACCGCAGAGTTGAATGAAAACAGAGCAAAGACACTTTATTTATTACTAAAATAAATTATCGAAGGAACAAGATTTGGTGACTTAATACTTGAACAGTTTTAATGAAGCTTTTGATTTATCTGAATCTACCATAGTGCAGGTGATAGACGTGATTTGAACGATCTTGATGGCAATGCAAGGCTTTAATCAGAACGACAGCCAGAACTAAATAATTTCTATTAGCCTTCTGATGAACAGATAAAACAAGAGAACGTATTCATTGTGATGGGTGTTAGTGTGTATATTGCTTACAAGTTTCTTTAAAAGGAAAGACTGTAGTCACGGTCAATTTTACAAGTAATAAATACTGAAGATATCATAGCCGCGCCTGCGGCACGTGTGCAAACCACAGCTTTTAGCGCTATATAAATGGTTTGCATAAGCAAATTTCTTGTTATATAAATAACAAAATGGCAACGTGTGGTAAATACATAACTCCTAACAAGCAGGAGTAAAAGAGACCACAAGGAGTTAAATACATTGATCACATATATACAGAGCAACACTAAACCTGAACAAACTTTACAGATAGAAATTCAAAAGCTAAGCCCAACTGTATTGATTGTACCAGGTAGTTTGTTCGACTTTTTTGATGTAAAGATAAAAGATGTTAAAACTGTAGTGTGAAGCAACTTAAGTAGAATGCTTCTGAAAGACATCACCTTTATCATACGGAAGTGATGATCTTTTCAAGGTGAATTATTACAACATCATCATGGCATACAAAACTTTGTGGTAACCCGATTCAGTTAGAACAAATAGGATTAAGCAAGGTGTTATAAATGATAAACTGAGAATGTTACAACCAGTAGCGGGTAATGCGTTGAAACTGAAGCTATACAGTTTGTTGTGCAGATCATTTGTCAACTATATCTACGTGCTATTCCACACGAATTCAGATACAACAACTGCAAAAGCCTCTGAAGAAATATAAGCTGGTGACCAACACTATGAACTGGAAAACATTTGTTTACAGTATGATACGATTATTTTAGAATCAATTGCGCACAGATAGTTAATGATAAATAAAGAAATAATATTGCCTTCTTTTACAATTACATCACTACGGATATAAGTACTGTTATACCAGCCAATACAACTTTAACGTCTCAGGATTTTCAATTAAGACAACAGCCTCCCGAAGCCACAAAGTATTTCTGTAATAAAAAAAAATTAACCCCCCCCCCCACACACACACATAAACAGATATTATAAAGGAAAGTGTAAGCAATTCTTACTCTGATAATCAATTGATCTGGCTTGATTTGAAAAGATAACAGATTGTTTGGTAATGGCCATAAGTTAGCTAATTTGCAACAAGGTGTCCACATACGAATCAACGGAAGAGAAATGTAGATGCTCACAGACTGCATATTTAATTTGCTTCAGGTGCTCAGGTAAACATTGCCTAATTTGCTCAGCTGTTCAGGTAAACATTCAAAACAATCAGTTTAAATTATGTTCTAGGTATGAATAAATGTTCCCAAAGGAACCCCACAAAACATGACAATTTGTGGAGTGAATGAATGTGAAAAGAGTATTTTTGCACTAAATTTGTCAGAAACAGAATACAAATTCTTATTTGATTACATCAATATCCTCTGTCAAACTTTTCTGTTCAACACTCTTACAATGGAAAGTGTTTACTGAAAGATGATAAGGTGATCATAATGGATCCTGAAATTAGATAAGTAGTTAGAATGACCTATTGATATTTGTCGAGGAATAAATACTTTGTTCTTGGTGAAGACTACGCGAATTTCGATGACGTTAAAAGAAACCAAATTGGTAAACAAAAATAGATTTCAGTGGTAGACATTTTTAAATATCTGTAACGGTGATTGTGCAATTCTACAACTGCATAACATAAGATTTCAGAAAAATAAACGTCGTCTACATGTGTTCTACACCAAAAATTAAACAGCAATAGAAAAAATGAAAAATGTTCACTAAAAATAATCGTATCATGAATTAGGTTCAAAGAGAGATTGCAGATAAGCTAAATCAGAACAAACGGACCAACTTTTAATGAGGCTTTTGTAACCCTTTAACTATAGAGTAATTACGAGTCCGTACGGTAATGTATTTATGTTATAAACAAACAAAACAACTCCCAACTCCCAATAAAACGCCTTGTGCCACATTGACAAAGCAACTTTATTCATCTTGATACTGTACATATCATAATTGCATGATCCGAGAAATTTAATTTCTTAGTAATTCTTATTTTTCTTGACTAAACAATCTTTGCACATTTCGAATTTTAAATTCTTTATGATTACACATTTATTTTCCCCTTACAGACTCTCTTTTTATTCTTGGTTGTCTTAAATAAATAAAGTTTTGACATTAACCCACGGAACTCTCTAGTTGGGCAGAAACAAATAATTATATTTCCATAGAGCGTAAATTTTATGTTTTGCAAAATTGATAAACTTTCGTGGTAAGAAGAACAAAGCACTATGCATAATCTATCAAAGAGTGAACTTTTAAAACTTTGAAAATGAAATGCTACGCGGATTGCTTATGAGAAAAAATTGTGTAGGCGCACACTATCAAAATATGGCCCGGTGAGATCTCCCCATTTACATTTGGAAGTACCTAAGCGGCGATAGTGAAAAAATTAAAATGGTTTTAGGGTCAAGTCTGCTATATCATACAACTTACCCATACTTTGGCTTCTTCTGAAAAACACACCTAAATTGTTTTTTTGTTTTTTTTTCTTCTTCTTCTTTTTTTCTGCAATCACTTTCATCCAAACATCAACCTTCATTAAAATACGGTTTTAATATTCCACCATTCATAAGCTAGTTTCATAGCTCGTAAAATAATTAGCTGTTTGTGACCAATTGTAACACCATTCAGCTGATCCTTGAAAAATCCAGGAACAATCTTATTCATGTGTGGGACACTAAATATGCTATCTTTAGGGTATTCACTAGTGTCATAAAACTTGATGTAATCCTTTATCTCGCTGTAAAAGTTTTCTGTATTAACATAAATGCATAAAAAATCGGTATCAGTCTTGTGTAGTGTCATTCCATCACATTATTTATTTTTTAATTTGTTGTAGTAGAATTCGTACATCAGCCACTTTCTTAACTGTAACACTCTAGATGCACAGTAAATTGGTTCTGTTAATTTTATTTTTCTCTTTTCTAGACTCACTAACACTAAGTCTACGTCAATAATTGTTCTCCTTGCGATTAGTCAATTTGAAAAAGTTTGTAATAACATCATTGTTAGCTTTTTGCCTCAGATTTCTATTCAGTTTTATGCAGAATTTGTATCATGGTGGTTGATTGAACAAGACAACTCAGTACATATTGTTTCAGTTTAAATCTAACTGTATATAAAGCTTTAGGTTCTTGTTATGAATGACATATTTCTCGTTGTTTTTCAATGTAAATAATAATTTTGATAATGTCGGCTTGTTATCCTTGTAATCACTTATTATCTTCTGACGTAACTCTGTTGAATCATTTTCATCTGGAATTAATTTATCTAGAGCTAATGGGTGGTCCTGGAAATAGTAATGCAAGTGTAAAGGAATCTCCAAATCACTTTCACAATGAAATGCGAGTAGTAGTATAGTCGTCTGATATTTCGAACAGATGTTCTTATAGCCATCTAATCTGTCATTCCGTTTGTTACGACTCTATGGTCTAAGAAAAATGTAACAGAAAGAAAGTGAAACCAACAAATCAAGTAAAAAATCAACAAGCAATTTATTACTAGATAATTAAAATGAAAAATCAAAAAGTCACTTACAGTAATGTGTTTTGAAATCCTAATAATCCAATAAGAATGATTGTTCTAATCACAAGTCCTAAATATAGAATGTTCCGAATTCACGGCTGTGTCCTTGAATGTTATTATGTGCCAATGGTCTGCAAAGTCCTGATGTACTAGTAATCTTGATGTGTTGATGTCAAAATGAAGTATTCCAAAATCTCTGAATAAGTTCACATAAATTCCAAAATCATCAATTAAAAATCCAAAATCCAAAAGTTTATGAGCACTGTTATAATCCAATGAAAATTTAAAATAATTCCTCTCTTAGAATTTGGAATGAATTTTCACAACTGTAATAGCTCTTTACAAGACTGATGGTAATGTCAAAACTGAATAAATGTCCACCAAACATGGCATATATAAAGATTGGTCACATGACAGAATGTTCTAGAATGTGTGTCATCTTAATGGAATTTTACTTGTATACAAAAATTCAACCTTGACCTTCAAATTGAGAAAACATTATATTGATCAAAACAACCTAATTCAAGGACACTAGTTAAACATGTTTTTCCTGATAAACATAAAGATTTAAGCAAATATTAAAGTGAAGAAACATTTATAATTTCCTAAAATGTTTATAATATTATATAAACATCATACATAACACCGTTCCCCATCTAAAGATAACACGTATGTGTTGGCCCATGGTCCATCCACATAAGCTATTAGGATCTAGGTACATACTGAAAGACCTTGGCCATGACCTTTTATATTCACCATTATTTTTTCAATCTTGTTTTTGTCTTACTATCTAAGTCCGACTAGGTTTAATGTTTTACATAAGCATATATATGTGGCATCATGCTAATTCCATATATTATTCCACTCTCAATTATCAGGAACATGTCATAGTCTGTTAAAAGTTCTAATTCAACACCTTTTATATTTAAACTTGCATCATGAGCTGGTCTTGGTGAAGTGTAATGACAAGTAGAGTCTAATGGAAATTTTTTTATACAGACATTGGGAAATTCTTAACAGATGTAAAATAGCATTAAATGATCTTTCTTCTCATCATAGTCATGTAGATCTCTAAGTGTATTCGGGTTGAAGTATTTCATGCCATCATGCACATACTAATAATCGTCATTTGATATGTTTTAATTGTTAAGAAATGATTAAAACTTGTCTATCAGTGGTATTGCTGTTTCATTCAACCTTTCAAAGCTATCTGTGTATTCATATTGGTAAATGTGTTTTCACAGATATTTAGAACGTATGTTTCAGTGTTTCTTTGAACGTTTCATCACTTACATTTTTAACTAGATGTTCAATAGCTTGTCCAGTAAATCTGCAAACTTGATTGTCCTTTTAATTGTTATTGTGTTTTCTTCTTGCATGAACCTATAAAATATGAAAACCTTACTGAATGAAACATATTTCTCATCGATCTAGCATACCAGTAGAAACCCTGATGGAATATGTTTGGTTGTTTTCATTGTGCATGATTATATATTAAATTGTACGTTGATGTTTCTTTTCACGTGTAGAACATTACTTTCAAAATCATAATTAATAACATAAGGAACATTTAGCTTCTATAATTTTACAACTGAAAGTTCTTCAAGCATCACATCTATATAAGTATCTACGTGGTAACGTAGTCTCTTGTGTTTTGATAATGTTTCTGGTGTATAGAAAAAATTATTTTTACAGATTTTGTTTCTGTCGTGTCCGTTTTCTGTGATAATTGTTTTAAAATCTTTTATTTCAACATAACAATACCATCCACCTTTATAGTCATTAGGACCACTATATTTAAAGATAATTAACATGTCAGCATGCTTTTGTCTTTCTACTTAAGTTATTGTAAGCAGTTTGACGTAAGATGGTTCAACTATTGCATAAACATTTACGTACATATCCAACGTAACCAAAGATTGTATCTAACCTAATTCTATTATCATGACCTCTTATTATCCTGTCTGGAAATATTTATTAATGATTCTACAACATATAATAAAAATAGCATCCTTGTTTGTTTTACATTGATAGAAGTTTTTATTGTTTTTTTAAAACCCATTTAGGCAAATCTAAATATAAACATCCTCTGAGCGGTTGAAATCAATCTATGTGCAATATTATATACCGTATGTACTCACGTATAACCGGGTCCAAAATGCAAACAACATAGACCCTGATCTGCCGTCGCAGATCAGGGTCTATGTTGTTTGTTCTTCTGATTGGTTCTCACAAACTGCATAGACCCAGATCTGCCGGCGCATTATGCAACTTCTGATCTGGGTCTATGCCGTTTGCAGTTGGTATAGCATTATACGCGAGTATATACGGTATTCTATTCTGTCAAACATCCATCGTGTACTTTCGCTTATTTCCTGTGAAAATTTGGTATGCACAATGTCGAATAAACTTTAAATGACAGTATCCACTTCTCCCGTGTTGAATATATTTAGAGGCCTTTTTCTTTGGGTAAAAGTTTCAATACTTAGCTCGCTCTCCCTCCTGGGTAGGTCATTTCATAAGCCTTCTCGTTAGGTCTAGTTGAGTTTTTACAGAAGCATATTATCGAATTTTTGAAATGATGAGCTTCTTCAAATATGGTCCAATGTGATTGAAGAACTCATACAAATATATTGTTGCTTCCTTAAAGTCTGTACTTATTCTTAAGATATTTTTACTATTCATCATGAAGTAGTCCTAGAGCACTAGCATAACCAACAGAGTCTAACTTATAACTTGCCATACAGTCATCAAGAAACTCTTTCAAAACATCGCACAATAGTAATGTGTCCTTCATTGTTGTAGTGTTGTATATCACTGAGTATTTTCAGTTCAAAATGTTCCATTACATTCTGTATATACCTGTAGTCATCATCGGATACGCTAGAGCTGAACAGTGATGAGCAGAATTTTTCAATCGAAGGGCAATGTTCTTTCATTGAACCTATCGAAACTATCAAGCACTCATAGGGATAGATGTCTTTACGTAGGAATTTTGGTTTCATGTTTTCTAACCATTTCATTATCTCATTAAATTTATAATCGTTTAAATATTTTTCTAGTTGTTTTGAGGGATTAACCCATGAACCTATCCACGAACCAAACTTTCCTTTCACCGGTAATTTCTTTTCCTTCTTTTTATTTTTTTTTATTTTTTATTTTTTTTGAACCTGTCAACTGGAAAATCCCTACTGAAAAAAGTCATCTGCGTTGGGGATGATTCTATTTTATTAGCTTCTTGATGAGCAGGTGGCTGTCATAACTGACAAGGTGTCAACAATAAGTGGTATGAATTTCGCATATTGGAATTTCACATGACAGTAGTTATATGCAGGTTCTCTATACTCTCCATCCAAGTGGTCATTATGGCGAAATTTTTCAATTTCATTTTCTTTGCTCTCAGGTATGGCAATGTTGATTGAATTTTGTCTTCATCAGTGAAGACCATCTGTTTTGCATTTTTGACCTTAATTATTTGTAAACAGCTCTATCATTTTTTTCCCAACCATTCATGAAAAAGCTTTATACAATCTGTACCTCTATAAATGATTGGCTTGTAACATTTATGAATTGATTTGAGGTACATGTCAAAATATAAAGGTATATGTTTAGCAGTCTTCAGCATCCAAGATTGTTGAACTACACTTTTGCTTGAATCATCTGAAAATTATTCCAACACACTTCAAATTGCAATACATAACAAAATGAGCCTTCAATTGAGGTTGAAAGTTTGCAAAATTTGGCATATGAGCCTTCTAAAGAATGATGTCAACCGTTTTTCCAACTTTGAAACAAACATTTGTGCTCATAAAATATTTCATGTGTTTTAAAATTATTTAGGCATTTATTACATATTATTTTCTTTTTTTCACGTTTGTTAACTTTCAAATGCTTATAAAATGATATTTTTCTGTGGCATCAAATATGATCAGCATGCTAAAATGCTGACCCTCTTCCTTTTCCAACATTCTAACCGGCATAATGG
Source organism: Margaritifera margaritifera (assembly GCA_029931535.1). Lineage (NCBI taxonomy): Eukaryota > Metazoa > Mollusca > Bivalvia > Unionida > Margaritiferidae > Margaritifera > Margaritifera margaritifera. Next base: position 799,805 of record JAQPZY010001062.1, read on the forward strand.
ATTTGTTCCTAACTATTTCATACACCCTAATGGATGTATTAAACACATCATCAAATTTACAGATGTCTTCAGATTGTAATATATGAGATATGTATAATTTAACAATCCACGTAAATGGGAAGCATCTTAACAAGTTAGAAGAATTTATTGCATTACGATCTGTAAAACCTTTGCCTGCAGCACAAGAGAAACAAACAAGAGAAAAAAAAATTACAGCTTGGGTTTAAAATGTTGTTGAGGAAAGTCGATCCAAAGAAGATGAAAAAATGTCAACTGACCAACGGTAGTATTTAATTTCAAAAGAGCGTAAGATTTTCAATAAGAAAATAAACAGATTGGACTGAAGTATTGATGTATTAGATGAAAGCGTGAATCCATTACTTCTTTTAGACATTATACATGATTAGACATTATACATGATAGGAAGTTGGAAGAAGAATTGACGAGTTAAGAATAAAATAGGGGAATGATTTAAATCAATATCATGATCTATTTATTTGTCATAAATTTAGCAATCTTCTTTGTCATTCATATTGTAGAGCCAAAGCCCAAGCCATTTGAACCTTAAAGTCAATAACCAGATATTGAACCAAAAATAATAGTTTCACCAGCCAGTTAGTAAAATAGTTACATTCCAGAGATGTTGTAAAAATGTTACTGCTTTTACAATAGTAAAATGAGTGAAGTGAAGAGCATCATCAACATCCTACAACATTCAGTTCCCAATGCCGCTTTCAATGTGTTTGAGATTTAATATAGGACCGCCTTAAACTTATCGGACCACTAAAAATGTTACAGTCAGAGAACTAGTTTACTGGTGTGAGGATAAAAAATAAAGTACTAAATATCTTGAGATGCACCCATTGGCTAGTAAATGGATTTAACCTTTCTGCATTATTGATTTCATAAACTTCAGTCTGTGCATTATAGTTGACAACAAAATATTTACTTTTATTTTGATATCCTGTATTTAATTTCCTACGACAAAATAACATATGAACTCTTGTGTGAGGCTATGTTACTTGGTGCAGACCAGACAGTCCCCCTGTTTAACAGCACGAGGCTCAAACAAATGCAGCGGAACACCTGTTTTTTCAAGGCTGAAACTTTTTTCTCTAGCTCTAATGAATAGAAGAAGCATGTGTGGTTTTTATCCCAAGTTATTGCAGAAATTATTATTTTTTAATATATTAACATTAAGTTCTCTGGGAAGTGTATTAGTGATCCGATCCCAATAGGGGTGAGAGTAGTATGTGTATCCACAACAACTATGTGCACCTCTGCATTCATTTTAGTGTCATTAGTTTATGTATGAGACATTGCAATACAATGGATCTTTTGTGGAATGATTTAAAGCATACACAAGTGAAAATGCAAATAATCATGGTAAACAAGCCTTATGAAGCTTTATAGCTGCCCAGTAGCTACTACTATCTGGATCATATGTCACATTCATTTTTTTACCTCTATGTGAGATTGAAGACCTGACAGGAATTTATGAATGTATTACCTTTTTCGTCATATAGAATCTAACATTTATCGTATGTTGTGTTGCACGGTGCTTTTTAAATGGCTTACTTTATAATAGAATGTACAACTAGGTATTAGTTGGAGTGGATTGGTTATGTTCCCTTGACCGTCTGTCTTAACTTTAACACTTAAATGGTACATGTATTTTGCATTTGTTAAATTACAATTGGGAACCGTGTAAAGAGCCCTGTCCCTCAGAATAAATGATCTTTTGTGCAATATCTTGTCAGCTGTATTTGGAATGAAGTTTTTCTTATTATTCATTCTTTCTTTTTAAATTTTGGCTTACATTGCTTTGCTTCATGAATCAGTACATGCAAAATAACAAGCATATTGAATGCTAATATGTTTGTAAGATTGAATATTGATGAATTTGTATTTACCTCCTTTATTCGGAGTCCTCGGCATTCATATCAACCTATAAATCTTTGGCATTAGTCAGCCTTAGCAACTTGTATTGCCCCAAAACTTCCTCTTGGTCAGTACCAGTACCGAGCCTGTTTTCTTTTTCTTTCTTTCTTATTTATTTTGCAACAATATTGTACTTTCCTTCGAAAAGCCTTTTCTATTTTGTTGTTGTAACACACTTCTCTACGTTGTTCTCACTTGGTACATCCTGTTATGAGAAACATTTCCTAGTTTGAAATTAAAGTGTCTCCAATTAAAATAACCTTTCGTTTTTCTCTTTACTTTTATCATTTGTGACATTGTAATATGACCTTAGTTTATGATTTGAGTTTCAAAGTGTGACTGTTTTGTACTGTGAGAATTATAGTCTGCATTGTGTATATTATTTATTTGGATCAAGTGGAGTTAGTATCGCTTGACAGTCTAGCCCGGTCTAGTGTTGGCCCGTGGTTGCAGACCCTACATTCATACATTTCTCATGTGACAAGTGATACAAAGCAAAATGAACCTTTTAGTTGCCATAAACACTTCTTCTTAATATATGATTAAAGAAAACAAAGACTCTAATTAGGAACATTTTAGGCAATCAAAATATCATCTTTGCACCAGAAATTTATGAAAACAGGGGGTTGTGTAATTTGATAGCTCTTATTTTATGTATGAATATGAGTATCGCAGACACACAATAAATTAAGAAAAGCATGAGACAAACAATTAAAATCACTGCATTTATTCAGTTATCTACATCTATAATGTATGAACATAGTAAAAATTTCTTGAAATGCAACATTCATTCTTATCATCTGTCGGTATTACGTAAGTGTCGATTATTATCATTCGTGCACTTAGAATACCGCCCAAATTAGTGTAGTGCATACTTGGTGTCTAAGGTTGTCAATACAAAATGTAAAAATATGATGTTTTGTATAGGTATCGGACCACTAATTATTTTACAGCCAGAAAACCAGTCTACTGGTGGAGGAATAAAAAATAGAGTACTAAATATTTTGAGATGCACCCATTGTCTAGTAATTGAATTTAATTTTTTCGTATTATTAATTTCATAAACTTCAATCTATGTATTATAGTTGACAACATAATATTTACTTTTATCTTGATATCTTGTATTTAATTTCCTACCGATAAAATAGCATATGAACAGGCTATGTTTTTTATGTAGACCACACGGCCCCCCTTTTTAACAGCACGAGGCTTAAAAAATGCCGCATAGCACCTATTTTTCAAGGCTGAAATTTTTTCTCTAACTCTAATGAAGTGAAGCATGTGTAGTTTTTATGCCAAGCTAATGCAGGCATTATTTTTATTTTTTAATACATTAACATTAAATTCTATGTGAAATTAATTAGTGGTCCGATCCGTATAGATTATCGGTAACTTTTGAAGAATTGTTAAAGTTGTTTGTGCATGTAGGTTTGACTGAATTGACCAAGGACTACTTAATTAGTTCAGGTTTGTTCCCTGATAAAAATTGTGAGTTAGTTGGAAACATAGCAGAGCTGGGCTTTACATTATTGTGCAACAAAACGAAATATGGACAATAGTGCACACTCGACATGCTGATTCTTCAGTCGTTATCTTGTTATGAATTTGCGTCTTGTCATGTTTGATCGGAGAGGAAACTTTCACAGTTCTACAACATTTGCATACCGTAAATTCTCCATCTCTTGTTAGTCTCTCCCGTCTCCGAACAGCGTTGTTTGGACCAGTACAGTCCTTACATACCGTCTGTACTCGCTTATAACTCGGGTCCAACTATAAACTGCATAGACCCAGATCTGCTGTCGCATAATGCGCCGGCAGATCTGGGTCTATGCAGTTTGTTAGTAGTAATCAGTTGAACAAATAACAAAGATCCTGATCTGTCGGCGCATGATGCGACGGCAAATAGGGTCTATATAAGCGAGTATACATGGTACATACCATTCCACAGGTACATTTTGTCTTATATAAGAGTAGTTATTGTCTTATTAACAATTTATTTTTCGTGTTTCTGTAGCAGTGGAGTGAGTACCAGGCTGCTACAATATCTTTTGAAAATTGTATTTGAGTTAGTTTTCTAGTGCACGGTGGAATTGAAAAAAAAACAACAATAGTAACTACGTTAGGGTCGACCTTTTTTTATAGTTCTCGCTCGCTCTCTTATGTCATTATTTATGATTTGCAAAAAGATTCCATTTATTTTGTGTTCGCTCCGCCACTTTCGCCGTTTTGCTGCGCATGTGCTTGCCTTCAAGGCTCAGCACTGTGCTATTGATCATACCATTAAATCAATCAGGTTTTGGTGATTTTTCAATACCGCATTTGTAATATTTTATCATCTCTATTTATTGCTGAAATAAGATTTCATATAGCACGATAGTAGATGCTGTGCTAGATTAGTTAAATATTGAGCACTGTTGTTGGTTTTATGGAGACTCGTTAAATTAACATTGAGATAAAATGGGGCTAAGCCCCAATTATGGTTGTAATTAACAGTGTTAATTAAATAATTTACTAATGCTGAATATTTATCAACTCATCACGAGATTTACCAGTTAGTTTTAGGTGTTGTTTTTTTTAAATATATATTTTTTTGCGCCTAGTTTGAAAAGGATAGATAGCTAAGTTTCACTTACTTTACCAATTCTAATTTATCAGAAACATATGATACCTACTCTTTCCAGCCCAACCGGTGGGTTTGCAAACTCGAACCTAAAGAGAACAACCTCAACTTTATAGGACCATTCCGATATTTATAGAAACCTAAAACCTCGGTTATCCTTATCCGTAGTCATTTTAGGATATGCAATTTATTCAAACGCTCTCGAGTCTGGAACATCGGAGACCACTAGTAGTTTGGGAAGATGGAATTGTTAGTAGTGGCTCTTGACTTAGGTGATCGGAGGTCAAATAAATTGCAAGGCCTTCAAGGATCTAGTCCTTCTTGAAAAAGTGTTATACCATGCTCGAGTTGCATTTGCAGTAGGAATTAAACGTGCCCCCCCCCCCCCCGCCAACCTCCCACAACACGCGGACCCTGTATAGATTTCCTCGTTAATGAACATAATTATCTTTTTTCTGTTTTTTTTTCCTATCCTTTGGGTCATGGCTATTGCAATAGTTACAAACTCGCTTTACACCGTTTCGATCCCGAATCCGACGCATGTAAAATAGATAAATAGATGATGTTGTGTAAGTCCACATTTCAAACACAATTTATTAAATGAGTTGAATATTTACTTAACTTTTTGTTGCCTTGGCGATCAAATTAAGATCGACTTTATTCAACGAGTTTCTTAAATTTCATTTAAACTGAGCAAAGCTGTAAGGTTCTATTGATCACATGACGTGATGACTTCAAATACTGATTTAGTTCAATAAAATTGCACTGAAGTGATATGAAACGACATTGACTTTGAGGCGTATTCGGATGCCTCTGACACACTCCTATACTTTACATGACGCCATGAAGTCATATTATTATGTAATGTAAAGTTAAAGATGATACGGGTTTATAAACTTGAATTAACACCGTAGTCATTTGTAAAATAAACTTTTATTCTCCGTGCATGTTATCATTTAAAAAGAAAGATCAAACCCACCTCCTCCGACACACCCCTAGAAAAAATAGCTTATTCCAAGTACTCATAACGGCTCACTTTGTGGCGGAAAGTGATCTTTAAAGTAGAAGACTGGAGAACTCAATGAAAAACCACGATCAAAGAGGCGTTGGGGTTCAAACAAGGGACGGCAGAGGTAAGAAGGGAAGGAGTGACAAAACATTTTTGTTACCTAGGTCCCACACGTACATCTTCCTCTACTTTCAAGGCCAGTAAAGAATCCGTTTGGCATTTTAAAAAAATGGCCAGATTTGAATCTTTATTCTCTTTCAGATGCAATTTTTAAATGCCGTTTGAGAGTTTGTGTTACAAAGGCACTTTTCATTAAAACGAAGAAAAATATCTAAATTTACAATTTAGCAGACTAAAAGCTTAATTAGCTGAGAATCTGCAACAGTTCAACGTTATTCAAAGTGCAGTGAAAGCTAATTATTTGAACCAAATCCAATTGATACGTAAGATATCCTGGTACAAAGAGAACACGTGGTAATTTAAACAACACTAAACATTAATGTTCTCCTAACTCTGTAACTATGTATACCAGCAATTTGGCAGTTTGCATGGTCGGAACAGCTCTGCCGACGGCCGACTGAGTGCTTTCGCCATATAATTTGCAATGTGATGTAATTATTTGCTTAGATCTACATTAATATACATATATTGAAAAAATTGTTTGTATGTTATATAGCCTGAAAACTGAAAGTGTATCATCTGAAAATCACTGCACCTGTACATATGGCTGAATCAGGTACTAGCTGGATAAATGGTATTTTTATAGTGAATACTTTTGAGTTTGGTAGGAATACGATATGAAATTGAAATCCTTTACTAAGGTCAACTGAGAAATGTTATATTTGTTTGTGTATAACGTCATATTTGCTGTTGTATAACACCATCTTTGCTTGTGTACAACTCCGTATTTGCTTGTGTACAACTCCGTATATCCTTGTGTATAACTCCGTATTTCCTTGTGTACAACTCCGTATATGCTTGTGTATAACTCCGTATTTGCTTGTGTACAACTACGTATTTCCTTGTGTACAACTCCGTTTTTCCTTGTGTATAACTCTGTATATGCTTGTGTATAACGCCATATTTTTTGCGTATACCACTGTATTTGTACTTGTATAGCGCCATATTTATTTGTGTATAACTCCGTATATGCTTGTGTATAACGCCATTTGTACTTGTGTAAAACGCCATTTTTTGCTTGTGTATAACTCCTTATTCGATTGTGTATAACACCATCTTTTCTTGTGTATAACGCCATTTTTGCTCGCGTGAAACAACGTATTTGCATGTGTATAACTCAGTATCTTGTACATAACTCTGTATTTTCTTGTATACAACTCCGTCCATGCTTGTGCACAACACCGCATTTGCTTGTATATAAAGCCATATGTGCTTGTGCATAACGGCGTATTTGCTTGTGTATGACGCCATGTTTGCTTGTGTATAAGGCCATGTTTGCTTGTGTATAACCCCATATGTGCTTGTGAATAACGGGGTATTTGCTTGTGTATAACCCCGTATGTGATGTGCTTGTGTATAACGCCGTATATACTTGTGTATAACGCCGTCTATACTTGTGTGTAACGCAAACCTAACTGAAAACAGCGTAAACCGATATTTGCCGTCGCATGATGAGGCAGCAGATCAAGGTCAACGCTGTTGGTACCACTTATAATTTCAAGAGAATTAGTCGCAGACCTTAACCTTAGTGGGTAAGTCTTATATACTGTTTATACAATAAGTAGTTTTTTAAGATGATAATATGCTTCAAGAGGTTTGAGAAGGTCTTGAATAATAATAATAATAATAATAATAATATTATTATTATTCATAAAGATGGTCTATTTTTCTATCGTAATTGGACACACGTTGCATTTTTGAGTTCAACGTATTTTTTTTTCCATTCAGAGCTCCAACGAATCAAACATCCCGCAGCCAGACGCATTTGAATTGAATATTATGCTATTAAATTTATATATATATATATATATATATATATATATATATATATATATATATATATATATATATATATATATATATATATATATATATATAAACAAGCTTCTAACAATTGAAATGTTTGGCTTTCGACATTTGGTAACTGTTAGATATCACTATATCACTATACGAAGCGGGCCAATCAGCTGTTATTGCACCCTAAGAAAATCATTCCTTTTTTTATTTTTCCAATACATCTGCTGACCAATGAAGAATGTTACTTGTGTTCAATAGAAATCAGCATTAAAGTCTGAATAAAAAATAAAATGTTTATTGATTCAGCCTCTTGTGTGTTGCGTAGGATGGCAGAGCGAATGGGTGTGATACGGTTCGTTCTGGAAAGGTCAATGCACTAAATAATTCCTGTCATTTCAGTCAAATGCAACTATTTCCAGAAAATGCAACATGGTCTATGATGATCATTTTATATGCTGTGCTCAGATTCTTGCCTAACATAAATAAGATGATTTTGGTGTATTTGAACTTATAAATAATGCACTGTATTTCATTTAAAAAAATTTGAAAAAATATGAAGGAAATATGTCCAGAAGTTAATCAATGTAGCGATTTCTGTTTGATATTTCTCAATCTGAGAGTTTCGCACTTTTCAGTATTTTGTATGAGCCAAAACATTCAAGAGTATCCGAATGTCTTGTTTGTACCGAAGCAATGATTAAAATGGCCATTATGATATATTTTAAGCTGGCGTTGATTCTTGGAGAGATTCTGGACATTTTTACCTCAAGATGGATAACTAACTAACTAATTAACTACATAAATAAATAAATAAATAATTAAATAAATAAATAAAAAAGGTCGTATCAGGTATGCACATCGATTTTGTTTACGACATATCACTGTGCGTATTATAAGCGTGTTATGAAAAAGAAGTTTGCACACGATATGAGCTTAGTCATTCAGAGGTATAGGTCCAATAGTCGACAATCAGACCTTGTTTAATATTTTATATAGATAGATAAGATTCGGTATCCAAGAAGCAAAATTTTCACTGGTTATTTATCCTTGAAGAGAGTTTTTTTTACTCTGTATGGAAAACTATGGAGATGATTTACACTTTTATATTCGAAAATTGTAAATATCATTCGTAGACTATTTTCTATTTTCAAACCTTTGTAACTCATGAAACAAAGATGTAACAAATATTTCTTATTATCCTCCACACACAAGGTCTAAAGCTCCATTTCCTTATTTATGCCTCAAAGTACAAAACATATACAGTACCAATATTTCGAAACATACTTTCTAAAAACCTCTAGATGTAGGTAAGCATACGAATTATGGATATACCTGTTTTAGTTTGAAGAAACAAGAGATTTACATAATTCGGATAAAATCTGTCTTGGTCAGTACCTTTCGTTACTGCATGCAGTTTAGAGGTTCCGTTATATAAAGGTAATTGTAAATTTGGATCATGCTACACAAATTCCAACCAATGCCATAATTTACTTTATCATTACTATTTTGGATCATGATACACAAATTTGGATCATGATAAGCAAATCTGGATAATGATACACACATTTGGATCATGATACACATATTTGGATCATGATACACAAATTCCAATCAACGTCATAATTTACTTTATTATTACTATGCTACTTACTTTCAAAACTCTTGAACATGACGCTTAACAGAAACTAATTAGATATAAAAAATAAAAAATTTCTTTCTTTTTTTGTTTCAGAGGAACTACTTTGATATGATTATTGCTGGTATATTCTTACAAAATTACGAATTAAATGCACTGTTTGATCCAATCTTGCCGTAAATTTCATGGAATTATGTCCATCAATATTTTTATCAATTAAATCTCAATGTGCGAGTTCCTAAAATGATGATAAAACTGGATGGAGATTTCAACCAAAATAATTATTCTACTGCGAAAATTTCAGAGATATGCCTGATAAATCCTCAGCAGGAGTCTGGGACCAATTTGTTCTTGTTTAAGTTACCGGTCTAAGACGAGAGCTGATCTACCTGGATCTTAAACGTGCGATTCCGCTGCTCTCACAAAACCAAACTGAGGAATTTTGATTGTTTTTCAAGTGGCAGTAGCACAGCTATCTCGGCAAAGATGATGACTTTTCTCTGCCAAGATTATTTTTCCTCAAAATTACAGGCCAAATGTTGCAAAGATTCATATTATGAGCGATTAAAGTCTCTTTACACTAACTATCTTTCTTATGTGGTTTGACGAGTTTATGTATGGGGTTTGTTTTTGGCTTTGTTTGTCATTCGAGTCAGAGCCCTGAAGAGTGTTAATATAAAAGAAAGGTTTCTAACAGACATCGGTCGTTATGCATAATTCTGTTATCACTTCACAGAACGTAACATTCTAATGAAATATGTATGAGTGATGATTGAACTTTAATCTATCTAACCAGAATAAATGAGCACATTGGACGTGTCATTAACTTGATTTATTGTACAATCTGGAATGTAATACATATTTCAAATTAACTGTATTTTTTATTTGAGATTTCACATTGCAAATGTATGTATCTGTCGATCCCTTTGTTCTCTATCCAAGCATTACTCTTATAAAAAACGAAAGGTGGGCCTGTTTCAGTTTCAACTTAAACATATACAAGTGTCTAAATTATTACAAGTACACAGCATAGCATTGCCTGGAACAATCAAATTCATGTTCTCAACTTCCATACTCAGTTTAATATCACTGAAAGATGCCTCTCACAAACATATATATATATATATATATATATATATATATATATATATATATATATATATATATATGTATATATATATATATATATATCAGTAGCGTGCTAACTTGGGGGGGGGGGCGGACGGGGCGGTTACCCCAGGCGCCAGAGGTCTTGGGGCTCCAAAACAGCTGATAAAAATTCCTTGCCTTGTATTCTGGCCTTTGGGCCATCATCGTCGCCCTTGGTACGCCACTAATATATATGTATATTGAATTTATAATATGTGTCCATGAGGTAAGTTGTACTTTAGTCATTTTTTAAACAACACATTTACAGCATTTAAGTTCAAGGTCAGTCTTGTTTACATAGCATTGAACAATTAGATTGTAATTTTCCATGTCTTGATGTGAAAAAAGTCACGCACGCATAAGAATTTTCCATTAGAGTTACTTATATTCTAGAATATTCTGTCAGGTGGCTTATCCTTACATTTTTACAGATTTGGTAAACAAGATTTCATTCCTATACTAAACTTCATATTATTAAGATCAGTCTATTAAGGAATTTATTTTAGTAATCAGATATTACAGTTGTGAAAATCACAGCAAATTCAGAGAGAGGAATTATTTATTTGAAATATTCATTGGAATTACTAAGGGTGCACATTTTCATATCGGATTAATACTTAACTTTAAGATTTATGTGAATTTATTCAAATATATTCTGGATTACATCATTCAGACATATCAGAACATTCAAGACTACAGACATATCAGGACATTCAAGGCTACTGGAATTAATTCAGAACATTCTATATTTAGAATTTATGATTAGGGCACTTAGGATTATTGGATTATTTGGATTTTAATTCACGTTATTGTAAGTGTCTTTTTGAATTTTCACTTTAATTATCTAGAAATAAATTGCTTGTTGATTATACTGACATTGTTGGTTTCACTTTCTTTCTGTTACATTATTTTTAGACCTAGAGTCGTAACTACTACTACTACACACACACACACACACACACACACACACACACACACACACACACACACACACACACGGGAAATAATAAATGTGTTGAGGGTGAGGCTGTCAAAGTAGTGCCATGGTACTAAAGTGAAATCGTTAGCAGTCCTATTTGTGGCTTTTCTTTCTGTCTTTCTTGGCGCTCGGAATAAACAAAGATAAACTCTTTGCTCTGCGTGAAGAATTCAACCACGGCCAATTGGAAACCAATGATCTAGGGGCTCTGTAGTTTAATGCTTGTGTTTTATGTCCACCACAATCACACACAGGCGCTAAAGAGCTTTGCACGGGAAACCAGCGCAGCTTGTAAGATAATCTAGTCATTACTTCATTGTGCCGGCGAGTTTTATAACTTTGTATAGTTTTTATATCATGTTGGAATGAGAGTTCGCCTTGCCTCATTTTAAATGCGAATACATTTTGGTAAACAAATAATTGACCTGCGTCAGTCGACACTCAAGGGTTTCATCCAGGAATAGTTCGGAGGCACGGTACATTTAACCCACTCGCGTTGTATCTCAGTAATCCTGGGAGTAATCCCCATTACATTCTGTGCAGATTACTACTCGTCGATTTTGGAAAACAAATAAAATATACTTAGGTACCAGAAGGTAGAACCGAAGGACGTCCATCATATCGCGAAAAATGCAATTTACAAACATTTACATTGGATGATAAGAAAGTAACTTTAATATATGGGTTTAGCAATTACAGCAATGTATTTAAAATAGAAGACAATTTCTTCAAAGCAATATCTTGATGATAATTTTTCATATACTTCCACTACAAACATTGATCACAAATGACATTTTAAAAAAAAATGTATAGTCATTAAATAAAAATAGTGATTTAGAAGCATTGATTCACCTTCCAAATCAAGGGCCTTAAGGGATAAAACCCGAGTCAGTTATCTCTTCGAATGAGCCTAATAGCGGTTTCTGATTGGCGCCATGTCAGCGATGACGTAATAGTAAAATTATGGATAGGATCGGAGTTGGTACTGATAGTTTTCGGCAGTTAATTTGCTTAAAGTTCGAGACATTAAAACGCAATGTTTAGATCTTGGTATTTTTTCAGCCTCAGACTGATTCTGTGTTTGACTCAGGGACCAGGGTACATGTTCTCCAAACTTTCTGAACATAACACTCAAACACAAACTCAAAATCTAATGCATATTCCGATATGACACTTGCAGTAAAGCCATCTTTAAAACTGAAATATAGCATGCTAAAATAGGAGCCAAAGTTACGTGTTATGACTCTATGATCTAAAAAATATGTAACAGAAAGAAAGTGAAACTAACAAAATAAAGTAAAATCAACAAACAATTTATTTCTAGACAATTAAAGTGAAAATTACAAAGACACTTACAATAACGTGGAGTAAAGTTCAAATAATCCTAAGTGTCCTAATCACAAGTCCAAAAATATATAATGTTCCGAAAAAATTCAATAGCCTTGAATGTCTTGATATACCACCAGTCTTGAATGTCCTGATATACCATAATAATGTAATAAAGAATGTATTTGAATGAGTTCACATAAATCCCGAAATACTGTATTAATCCAAAAATGAGTGAGTACTTTAGTATTTCCAATGAATATCGTAAATAAATAATTCCTCTCAAATTATATATGATTTCTACAACACAACTAAAATAGATTCGATGCAGACTGATCTTTTAGAACCAAAATTCTATAATAGAAATGAATTTGTTTACCAAAATCTGTATATAAATACACATGCCTATATGACCTATGTCACATCACGATGAGTCATTCTAATGGGAAAAATACTGGCCTACCTGACAACTCTCACATCAGAATATGAGTAATTTTAATGTAAAATACTTTGTGAAGCTTGGTTTTGTCACAAGACATGGAAATAACAGTCAAGCTGCTAGCAAAACCGGCCTTGAATTCAAACGCTATGTAAACATGCATTTACAAATTGAACATAATCTGACTAAAGTACAACTTATAAGCATTGACACATATTGTAAATTCAATATACATAACATAGGAAAATCTCAAAAGTTCTTTGATTCAAACTTTATTATTTTTGTTCATGCTATAGTCTTCAGAATGAGTTTCATGCACGAAAACTCGAGAATGCTGGGCTAAATTTGAAAATGACTGTATATATTACTTATATCCTTTCCTGGTGGAGGGAAAAATCAAAATAAAAAATGAGTAATAAAATAAAAGTAAAATCAGCGAGATACATACAGACAGACAGACGTGGATAGACAAACGTGCATACGTACGTTCATATAAACACACATGCATACGTATGTACAAACATACATGCATGTATCATACAAACGTGCATACGTACGTTCATAAATACAGGACGGGCATCGGAGTAACGTCACCGATAATAATCACGAGGTGAAATACGAAGTACTAGTAAGTACAACAGTACTACCTAAAGTGAAATTTGTCTAAGGAATTTAATTCAAAATCAAAGAATTTTTACGAGACGTATGTAGATAGCAAAACTTTGGATTCAATCTGCGGAAGATTACGTATAATAGCTAGATGAGAACAGTAACCTGAAAGCGTGTTTAAAACAAGTTGATTTGCAGTACTGACGATGAGTATGACGGCCTTTCTGAGAGAGCAGTCAACATACTTGAAAATGCGATCAGAAATAAACTCATCAGAAATTTGCTCTCACAGTTCCTAGATGGATGTTATTTGTGGCAGAGAGAGAGAGAGAGAGAGAGAGAGAGAGTCTCCATGTAGCGGTATCACTACTAAACTTGATATTTTTGTTCCACAAGCTTCTAGTTGGCCGTTCATGCATGATTAAACATTATTTCACATAAAAGTAACAATATATATGCTCGTACAAAGTAATACCATGAATATGTTTGTGACAGAACTGAATATGCAGCTTACTTTACGACTGCAAGGTTAAAATGTTGTATGTCAAACTCCGCTGATCAGTTGGTATGGGAATGGGTTGTACAAGATTTCACTAAATTGTATCGACAGTGATAACGGCCTGATCAAACATGAATAATAGGGCTTTGGTCTATCAGTGGATATGTCCACCTGAGTATAAATCATGTAAATGTACACCCGATGTATGTTAGATTTTTCCATCACTATCTTCTTTTATTTTAACCAGAAGAGTTAGTAATGAGCAACTATATGATTGCGCGGTCCTTTCTGAACAATTAATTTCCTTTTAAAAAGTGCACTCGATTCCTGTTTTCCGTAGCTATTGATAAACGAAGGACCTCTTTCTTTGTATCTTGTAGTTGTAAAATGGACGCAATTTAACTCAAGGGAGATAAATACATCATAACAAACTAGTTGGAAAGGGTTTATATCCCTTAAGCTGTACAATGGTCGAATTCTTCCTTTTTTTTCACAAGTCTGACATCAACTAAATTTTGAAATGGAAAAGATAACTTATTTTATGTCTCATCAATGCATAATATCAATCAAAATTTTTTCTTTGTTATGTTCTTAAAGTCGGTCAGTATCATACTGCCCTGCAGTGACGTAGATAAAGAACGTCACTGCGCGCACAGACCGTGTGACTCTGGGGTTGCCTCGATTTCGGTTGTCATTTCAGCCATTTTTATCTTTGTTTTTTTTAATAAAAATGATATAAAGGGAACAATAAGAGGGCTAGTGTTGTTAGCTCAAGACTTATCTATATTTTCCGTTATTTCTTTTTTGCGAATCTGATGAAAAATGAAGACAAGAGCATGCATTTCTACAAGAAAACCGGCTGAAACCAGTTTGAAGTGTAAGTGGTGTTTTAAGTGCCATCTGGAGAGTGGTTAAATTCAGTACATCTATAGAGCGCTTTGATTCAGTATATGTATTCAGCGGTTTGATTCAGTATATGTATAGAGTGGTTTGATTCAGTATATGTATTGAGTGGTTTGATTCAGTATATGTATTGAGTGGTTTGATTCAGTATATGTATAGAGCGCTTTGATTCAGTATATGTATAGAGTGGTTTGATTCAGTATATGTATTGAGTGGTTTGATTCAGTATATGTATTGACGTGGTTTGATTCAGTATATGTATTGAGTGGTTTGATTCAGTATATGTATAGAGCGCTTTGATTCAGTATATGTATTGAGTGGTTTGATTCAGTATATGTATTGAGTTGTTTGATTCAGTATATGTATAGAGTGGTTTGATTCAGTATATGTATTGACGTGGTTTGATTCAGTATATGTATTGAGTGGTTTGATTCAGTATATGTATAGAGCGCTTTGATTCAGTATATGTATAGTGCGGTTTGATTCAGTATATGTATTGAGTGGTTTGATTCAGTATATGTATAGAGCGCTTTGATTCAGTATATGTATTGAGTGGTTTGATTCAGTATATGTATTGACGTGGTTTGATTCAGTATATGTATAGAGCGCTTTGATTCAGTATATGTATTGACGCGTTTTGATTCAGTATATGTATAGAGGGGTTTGATTCAGTATATGTATTGAGTGGTTTGATTCAGTATATGTATAGAGCGCTTTGATTCAGTATATGTATAGAGTGGTTTGATTCAGTATATGTATTGAGTGGTTTGATTCAGTATATGTATTGACGTGGTTTGATTCAGTATATGTATTGAGTGGTTTGATTCAGTATATGTATAGAGCGCTTTGATTCAGTATATGTATTGAGTGGTTTGATTCAGTATATGTATTGAGTGGTTTGATTCAGTATATGTATAGAGTGGTTTGATTCAGTATATGTATTGACGTGGTTTGATTCAGTATATGTATAGAGCGCTTTGATTCAGTATATGTATAGAGCGCTTTGATTCAGTATATGTATAGAGCGGTTTGATTCAGTATATGCATTGAGTGGTTTGATTCAGTATATGTATAGAGCGCTTTGATTCAGTATATGTATTGAGTGGTTTGATTCAGTATATGTATTGACGTGGTTTGATTCAGTATATGTATAGAGCGCTTTGATTCAGTATATGTATAGAGTGGTTTGATTCAGTATATGTATTGAGTGGTTTGATTCAGTATATGTATTGACGTGGTTTGATTCAGTATATGTATTGAGTGGTTTGATTCAGTATATGTATAGAGCGCTTTGATTCAGTATATGTATTGAGTGGTTTGATTCAGTATATGTATTGAGTGGTTTGATTCAGTATATGTATAGAGTGGTTTGATTCAGTATATGTATTGACGTGGTTTGATTCAGTATATGTATAGAGCGCTTTGATTCAGTATATGTATAGAGCGCTTTGATTCAGTATATGTATAGAGCGGTTTGATTCAGTATATGTATTGAGTGGTTTGATTCAGTATATGTATAGAGCGCTTTGATTCAGTATATGTATTGAGTGGTTTGATTCAGTATATGTATTGACGTGGTTTGATTCAGTATATGTATAGAGTGGTTTGATTCAGTATATGTATAGAGTGGTTTGATTCAGTATATGTATAGAGCGCTTTGATTCAGTATATGTATAGAGTGGTTTGATTCAGTATATGTATAGAGCGCTTTGATTCAGTATATGTATAGAGTGGTTTGATTCAGTATATGTATTGAGTGGTTTGATTCAGTATATGTATTGACGTGGTTTGATTCAGTATATGTATTGAGTGGTTTGATTCAGTATATGTATTGACGCGTTTTGATTCAGTATATGTATTGACGCGTTTTGATTCAGTATATGTATAGAGCGCTTTGATTCAGTATATATATTGAGCGGTTTGATTCAGTATATGTATTGACGTGGTTTGATTCAGTATATGTATAGAGTGGTTTGATTCAGTATATGTATTGAGCGGTTTGATTCAGTATATGTATTGACGTGGTTTGATTCAGTATATGTATAGTGCGGTTTGATTCAGTATATGTATTGACGTGGTTTGATTCAGTATATGTATAGAGCGGTTTGATTCAGTATATGTATTGACGCGAAAAATATAAACTGATTGTATGCATATAGATGTAGGTAGGTATACATTTATGCATGTATTTGTGACTACTCTGTCAGTCAAAACATACTGGCCCTTCCTGTTATATAACGAAATGGTTATCTTTTCGTCACATTCTCAAAGACAAGAGATCTTATAGGAACTTTATCTTTACCTGACAACATGAGAACAATTTCAATTAAATTGAAACGATGACAAGAAACATAACTGAATGCCCATGTTTTTGAAGCTCCTTCTTGATTGAAAAAAAAGTAATTCCTCTCTTTATAAGACAAGGTCTTTTTTATATTTAAGGCTGAGTTTTGCTAGCTGTGTAAGTTATTCATAATTTTTACTGCTAGACTCCCCACTGTTAGAAAGTTCAAAAATTGTTATTAGTATCATGAAGGATATTTTCCAAAAACTAAATTGATTGTTTCAATGTCTAATTTAGATATAAGTTCAGGTCTGGATGAGCAAAATGCCCGTATGTTATGTAACAAAATCACGGAAATTTAGTTCAATGAGGTTGAGCGAATTTC
Organism: Margaritifera margaritifera; assembly: GCA_029931535.1. NCBI lineage: Eukaryota > Metazoa > Mollusca > Bivalvia > Unionida > Margaritiferidae > Margaritifera > Margaritifera margaritifera. The sequence continues at coordinate 817,561 of JAQPZY010001062.1, forward strand.
AAGGAATAAATTGTATAGAAAATCTTTAACAAACGCAATATTATGCCTTTACATCTGCAAAGGCAAACAATGGTGACACAATAATTGCTGAAACTGTAGTGTAATTAGCAGATAAATGGCTGATTCTGGAATGGTAGCTGGTGTCGAATCTAGAGTGGAAGTTGGAGTGGAGATTGTAGTTAAGGGTGGAGCGTAACCTCTAAGTTCGTCCCAATATATTGGCATAAACCTCCTTAGCTCTGTCTGCAACTCGTCCACGTGGTTGTACATATCCTTGGACGAATACCCGTTTCTCATCATGATAATGGCAGCTGTTCCATCAGCCTCACCCGTAAAGAAATCCGTCGGGTGCAATCTAGTCTCATCATGAGAATGACAGCTGTTCCATCAGCCTCACCCGTAAAGAAATCCGTCGGGTGCAATCTAGTCTCATCATGAGAATGGCAGCTGTTCCAACAGCCTCACCCGTAAAGAAATCCGTCGGGTGCAATCTAGTCTCATCATGAGAATGGCAGCTGTTCCAACAGCCTCACCCGTAAAGAAATCCGTCTGTAGACTGGAACCACTAATATCTATTTAATTTTCCAAAACCGATGGCACTCACCCCTGCTGACGTAAGCTGTCCGTCCAGCCAATGGGTGGGCTCGGTTAGACACACGTTATATTCGTTGCCTAAACCCATTCGTGCGGCAGCGACGGCGGATCCAAGCGCACCGGTGCTCCCACCGGCAATGATGATATAACAGCTGTGAACCTCGGCGGTGTCTGCGGCAACGTCGTCAGTTACGTCCTGTTTTCGGACTCTAGAGGCTTCAAGTTTAGTCTCTAAACTTCCAAATAGCAGAAGCAATATAACAACACATATCAACTTCGCCATTATTGTTCTTCGATACTTCTTGAAAACGATAGGAACGTCAAGAAGACACATATCTTGATACTATGTAGGGCGACCGTTTGATAATTTACAGAAAAGATATATTTGACTGCTTGCAAATTTCTCACACCTTTTTCATCTTTTCAGATGTTAATTCAACTCTCAAATATCTTTCATTCGACTCAAGTCAATTCAACCAGGTAAAGTCAAATGAACTGAAATTAATTAAGGTCAAATAATCTTTTGGCGCATCGAAATAACATTCTAAAATTATATGTTGTACCTTTAGTGTTGCTTAAATAGATACATTTGTATTATACAATGTATAAATTGAATCATAATAAATTGCCCACCAAAATAGTATACTATTAATCCAGCTGTGAAATAATAATAATAATAATAATAATAATAATAATAATAATAAATATGCGAAAACTTTGACTTACACGGTACACAAAAAATAAGGTTAGGTAGGGATTGGATGTATTATATTAACATCATCAATTAATAACTGACCCTAGGTTTTCAATACTTATTCGTATAAGTAGAAATGCTTTAAAAGTACTTGACATGCCAAGGTTACATGTGGAGTCTTATCTCTATATACGTTGACAATATATGCATGTTTCAGGAAATGCCCAGTTCACATACATTGGTTTTCTCACAAGGAATGAGGTACCAATATTTCAACCCAAATATTCAATAGTGGGCAAAAGATTTAAACCGCGTATTAGTGTTACAAGAAGCGATTGGACGATGTCCACAACATCTACTGCAATGAACACCAAATCTACTAGGCCGTAAGGAACTACATACATACATACATACATACATACATACATACATACATACATACATACATACATACATACATACATACATACATACATACATACATACATACATACATACATACATACATACGTACGTACGTACGTACGTACGTACATACATACATACATACATACATACATACATACATACATACATACATACATACGGAATTAATATCTATACACGCGCGCGCAGCTGCCACAGCGACCCCCGGCATATAGAGACATGTTGTGTAATAAATGAAGTATATTATAAAGTATTGAGCATAATATAATACAAATTATCAAGTAGATTAAGGTGTATCTATTCACAAAATTGAGTCGGTCTCAGTGGCGGCGCGAGGGGGGAGGGGGTATAGGCGACAGGCGAAGGAGTGCGCCGTCGGGACCTTTTGATTTTTTGCACCTGAAATTTTCATAGTATTTCATTTCACCTTAGTGTAACGGGACAAATTCTTCACAAAACTTATATTTAGGAGGGAGGTTGGCAACTGACATAAAAATTGTTTTCTGTGGCAAACTAGGGGCGCCACTAAAAAACATTGCCCCCGGGCGCCTCTAACTCGCGCCGCCACTGGTCGGTCCTCGTCCTCTTGAAGACTCCTCCGCAGCTTGAAATCTTCCATCACGTTAGAGTACCAACCATACTTACTGTTAGCAACATTTCTTGTATTATTACAACATCTTTTTCTTATTTGTAATGTGCATGTGTTCCACAACGCAACCAGAATAAGAGAAAATACATGCAACACCGGCGCCTTAAATAATATCACCCAAATAGGTTACAAAACTTGGTAGCCGGTTAATCCACACACCCTCCCCTCTCCCTTTGCCTCGTAACACCAAGTGTATTTAGTACGCTGAGCAAATGTATGTGCAAATTTAAAAATGTGAATAAAATGTGTTACTCCCAGTAGTTTCTTCAAAAACAAGCTTTAAACATGATTTGAAACATTGTGATACATCTGTCCCGTTGCAGCCAAATGCTATACACGTATCGTGATCTGCTATTCCAAGATATGATACAGAATAATATTAATAACCATCTTCACTCATACTATATGCAAATACGTACACACGTGCACACATTCACAAACACACGGACCCTGTTTTCTTCCTTTGGCCGTTTAGATGTCTTAGGGATTTGTGTCTAAAACATTTTAACGCTAGTGATAAACAAGTTTTTACACTTTGCGTTTGAGTGATCCTAACAATTGTTCTGACTGGTACTGTTTCCTGCATGAAATGACGGAGAATATGACAAAATAATTACAGGTGGAACGTATACCGAGAGTTGAGGCAAAAGCAAGTGGGAAATATCTGTGTGTCACCAAGTGCAACATGTAAGTTTCATTTGATTTTAGAAACTGGAAGTTTTTATTATGTTGTAATTCTTACCAGATCGGACTTAATGGGTAAATGGTTATGGAATTTACTAATCGTTTCAGCCCTAATACTTGGAGATCAACGAATTCAAACCACAGGAAGTTAGTTCAAGTTTTGCATGATAGATGATCTTAAATTTAACACCCACCTTGTAATAACAACACACCCTTTCATTTTCTCGATCAATCGAGAGTGAGAGAGATGGTCACGATTGTCTAACGTAAGGATCTAAAGAACTAAAACACCTACTAGCTACCCATATTCGTGGTGATTGCTGCCCATATTCGTGGTGATCCTCTCAAACAGCTTATATTCATGTTCACGTAAAAACTACTACAAATAATCCACTTTTTTAAATACGGGCATACAGAAGGGACTCGTTATATACTAACAGAGAAGGAAGACAAGGGTTAACATAATGATTACACACAATACTTGGCATATACACATTGCCTCCATTTAAATGTATTAGATACAACTGTCAAGTATTTCGTAAGTAAAGAGCTAGGTACGCAGTTATGGAATCTTACACTGTGTGTTCTACAAGTGCTATTCATGCACTTCTGATCCTAATTTTAAACCAGTGAGGTACTTTTTCTGAGACGTAACCAAAACCTTCACAGTCACCTGAGGAAAAAGAGCTGTAGCGTACTAACCGGGGGGGGGGGGGGGGGGCGGTGGGGACGTGGCGATTGCCCTGGCCGCCAGAAGTCTTGGGGCGCCAGAACAGCTGATAAAATTCGGGCATCTTATTCTGGCCCTTTGGGCCATCATCGTCGCCCAGGGCGACATTTACCCTTAGTACGCCATTGGGAAAAAGCATGACTTTTATCTTGATGTTTCATGTTGGCTGCTGGATTCTAAATACTTCTGTGATGGAACATTCATTCGGTTTTGGGTATGCTCAATTATTCAGCAAATTTCAGAACTTAATTATAGACCGAACTTGATATGCCAGATAACTGAGTGTAAAATCTCGAGTTTTATACTTGGACAGCGGTATTTTACGATACCCTACATTTAAACAGTTGGCTAGATATACTTCACGTTTCATCCAACAAAATTCATGATAAAACAGAAGAAATGAAAACACTAACGGCATATTCCTGAAACCGATGTAAATATTTTACGATGTGTATATATATATATATATATATATATATATATATATATATATATATATATATATAATATATGTATAGTATATACTCTGTATCATTGATATACCACGAGATGTATAAATTTTTCATTAAAAGGAAACGAGGCTTGCCGAGTTTCCTTTTAATGAAAAATTTATACAACGAGTGGTATATCAAAGATACAGTGTACATACTATACATATATTTTATTTATATCACATACAAATGCATATACTTGCATTTCCAACGGAGTTAAGATTGACTACAGGAAACTGTGTATTGACGGAGTGAACTCTTAACATCCCTGCCAAGTGTGTCCGCTACAAAATGTAGTTCTGTTACTATTGCTACTATTCACAATTCTCTTTGCAAATTTATAAGTTGCTTCTTTTAATTTTTTTAGCTTCTATTTTCATTTATATTGATTAAATAAATATAAGACGCACTTACGATTTAAACATGAAAGATAGTTTAAGTGAAGAAAGTAGAGCACTACAAACACAGCATTGTTAGCTTCTTGAACACTGAACGCGAGCTATTCAGTCATCGTCGAGTATATTAAAACGAGTGTGGAATATAGACTAAGCAAAATGACGAGCCAACAAGAGGTAATTCAACATTTAAATTTATTTACAGTTTATCCAAGTCATTATTATGCTTTAATTAACATTGCTACCGAACACAAGATTGTTTTTATCCTCCATCTCTCTCTCTTTCCCTTTTCCGTTGGTCGGTTTATCTGTAAATTTTACCATCATTCACAGGTCCACAGACATCGTCGCATGACAGGCGAAAATGCGCTACGCTCGTTTTTTCACGGATTTTCGCACGTATCTTGCGACGATGGTCCAGAGAGAGAGAGAGAGAGAGAGAGAGAGACTGTGGTAAAACTGATAAACTGATATGCTGAGACAGATCAACCAAGAGAGAGAGAGAGAGAGAGAGAGAGAGAGAGAGAGAGAGGTGGGGTGGGGGGTTATGAGAGTCTTAGCACAAGATATTTTTTTTATTGTCCATCCCTATGTTTCTCTGTGAGTCGATTAGTCTTCTGCCTGACCAACCAACAGAGAGAGAGAGAGAGAGAGAGAGAGAGAGAGAGAGAGAGAGAGAGAGAGAGAGAGAGAGAGAGAGAGAGAGAGAGAGAGAGAGAGCGGCCTTCGGATATTGTAATAATTAAAAATAATGTTTTTAGAGCCCTAATATAGGTTTAAAAAAACAAAAACAAAGCATTAAATACATTACAGTATGTGTGTGCATCCTAACCAAGAAATGTACCGCACAGTCTCGACAGGCTATTCCAACTTTATATAATTTTTTATTGTGAACACTGTAGGATAAACCCCATGAAAAGTGTAAGCATACCATTACGACGACCCAGGTTCTTCTAGGTCATTTGGTGTAAGTTCAAATTCAAGGGTTTCATCCAGCTCAAATTCTTATTTTCTCTCTCTCCATAGATTTCCACCATGTGTGTCCCTTATGCATGAGAGAGAGAGAGAGAGAGAGATAGAAGGGAAAGCAGAGCGGATTTCAATGAAATTGTGTACCATGTTTAATTCATTTAGAAAACGGGGATTATTAATATTTTTCGCGTTATTTTATTATGTCAATAATGATTAATAAGTGGAAATTTAGCACTGATCTAGAGAGTATAGAAGCATAACCACTGTTGAAACCATGTTTATATATGCGTATTCATGCGCCATGGGCGGATCACAATTTGATATACCAACAGTATTGGTATATCAAATTGCTTTATACCAACACTTTAAAAGGCATGTTATTTTCAATGTATGTGGTATAAATATATATATATATATATATATATATATATATATATATATATATATATATATATATATATATATATATATATATAATTGTTTGTAAAAACCAACACAAACGCCTGTAAGTTTGTGCGACTAGCTTCGCATTTACTGTATGCTTCTTCAGGCACAAAATATTTTCAGAGAAACGGATGACGTCTATAAATTTATAAACAATTACATCATTCACATAACGTCATAAATTATACGCATTATCATAACAATCTCATATGTATAACAGGACCAGAAAGATACATGAGTCTCTATAGAAAATTGAATCAGTGAAATCCCAATGTAGAGACAAATATTCCTACATACAATTTATATATTTATAAATATTATATTTGTATACAACATATCATTTCTTTTATTAAATTGTGTACAGTTTTATATAATGCCTTTGTATTAAGACCATTCGGATACAAAGTATCTAACCGATGAATCGAGTAACTTTCTTTAATCAGTCTGTTCATCTCTCCATGCACAATATCGATTGGCATGAAAGAAAAATCACGTAAAGAGTGATTATTTGTATTAAAATGTATTGAAACATTAGAGGAGAACTGAGGATCCACACAATCTTTTATATGAAAGCAGTGATTATATATATATATATATATATATATATATATATATATATATATATATATATATATATATATATATTGTTACGACTCTATGGGCTAAGAAAAATGTAACAGAAAGAAAGTGAAACCAACAAATCAAGTAAAAATCAACAAGCAATTTATTACTAGATAATTAAAATGAAAAATCAAAAAATCACTTACAGTAATGTGTTTTGAAATCCTAATAATCCAATAAGAATGATTGTTCTAATCACAAGTCCTAAATATAGAATGTTCCGAATTCACGGCTGTGTCCTTGAATGTTATGATGTGCTAATGGTCTCCAAAGTCCTGATGTACTAGAAATCTTGATGTGCTGATGTCAAAATGAAGTATTCCAAAATCTCTGAATAAGTTCACATAAATTCCAAAATCATCAATTAAAAATCCAAAATCCAAAAGTTTATGAGCACTGTTATAATCCAATGAATATTTAAAATAATTCCTCTCTTAGAATTTGGAATGAATTTTCACAACTGTAATAGCTCTTTACAAGACTGATGGTAATGTCAAAACTGAATAAATGTCCACCAAACATGGCATATATAAAGATTGGTCACATGACAGAATGTTCTAGAACATGTGTCATCTTAATGGAATTTTACTTGTAAACAAAATTCAACCTTGACCTTCAAATTGAGAAAACATATTGATCAAAACAACCTAATTCAAGGACACTAGTTAAACATGTTTTTCCTGATAAACATAAAGATTTAAGCAAATATTAAAGTGAAGAAACATTTATAATTTCCTAAAATATTTATAATATTATATAAACATCATACATAACACCTCCCCTCATAAAGAAAAAGAAAGATTTATATAATAAAGTTTTCTTTTGAATATACATCTAATACTATAATAACCAAAATTACATAAGAACATGTTTTATGATACTGGACTTAATTACATCAAGCAATATTACATTTCTAGGCACGTGAGAGTGCATCTGCAATCACATTGTCTTTTCCCCTGATGTGTTTGATGTCAATGTTATATTCTTGCAATATCAAACTCCATCTCAACAATCTCCGATTTTTATCTTTCATTTTGTTGATGAAAGTAAGGGGATTGTGATCACTGTACACAATAATTGGAGAAAGAGCTGAGGTAACATACACTTCAAAATGCTGTAAAGCCAATATCAAAGCCAAACATTCCTTCTCAATTGTGGAATAATTTTTCTGGTGCTTGTTTAGTTTTTTAGAAAAATAACACACAGGGTGATCCACACCACTTTTGTCTTCCTGAATCAATACTCCACCAACCCCTACATCACTTGCATCAACAGATAATTTAAATGATTGGCTAAAATTTTGTGCAGAAAGAACTGGTGCATTCTTAAGCATGGCCTTTAACTTGTCAAAAGATTCCTGACACTTGTCAGACCAATGAAATTTGGTTTTCTTACTAAATAAACTTGTCAAAGGTTCAGCAATTTTGGAAAAATTGGAACAAAATTTCCGATAATATCCAGCCATACCTAGAAATCGCACCAGTTGCTTTTTACAAATTGGAACTTGAAATTCAGAGATAGCTTTGACCTTAGCTTCTATAGGTTTAACTTGACCTTGTCCCACAATATGTCCTAAAAATGTGACACAAGCATGGCAAAACTCACTTTTGCTCAAATTAATTGTCAGATTCACATCGCTGAGTCGATCAAAGAATTTTCGAATGGTTTCCAAATGATCTTCCCATGTGTTGTTGTAGATAATGACGTCATCGATATAAGCGTCACAATTATCAAGACCAAATGTTATCATGTTCATCAGACGTTGAAATGTTGCAGGCGAATTTTTCATTCCAAACGGCATAACTTTATATTGATAAAGTCCATCTGGAGTTACAAATGCTGAAATTTCTTTTGCCCTTTCCGTCAGTGGAATTTGCCAGAATCCTTTTAAAAGGTCAAACTTGGTGACATATTCCGCATTTCCAATTTTATCAATGCAATCGTCCATTCTTGGGATTGGAAATGAATCAGTTTTGGTGACACTGTTGACTTTTCTATAGTCAGTACACATACGGAATGTATTATCTGGCTTGGGAACAAGAATACATGGTGAACTCCAGTTACTTTTACTTGGTTCTATGAAATCATTCTCCAGTAAATACTGAATTTCTTTCTTCAGATAGTTCTGTTTGAGAGGATTCATCCTATAAGGATGCTGTTTCACAGGCGCAGAATCTACAATGTCAACGTCATGATAAATTTTACTTGTTCGTGTTGGAACATCAGGAAACAAGTGCTCATAGTCATGTAATAGCTGTTTTAGTTCATTTCTTTCCTGTTGTTGTAGATGTGAAAGTTTCTGGTCTAGGTTGTTCAATATTTCTGAATTCCGAAGATTGGTTATACCAGAGTCACTATAGTCTGATTGTATTCCATCGTTGATATCTTCACTGTGTGGGACAGGTACAACTAAATTAACAGAATAATTAGCTGAGCTATCTCTGTCAAAATATTCCTTTAACATATTTATATGACAAAGTTGTTTCTGTTTCCGTCTCCCAGGAGTGTTAATGATATAATTTAAGTCATTTACTTTCTTTTCAACGGTGTAAGGACCATAAAATTTAGCCTGAAGAGGATTCAGAGGTATGGGAAAGAGAGCCAGAACTTTGTCACCAGGTTTAAAACTCTTTTCCTGTGAATTTCTGTCATACCTTAATTTCATTTTTGACTGGGTAGTGCGAAGATTAGTTCTTGCTACTTCACAGGCCTTTGACAACTTGTATTTGAAATCAGAAACATAATCAAGAAGATTAATCTTTGAGTCTTCATTTGAAAGAAGTTTCTCTTTCAATAATTTCAATGGTCCACGGACAGTATGACCAAAAACTAGTTCAAAGGGACTAAAACCCAACGACTCTTGAACTGATTCCCTAACAGCAAACAACAACAAATGAACACCCTCATCCCAATCCTTTTCTGTATCAAAGCAATATGATCGAATCATATTCTTCAAAGTTTGATGAAATCTTTCCAAAGCACTTTGACTTTCAGGGTGATAGGCAGAAGATTTAAACTGTTGGATGCCTAATTCATGCATAACTTGTTGGAAAATTCCAGACATAAAATTTGACCTTTGATCCGACTGGACAGATTTGGGAAGGCCAACAAGTGTAAAAAACTTCACCAAAGCTTTCACAATAGTTTTAGTTTTTATATTTCTCAGAGGAATTGCCTCTGGAAATCTTGTAGATGCACACATGATGGTCAACAAGTATTGGTTGCCTGACTTGGTTTTAGGTAAAGGACCAACACAGTCTACCATTATTCTACTAAATGGTTCATCAAATGCAGGAATAGGTTGCAGATGAGCCTTAGGTATCTTCTGATTGGGTTTTCCTACCATTTGACAAGTGTGACAAGATCTGCAGTATTTAGAAACATCACTTTTGAGTTTCGGCCAATAAAAATGATTCAAGATCTTGTGATAAGTCTTACGGACTCCTAAATGACCAGCCAAAGGAGTTTCATGGGCTAAATTAAGAATTTCCTGTCGATATGACTTAGGAACAACAATTTGATAGCTCACTGACCACTCGTCACCAGCGGGTACATCAGGTGGTCTCCATTTCCTCATAAGGACCCCATTTTTCACAAAGTAACACACTGGAACTTGTGTGGCTTCAGTTTCACTAATAGCCCTCTGAAACAAACAAGATATCTCGGGATCTTGCTCCTGTTCAACGACAAGAGATTGTCGTTTGTCACCCTGAGTAGGACAAAGAGAATGAGTTGCCAAAAGAGGATCACTGTGATCAATACCATTTGACTGATCAATACCTGAGGAAAAAGTGACCTCATCAAAAGACTGACCAATACATGTGTCAGCTAAAGGAATAATATCCTGATCAACATCACTCTCAAGAGCTCTTTTTGCCATAGCTCTAGTAACTGCACAAGCAGGGTACAAATCAGGGATTTCAGTTTCGACAGGATCAACTTTCTGATCCAAACAAGGCTTGTCAGTTACAAGTGGATTAACCACAACCTTATCTCCAGCTAGGTCATTGCCTAGTAATAAATGAACACCCTCTATGGGTAAAGAAGTCACTGCCCCAACAGTCACAGGTCCAGAAACTAAGTCTGATGCCAAATTTACACAATGAAGAGGAACATTTACAAAGCCGCACTCTACTCCCTGAACAAGAACACTTTCACTTGAAGAAGACTCCTCAGACAAAGGCAAAGTACCTGATAATAAAAGACTCTGAGAAGCTCCAGTGTCCCTTAATATTTTAATTGGGATAGGTTTGGCAGAATCACCAATAAGTGATATAGAACCTTCTGACATGAATGGTTCATAAGCCTCCAAAATAGAATCAGACGGGGGTTTGTTTGACCCAACAAATGTATTGTTTTCAATACAAGACCGTGACCTTGACCTCGTAGAAATAAGAGCATTTGGAAAAGCTCTGTCTTTTCTCTGTTGCTTATTTTTCAACTTGAAGCAATCAGAAATAACGTGCCCTTTCTTTTTACAATAAGTGCACGTAGGAAGAGATAAGGATTTCTGATCAGTCTTATCAGATGTTTGATTCCTAACAGTTGTGCTGTTGTGAAATTTGGAAGTTCTCGAATGAGATTGAAATGGTTTTTTACCAGAAAACTGCTGAGAGGACGACTTATTGCCAAATGAAATTTTGTGAGTCAAGGAATAATCATCAGCCATACGAGCAGCATTTTCCAAAGTTTCCACATTCAGCTCGTCAAGATAGGTTTTAACATCACTATGGATGCACCTCTTGAACTCTTCAATTAATACGAGCTGTCTGAGGTTATCATAAGCTTGATCAACTTTCTTGGCTGAGCACCACCTATCAAATAGTTGTTCTTTATCCCTTGCAAATTCGACATGAGTTTGTCCAGTTTCTTTTCTACAATTCCTAAACCTTTGTCGATATGCCTCTGGTACCAACTCATAAGCCTTCAAGATGTACTCCCTAACCACATCATAATCAGTGCTTTGTTATACTGACAGTGAAATGTAGACTTCACGAGCTTTGCCAATAAGTACACTTTGTAATAACAAAGTCCAATGCTCTCTGGGCCATTTCAAGTTTTCAGCTATTTTTTCGAAATGAAGAAAGTATTTATCTACTTCTTTTTCCTGAAAAGGGGGTACTAACCTAATATATCTAGTAACATCAAAACCTGAACTTGTATTTAAAGGAGTGGAGTGTGCTCTGTTTGCCAGTTCTAATTCTCTTAACTTAAATTGCATTTCCCTTTCTTCTCTTTGCATCTGCATCTGCATTTGTATTTGTCTATCTTCTTTCTCTCTCTCTCTCTCTGCATTTGCCTCTCTTCTTTCTCTCTCTCCATCTGCCTCTCTTCTTTTTCTCTCTCCATCTGCCTCTCTTCTTTCTCTCTCTCTCCATCTGTATCTGCCTCTCTTCTTTCTCTCTCTCCATCTGTATCTGCCTCTCTTCTTTCTCTCTCTCTCTCTGAATCTGAAGCTTTGCCAATTCTAAATCCATCTGGTACTTTAACTCTAATTCCCTTAATTTCCTGTCAGAACCAGATACAGGCTTTCTCTTCAAACTTAAAGCACAATTTTCAAAATTCCCTTTCCTACTAAATATTGAATTAAAATAATCTTTATTTCCTGTTTTGTCAATGATACTTTTGCCTCAGATAGACTGTATTTTCTGGCAAGCTCGAGCAACTCATCCTTTCTCATGCACTCTAACCCCTCCTGGGTAGGTTTTGAAATGAAATTCTGAACATTAGATGCCATTATAAATGCTTGTTGGTTTCACACAAAAAAAATTCTCTATTAAAAATCTTTGCCAAAGACAAAAAAAAAAAAAATTCCAAGACAAAATCAATATGAATTTCATAGATAAATTTAATATCTCTAATATGCTTTAAAGAAATTCAGATCCCGGACGACCCCAAATTTCTGTTACGACTCTATGGTCTAAGAAAAATGTAACAGAAAGAAAGTGAAACCAACAAATCAAGTAAAAATCAACAAGCAATTTATTACTAGATAATTAAAATGAAAAATCAAAAAATCACTTACAGTAATGTGTTTTGAAATCCTAATAATCCAATAAGAATGATTGTTCTAATCACAAGTCCTAAATATAGAATGTTCCGAATTCACGGCTGTGTCCTTGAATGTTATGATGTGCTAATGGTCTCCAAAGTCCTGATGTACTAGAAATCTTGATGTGCTGATGTCAAAATGAAGTATTCCAAAATCTCTGAATAAGTTCACATAAATTCCAAAATCATCAATTAAAAATCCAAAATCCAAAAGTTTATGAGCACTGTTATAATCCAATGAATATTTAAAATAATTCCTCTCTTAGAATTTGGAATGAATTTTCACAACTGTAATAGCTCTTTACAAGACTGATGGTAATGTCAAAACTGAATAAATGTCCACCAAACATGGCATATATAAAGATTGGTCACATGACAGAATGTTCTAGAACATGTGTCATCTTAATGGAATTTTACTTGTAAACAAAATTCAACCTTGACCTTCAAATTGAGAAAACATATTGATCAAAACAACCTAATTCAAGGACACTAGTTAAACATGTTTTTCCTGATAAACATAAAGATTTAAGCAAATATTAAAGTGAAGAAACATTTATAATTTCCTAAAATATTTATAATATTATATAAACATTATACATAACAATATATATATATATATATATATATATATATATATATATATATATTGCATAACATTCATCATGTGCATTTTGGGCATCAACATTTTCTCCAATGCGCTAGTGGAATGCATAAAAATGCCCTCATCAAAAAGAGTGCTCTCCAAAGAGACTTGACCTGTACTTAAAATGCCATGACGAGCAACCAGCATCCTCCGCTGACCAGTGATCTAGGGACAATACTGAGAAGGGTGATTAATTATTAATAATGTAAGCACATATCCATAATTTCATATTTCTTCTCGTTTATGGTATACATATGTAATACAGTATACATATTTATTTACGTCTTAAAATGAATAAATTTTTCTCAATTACAAAATCACTTTTCTATTTTATCATCATTTCTAAACATGGGAAGGACAGTTTGAGGTATAAGGGCGTGTATGTATTGAACGAACTCACAAACAAATTGCTACGTATGTAACAGACCGTAAGTTTACAAAAAGCATTCACTCTCAATCTAACCCGACTCGATCTGTTTGTCACATGCTAGTTCTATTTTGGCTGGAAATATGAGTTTGTCTGCACTCTAAATGATGTTACAATTCTACTAGCCACGAGTTTGGCTTACGAGTTGGCTTGTGCCAAATAGGATTCTTAAATATATGTTAAAATATTCTGATAGAATCTCGGTTGGTGTGTTCTAGATCTTAAATATGCTACGATATTATGCTAGCAGTACACTCGGCTTGTGTTAATGGCAGCGTACTTGTTACAAAATGTGTTAATCTTACGCGGAGTGAAATCTTCACAGAGGAGTCTGTCTGTTTGTTCTATTTAGGTGGGAAAATGCGAGTTTGTCTGCACTTTAAATCAAATACTATATATATATATATATATATATATATATATATATATATATATATATATATATATATAAATATATATATAATTTTATTGTTCGATAAATAATATAAAGAAGTATCGCCTCAAGAAGAGACTTCTTCACGACGTGTGTGAGTAAGTGACTGAATTTCAACGATATGATTATTCTGTTTGGCAAACGTATCACTATTCCATCAAAAAGACATTCCTTCGAATGGACAGTTTATGAGAATTTATTCAGAATCTACCATTGGAAATGCGTAAGCGCGTTTGCCAATACTTTCTACAGATTCAAGTGAAACGTAAAGAACCATCTCATTATTTATTCTGGGGCATAATTATGGACTTTTGTGGGATGAATTACAAAACCCGACACCTAGTCTCCCAGTTGGCAGTAAAGTACCGAATTTGGGGATATCCTTTGATCTACGCTTTGGACAGAAATATATTATAGTATATAGTTGAATTAAATCATGTAGACTTTCAAAAAAAAAAAAAAATTGAATTTCTATGGCTGTTAATTTATTAGGATGTGTGTTCTTGAAATTTCATAGGGAAAATATACCAAAATATGCAAGTCTCTGTATGCCTTGATTTCTTGTTTCAAGATGAAATACTCTCTCTCTCTCTCTCTCTCTCTCTCTCTGACACACATCCATGTTAGGCTGCAGCACCTGGATGTACTTTAAGTTTGACCTTTGTTCAAACCTGAACAGAATTACTCTGCGTTTTGAGAGACAGACAGACAAAATTAATTTAAAAAAAAATTCCTTGAGTAGCTATATAAAATGTGACCCCATTACCGAAACTCTAAAACACGCCACTCTGAATATCTATAATTTCTTTCCCGCCTAATATGCCACACTGTCACATTTTTAGACAGACTTATCCTGTGAAAACATGTGAGCCCATTTTTAGACATTACATCTTGAAGTTATAAACCTGAAAGTCTCTCCTATTTGATGTGTGTCTTATCTACTTATTGACTCTCCGTCTCTCTCTCTCTCTCTCTCTCTCTCTCTCTCTCTCTCTCTCTCTCTCTCTCTCTCTCTCTCTCTCTCTCTCTCTCTCTGTTTCACTAAGCCAAACTCCTTCAATACCTACACATACCTCAGGCTGTCCTTCCCAAGTTTAGAAATGATGATAAACTACAAAAGCGATTTTGTAAACATTATGGTTATCTATTTTCTTTAGCCCAGAAACGTAGTGTGTATCCATGACAATATGATACTGTCCTAAATGATCATTGGAAATCGGATCTCACTCTACAACGTTGTCAACCTTGTAAATATGTTTATGTTTCATATTTGTGTATGAAAAGGAAGAGACAAGATCTAATCTTTTTTCATCATTTTAAGTGAGTGGGGCTTATACAAAAAATGTTGATATTGAAATAAATGGTGTTGACTTATGTTCCCAAATTTTTATAACTATCTCTCTCTCTCTCTCTCTCTCGCCGCGTTTCACACATACACACACACATACACTATAGATTGCTTTAGATTTAAATCATAATGGTATCAAACTTATTCTGCATTGCATTGACTTTAAAATCTTAGTCGAGAAAAAACCCTGGTTTTGTAACAAGTACACTGATATTAGATAAAGAAGTCGGTCGGTGTATGCTAATAGAATGTAGGCCTCCATTTGTAACATTGTAAAAAAAAAATAAATTAAGAACCATATCTAGCACAATCCAAAAGTGATTCTAGCAGAATATTGTAACACATATTTAAGAATCCTATTTGACACAAGCTAACGCGTAAGCTAATCTCGTGCTAGAAGAATTGTAACGTAATTTATAGTGCAGACAAACTCACAGAACAAATAGACAGACGCGAATGGGATGGTAGTTTTGTTTAAAATACGAGATATGGGAAGTACAGGAATATTATGGATGAAGGTAAAGATTTTAACTTTATTTATGTGGGGAATCGTAGGGTACCTGGATAGTAGAGTTGGTAGTAGGCCTATATAACTGGTTGGTGGATAGTAAATCTCTGGGCGTTGATAGTAGATAATTGGTTGGTGGATAGTAGATAACTGGGTGTTGGATAGTTGATAACTGGGTACTGATAGTAGATAATTGAGTGATGGATAGTAGATAACTGTGTGTTGATAGGAGATAACTGGTTGGTGTATAGTAGATGACTGGGCTCCTGGGTGATGATAGTAGATAACTGGTATTGATATATAAAGATTATTAGGATGGTAGTTTTTTATTTAAAATAGACGGTGGAGAGGGATAGGGCTATTATAAAATGTGGTAGAGATTTTAACTTCCTAAGAGGGATCCTATGATGGTAAGGGGAGATAAAGAACTTAGTTTTGTTATCAAGCAAAACAAAATACGTCATTTAATTTAGAGTGTAGACAACTCCCATTTTCCCTGTCGACAAACTCTAACCAGTTACATTTCCCTTCAAAATAGAACCAACATGTTCCAAACAGACAGGACAGACTCCTCGTGTGAAACGTGTGTCGTAGTTCGAGAGCAGACCGTCGCCTCATGCTAACCTGTTTAAAAAAATACATTTCTACATGGATACCGAATGTTAATTTCCCGTTTGTCCCCGACATTTCATTGAGAAGGCAGACAACTGACATTACTCGCAAATTATACCTAACATGCTACACTGATACAAACAGACAGACTCACCACACATGTGAAACCTATGACGTAATATGGTATTTCCTTTTGAGTGCAGACCATCTCCTCATTCGACACTGTTACAAAACATCCATTTAAAAAAGGCGGTCTAATGTTAATTTGCCGTTTAGGCCTATAATCTTTTGACCCTATTTAACAGAGGACTCCCGTTTGGGTCTGAAGTGGCATCCTTTACTACTTTCGAAACTGTGGACATTTCCTTGTTTGCCAAAACCTACAGATAATCTCAAGCTCAAAAGAACTCTTAATTGTTTAGCGGGTCATTATTGTGGCTTCGCGATATTTACTTGTGTTTTCACTTCCTCTGTTTTTCAAGAACTGTCAGATTTATGTCTAAACATACCAAGCTAAAGTTAAATTATAATTATTCCTATTAAGCCAAGCCAACTTTCTATAATTATTCCTATCACACCAAGCCAGTTTTAATAATTATTTCTATTAGACAAACAAAAAAATGTATTAACAGAAAGATTAAAGGATTAAGTATTAATTACAATTTTAATTACAATATAAATCGAAGCACATATCTTAGTTCCTAAGATAGTAGATTAACTTTGAAAAACTAGAATGTCACTTTATCTGTTAAATATATGTGTATTAAACCAGAGCAGAAATAAAACCCACTGGAAATAAATATATTAATTAAAACATCCCAATATACCAAATTTAATTCAGTGCAACATATAAGCATTTCAGTAGTCAAACCTCAACATTGGTGTTTAGAGTCATATATAATATATGCATACTCACCTTTGTTTAATTCCCTTATTTATTTAAGAAACAAAAGAATTTGTGACTTTCTTCAAATACCAGAAATTTAAACTTTATGTCAGTTGTTATTTATCATTAAATGAAACGTGATATCATTATCCGCGACGGCAATACTAAATTTGTCTTGTTTGGGTTAAAAATTTTAGTCCCCAATTTTATTCCAGATAAAATACGAGAAAAAATAATTGCAATTTAAAAGTTATATATTTTCTTAAACGTTAGATATTTAACGGTAATCCTGCCAAATATAATTATTTTATGATTAATTACAAGATTTAACTACGATGATGTGTTTTGGGTATGGGGAGTTTTGTTTTGGCAGGGTACGATTACGAGTATGTGTACGGGTTACACTTTGTAGTCCACATTGTCAGAATGTTCTCCGCTCCAGTGCGCTCGTGTGTTAAATACGCACACATGACGTCACGTTGAACTCTTAAGGAATCCCATGGTAACGAATGTGTTGTTTTTTTATCATTCGGAGCGACATCGGCTATTTATGCGAGACAAAAAATATGTATTAAGAAATATGTAAAATATGTATTTAAAATGTAAAAATATATGTATTAAAAAGTATGATCCGTAGGATTGATCTCGAAGTTGCGAATGTTTTTTTAAATTTTTTAAAAATATTTTTGAATAAAGATTTACTTATAGGTAAGAGAAGATCATATTTATTTATTTATAGTCGGCATGATTTATAAAAAAAAAAAAAAAAAAAAAAAAGCCCCAAACCAATTCAATAGATACTACAATAGGCCTAAGCTAAAAAATGGCTGACTTAAACACGGATGACACAAAGAAGAGAAAATTAGAGAAATGGGATAAAAATGATTCTGTATTGCATCCTTTGAAATCATTTAAAGGATTTTCTTTTGAAAAAGTATTAGGTGAAAATCCAAAAAGTAAAAGTTTGTTTATTTTGGGTACATTTCAAGGCAGCGATGATAAGGCACTATTGCTCCTAGAGAAAACGCCTTTCTCCAGTGAGCGTGTTACTGTTACCAGCTACATCGGTCAAATTACGAACTTGCAACTGAAGTCGAGTAATGACAACGCCCATACTTATCATGCCAACGTTCCTGGAGGTCTAGAGAATGGTAAATGCAACATTGGTTAAGTATTGAGTATCTATAACAGGCTTCTGATGATCACATATTTCCGAAGATGCCTCTAAAATGCATGTTTCACATTTCTGGTAACCGGCATATGCTCAGGAACCTTATGTCACAATTCAGTACCATTCTAATTGGTGAACTGGCTTATACCTGGACATGCACATTTGAAAAGTTTTGTCTTTCTAGATAATTTTTTAACAGTTATATCTCATTTTCAATTAATTTTGGAGCTTCACAATAGCCCTTACTGCTTAAGGATACAAGAGAATGCCAATTTAGCATAAGTAAATGCAGGGATGAGAATTTTAAAGACTTTCAAAAATAATATATCAGATCTATTCAAAATGATGTTTTTGCTGTGGGGTTGGAAAGGGGGGAAAGTAAGTTTGTAAATGTTCTGATGTAATGCCTGCTGATTAACACTCTCCATCCAGATCTTAGTCAACAGAAGTGAACATGACCTCATCCTGACCAACATGTCTTATTCTCAAGTGCTTACTGCACAAATTACAGAAAGCAAGTGTGTGTCCATGATCACTTCTTTTACACAGTCCTATTTCTGCTCCAAATCAGAATTCTATTTTGTTTGATATGATGTATTTCTTTTCTTTTTCGGATAAATCGAACACAAATCCGCCTCTCTTTGTGACATTTTGAAACAGATGCTATTCCATAATACCACCCTTAGTCATGTAGGCAACTAACTGAACTTCTTTCTTGAACATAATTAGCTGGTAAATTGAGACCAGTTACAGTTTTAGATGAGTTCACTAACCAATTATTCTGCAAGATTTGAAATTCTTTGTCTCTCCTGTTATGGATGCAGACAACCAACAGTGTGCAATACAGGAAATATGCCTGTGATTTCTTATTGCACATCAATTAACATTTTTTGTGATATTTCAATATAAAATCATTAGTTATTAGGAAGGACCAATTTTTATGACTTTATAGTTTTTTCTGTGAACTAATAACATGTCTCCATGTTGATTATACCCAGGATTACCCCTAAAACCTGTATGGGGCTTATTTTCAGTGGGAACCAAGCAGTGTTCAAGATTTAGGATACAAAACCTTTTGACATCATAAGAAAATAAGAAAATTAAAAGAACACATTAAAATGTATATATAATTACAAGTTTACAAAATAAACTCCAAACAAGATACATAATTAAACAACAGTCCAATACAGCAGCTCAGAATAGGACACACTTTCAGTAAGATGGAAAGAACTTTAAGGTGGAAGATAATGGAATGAAATGTGCATCATAGTGTTCATTAAGTAAAAACAGGTGTCACAAATTCAGTTATTGCAGGAAAAAGCTTTTGGTTGTAATTTATTTAAAAAGAAACAAAGAAAATGAGAAGGCAGTTACCTGAAATAATACAAATTTCTTCAGTAATTTTAGCTGGTTCAATTAAGTGTGACTTTACTGCAGTTTTAAATGTTTCTGTTGGTAATACTTTAATATTCTGTGGCAAGGCATCTTTTTTGCATTGTAATAAAAGATTGTAGAGGCAACACTATTTACTCTTTGTACTACAAAATGAAAATTATGACCTCAGGTACGTAGGTCTGATACTCTAAGGAAATTAATATATAAATAGGCTGGACCACTGTTATTTACAGTGTTATATACCTCTAAGGAAATTAATATATAAATAGGCTGAATCAGTGTTGTTTACAGTGTTATATACCTCTAAGGAAATGACTATATAAATAGGCTGAATCAGTGTTGTTTACAGTGTTATATAGATGGTTTAGCCTAAGTTGTATGATTCTGTTTTCCATGTTTAGCATCCCAACACTTGAAAGAACAGATTGGCAAATAACAGATCTTGGTTCAAAATTTGTAATAAAAAGAATATTATTCTCAGTTCTGATAACTTTGGCAAGAGTAATCTGGCATTTAGATGGATACCGTGTAAACCTTTCATTTTGAAACAGTGAAATCAGTTAGAATCTGCTTCAGCTGGTTTTGAAAGAGTATACAGCAGAGAAGTCCAGTAATTAAGGATTTTCATCCAAAAAAATGTAACATTAAAATCAAAAAGGAAAATGTCTTAAGTAAACTAATGTTTTATATATGATGTTGGGAATAGATTTGTTGTGTGTAGCTTAAAAACCAGGTATGAATTGTTTTTGGGTTTCTCATGCACACCAGTAACTGAATTGCCCAACAAAACTTAAAAGTCACTAACACCTTAATATAGTATTGCTATATTAAAATGCCTTGAATATTTGTTGTTTTTTATGTTATGACACATATATTCATTGTTCTATGACATTTCATATATTAAATGTTATTAGTCATACAATAACTGTAGATTTATATTTGATATTTTTGGCATTAAAAAAAAATAAGAAAAACAATAACCCAATATTATTTTCTCTTAAACCACTTCCAGACTAAATTACTATCATTAACTTGAACCCATGTAGGATTCTCCAAATTTTCCGGTGCAGACCGTAGAAATTTTCTGACAGCAAAACAATTAAAACAACAATAAACCAACATTTTCTGAATTTTCTGAATGTTGTGGCCAGACCACATTTAATTTAATTCATAGGCAACAGTATTAGAGATCATGCTCATTGAGATGTTTACTATTTCTCCCAATATTTTTAGTATTTACTGGACATAGACTAAGGAGCATGATTCAATAATGGCTGCCTTTGCGTGGTGTTTGCTAATTGTGCGTGGTGTTTGCTAATTGTGATTGGTGTTTGCTAATTGTGCGAGGTGTTTGCTAATTGTGATTGGTTCAGAGTTACAGCAAGTTACATAAGACAACTGGAGATTTAAGTAATTATATAGAAAGTTTACATCTAACTATTGTAAAATATCGTATTGTTGAGTAATACTGACAAAGTCTTTTCTCAGAGGAATAAAATTGGGTCATGAAACCATGGTTCACTTTCAGTAAATGGGTGAGTTTTAAAAAATCTTATTCTGACCAACCAATCCAATTTTGTTTTAACATGAAACCAGAAACACTCATATTATGCTAGGCCTAATAGACAATGTGTCAACTAAGTACTCCAAACTTTTCTTGTTGTGAACCTTAACATGTCTCTATGTTGATTATGCCTAGGATTACCCTTAAAACCTGTATGAGACTTATTTTCAATGGGGACCTAGCTGCAGTTCAAGATTTAGGGTACAAAATCTTAAAGATCATCATAAGGAAATAAGCAAATGAAAAGAACAGATTACAATGACCGTATAACTTAAAAGTTTACAAAAAAAACCCAAACAAGATACATAATTAAACAACAGTCAAATACAGCAGCTCAGAATAGGATACACAATTCAGCAAGATGGAAAGAACTTTAAGGTGGAAGATAATGGAATGAAATGTGCATCATAGTGTTCACAGAGTAAAAACAGGAGTCACAAATTCATTATTTGCAGGAAACAACTTTTGGTTGTAATTTATTGAAAAAGAAACGAAGAAAAGAAAAAGGTAGTTACCTGAAATTGTTAATAAAATTTCTTCAGTAGTTTTAGCTGGTTCAGTTAAGTGGGACTTTACTGCAGTTTTAAATCTGTTTCTGTTGGTAATACTCTTAATATTCTGTGGCATTGGCATTCCAATCTTGTATTGCATTGTAATAATTTTTGTTAGAGGCAACACTATTTACTCTTTGTACTACAAAATGAAAATTATTGCCTCAAGTAAGTAGGTCTGATACTCTATGGAAATTACTATATAAATAGGCTGGACCACTGTTGTTTACAGTGTTATATACCTCTAAGGAAATGACTATATAAATAGGCTGAATCAGTGTTGTTCACAGTGTTATATACATGGTTTAGCCCAAGTTGTTTGTCTGTTTTCCATGTTTATCATCCCAACACTTAAAAGAACAGATTGGCAAATAGCAGATCTTGGTTCAAGATTTGTAATAAAATGAATATTATTCTCAGTTCTGATAACTTTGCCAAGAGTAATCTGGCATTTAGATAAAGTGTAAAACTTTCCTTTTGAAACAGTGAAATCGGTCAGAATCTGCTTCAGCGGGTTTTGAAAGAGTATACACCATATGAGTCCAGTAATTCAGAATTTTCATCAAAAGTTGGAGAAAATATATAAAATAAAAGTATAAAAAGTCTCTACTGGACATAGACTAAAAAGCATGATTCAATAATGGCTGCCTTTGCGTGGTGTTTGCTAATTGTGCGTGGTGTTTGCTAATTGTGATTGGTGTTTGCTAATTGTGCGTGGTGTTTGCTAATTGTGATTGGTGTTTGCTAATTGTGCGTGGTGTTTGCTAATTGTGGTTGGTTCAGAGTTACAGCAAGTTACATAAGACAACTGGAGATTTAAGTAATTATATAGAAAGTTTACATCTAACTATTGTAAAATATCGTATTGTTGAGTATAGAAAGTTTACATCTAACTATTGTAAAATATCGTATTGTTGAGTAATACTGACAAAGTTTTTTCCCAGAGGAATAAAATTGGGTCATGCAACTGTGGTTCACTTTCATTAAATGGAGGGGGGTAAAAATGAGTTTTAAACATCTTATTCTGACCAACCAATTAAATTTTGTTTTAGCTTGAAACCAGAAACACTAATATTTTGTTACACCTAATAGACAATGTGGCAACTTTGTGCTCCAAACTTTTATTTCCACTACAAAGTTTCAATACATGTATGAATTTGCTTTCAGAAGCTTACATTTGTGAGTTACCAGAATGAATGATATCATACCCACTTGGGCCTCTGGTTGATAGAGTTATGGGCCTTGCAAATTAATTTACATATCACTTTGGTTCAGAATCCTTTATGACTCAGTCACTCTTTCTAACTTTATAATAGGATGAGAATATCAACTTGAAACTATTTGTGCATTTTGTCTCAGCATTTTTCAATGCACTCTCTATAGTCCTCATTTCTTCTCAGCTGTCATGGCCACTGTGATTATTCCAGCAACTCATGAGTATATCAAACAGTACATGGACCATGAGAGGTTTGTTGTAACAGAGACAGCTGATCTATACAGGAGTATCACCCTTCCATACATACAGGAGAGAAAGAAGAAAATGGAGTCCAGGATTCAGGTATAACTTGTTAGCAGTTGTTTTGTTCATGTAATATAAATCCTTTTTGGCTATAGTCAACTTAACCTCTGGTTGCAAAGCTTTAGTGACAATCAAGTGAACTTTTAACATTGAAGCTGCTATATGAAGCAATGCATCTGAGTTCCAATATTGAAGTGCATTAGACCCACTGAAAATGCATCAGTTTGTTTTGCTGCTAGCTCCATAAACTTAGTTGTCATGCTTTATTGCAGAACGAAAATTTTTATGCATTAGAATGTTTTTAGGGCTTTAGACTTTTTATCCCACACAACACTGGCATAAATATTTCCTGGAAACATTTGGAAAGCTAACAACAAATTTAAGTTTGGCAGAGAATGTATTTGATTTCTATTTTAATTGAAAGTATGCTATTAAACTGCTGCTACGTGCAATTCTGGAAATAGAGAAGTTCTTTGAATGTTAATTGATAAAATCTTTGCAGGCTTATTTTTTATGAAACAGTGACAGTGGAACCTCAAACATCCAGACTTATTGGGGGATTTGAGAATATGAATTTCTGATAATGAAGTTTGGATTTATATTGAATGTAGCAGTAAGAAGCATTGTTATCCCTTGCCTGTTTTAGGAGGTGCTGCACACTGCCCTTGCTAGGATGTGCCCTGTCCTCTTTGGGGCATGTTCTGTCTTAAAGGAAAATGAACTGCTTGTGACTAAACAATTTTATTAAACGTGAATGTGTAGCAAATTAGGTGACAAGCTGACTGTCAGTTGAAAGTAACTCAGAGTTTTGATAATTGTTAGAAAGTTTGGATTTAATTTCATGTATAATTTGATTGTATATGAAAAAATACATTTCTTGGCAGTATCTTGGAGTATCGTGACACCATTTCAAACGTACATAATGAATAATTTATAGTTAACTTGCCACAGTGAAAAGTAGTAGGTTCTGAGAGTAAGTTCCACAAATCTGACAGCCTTATAAACTGGTTTCTCATGTATCTCCATAATCTGAATTCATCTTCATTATTTATTCTATTGCTTAAAATTGTTGTTCTGTGCTATTATTAGCTCTACTGGTCATAGACCAGAAGAGCTTATGGGATGGTCTGTAATCTGTTGTCTGTCTGCCCATTAACACCAGTTTGTTATTGCTACTCATCCTAAACTACTTGGAGGATTGCCATGACACTTTACACATACATTCATCCCATGTCGAGTTGGAGCTAAATGAAAATGGTGCTGCTCAGACATCCATTATGGCCTCCACTGCAGCCATCTTGAAAATCTTGTTATTGCTACTCCTCCTGAATGGAAAGACATATTGATGTGGGGTTTTCATCAGAAGATGTTTTATGATGTCTAGTTGGACCTAGATGAAAATGTTGCTGATCTGATGTATTATATGGCCACCACAGCCACCATTTTGAAATTTTTTTAGTGCTACTTCTCCTGAAGGGATGGTCATATCAACATGGAGTTTTCACTAAAAGACTTCTTATAATGTCTGGTTGGTCTTAAATGAAAATGGTGCTGCTCACACATTCAATATGGCTGTCACAATGGCCATCTTGAGAATCTTGTTATCGCTACTACTCCTGAATGGATGGTCGTATCAACATGGGGTATTTTCTAAAAGCATTCATATGATGTTTAGTTGATCCTAAATGAAAATGATTCTGTTCAGACATCCAACATGGCCACCACAGTGGCCATCTTGAAAATCTTGTCATCACTGCTTCTCTTGAATGAATGGTCATAGCAGCATGGGGTTTTCACTGAAAGACTTCTTATGATTTCTAGTTGGTCATAAATGAAAATGACACCAATCCAACTTCTAATATGACTGTCACAATGGCCATCTTGAAAATCTTGTTATGACTTCAAGATGGCTGGTCATATCAACATTGTGCATTCACCAGAAGACTTCTTAAGATGTCTAGTTGGTCCTAAATGGAAATGGTATGAATCTTATTTACAATATGGGCACCAGGGCTGCCATCTTGCAAATCTTGTTATTTGTTGCTCCTTCAAAACGGAAAGTCATATTTACATGGGGTTTTCATCAGAAGACTTCTTATAATGTCTTGTTGGTTCTGAATTAAAATGGTGTTGATCTGATGTACAGTATGTTCATCATCAGAAGAGTTCTTATGGTGTCTTGTTGGTGGCCATCTTGAAAATATTGTTATCTCTATTGTTACAACTAGGGGTAATGTAACAAAAGAAAAGACTCAAACAAGCTTTCAAGATTTAAAACACAAATATTTAATTTCCTCAAATATAAAAATATTTCAACAAACAATCAAAGTGAAAGAATTAAAAATAACTTACAGTATAGAATATCCTTAAAGTCCTAAATTGTTCTAATGTTCACTGATCCGGAAGTTAATCCAAAATATTCTGAATGAAGAATATTCCGAATGAAAACACCACTGTGCTGATGTACTAACAAGAATCAGTTATATCCAAATATTATTAATTCCAAGTAATCCTTGTGAATATGGAATATCACACAAGTTCTAGAAATGTTTCTGATAATTCCAACGGAGATTAATAATTCTTAAAGTTTAAGTAGCAGTACTAAATCCAAAATGTACTGTATAATAATATCACTGAAGCAGAATATCAAACACAAAATGAACCAATCTCGTTTATGACCTCTCAGGCTGAACGAACTATGAAAGAAATCACGAACGCTGTGATTACATCTTATTTTATAGTTTCTGTACTGCATCATTGAAATACAAATAAAACCCATTTCTTATTCCGTCTCAAATCAACATCAAGTTACTACGATTTTACAATCTAACTTCTGGTCAACAAAATGAATCATTCCTGAATTGTGAAATCCAGGTCAGGTCAATGGTACAACTCCACGCGCTGGATCATGTGATATGACTCATGCTTCAACCGACAATACTAATTTTCCCAGGACCAATGTACTGGGTCACATTGAAATTACCGTATATGTGCGCTCTGCAAAATGACACCTATTAGACTATTATACAGAGGTCATAAACTAATAAAACTATACCATTATTTAAAAGAAATGATACATAATTCGGTAACACTATACTCATCCCAAATGAATGCATAGCTATATCAACATGGGGTTTTCACCAGTAGACTTCTTATCATACCTAGCTAGTCCTAAATGAAAATGGTGCAAATCTGATATCCAATATGTCCACCACAGCAGGTAATTTGAAAAAAAATTTATCGCTGAAGAATATCAGAGACAGTTTCAACACTCAGGAGTTAAAAGGAAGAAATGATTTTATCTTGAATTCCTGGAAATTCTTTTTGTACAGTAGAGCATCAGTCCAATCGAGGGATCTTGTTTAAACAAGTTCCAAAATGAAGTTTGTGGCAACAACAAATCAGTTGACTAATGTATCAGCGATAGACTTAGTGACACCACAACTATATCCATTTGTGATAACTTTCATGGCTGAGACTATCAATTTGAATGTTTGAAAGTAACCTGCCATATCTTTTAAACTGCATTTGATTGAATAAAATTTTGGTATATATTTCCATTCACTAGGTATTTTCATTTCATTCATTGCACATATGAAAAAGAGAGTTCATTTTCTTTTAAATCTACATAGTTTGGGCATCAGCATTTACCCCCAGTGCACTAGTGGAGTGCATAAAGATGCCCTTATATAAAAAAAACAGTGCTCTGAAAAGAGACTTGACCTGTACTTAAAATGCCATGACAAGCAACCAGCACCCTCCTCTGACCAGTGATCTAGGGACAACACTGAGAAGGATGACTAATTATTAATATTCTAAGCACATAAACCATGGTTTCAGATTTCTCTTTGCTTAATGGATACAGATGTAATACAGTATACATATTTATTTATGTCTTAAAAAGAATAAATTCGTCTCAATTAAGAAATTAAGTATTAAAAAATTTAAAGAGATTTTATGTTTATTTAAATGTAAATATTTTCTTTCAAATTTGTAATATCATAGACCTATAGAATTAGTGAATTGTGACAGGGACTTTTGATATATGGATTAGGTTTTAATTTAAAAGGATTCAAAATGTAATGTTTGGTACTTTTGAAATATTAATTTCTATCTATATACTTACTAAAACGTAACAATAAAATGTTTCATAAAAAATCCCAAACATTTCTCTAGAACATGTACAAAACTATATAATCACAGCATGAATATGCTGTTAAAGGAAAAAGAAATCTTTGTTATAATAAAATGTTTTAAAATTCAATATGTTTGAAATTCAGATTTCATAATTTTCTTTACTTATGAGAAAAACTTGCTGAATTATAATCATATGTTTTTCACTTTTGTAACCTTTCAGAAAATGTATACTTTTATATTCTTTAATCAGATAAAAAAAAGATAAGTTATAAAACTGAAAAGTCAAAAATGCCTCAAAACTTTCAATCAGCCAAAATTACCTTAAATAAAAAACATCAATCTTGTTCGGACTCGGTGCAAAAAATACTCATGTCCATGACTTTGGTAAATTCTACTGAAAACTCAAGCCAAAATTTTGGGTCTGCAGCTCTTCAACTTCTTGAAGTTCAGATGTATTAGAATTCAATTGTTTGGGGAACATGGTGCTTGTTCAAACAAAGCAAAAATTAATTTGGATGATAGAGACTTGGTTAATGGAGGCTCCACTGTACTTCAACATTAAACTAGAATTTAAATATTAAAATTAATTAAGATTCGATTTATATTGTAGTGGGTGTACAACATTCTAGAGAAAAAGGCAGAGTCAGAGAGAATTGTCTTTGAAGATCTGGATCAAGAAACTGGCTTTATCTTGTTGCTAGACAGGAAATGGAATGAGGAGAAC
Source organism: Margaritifera margaritifera (assembly GCA_029931535.1). Taxonomy (NCBI): domain Eukaryota; kingdom Metazoa; phylum Mollusca; class Bivalvia; order Unionida; family Margaritiferidae; genus Margaritifera; species Margaritifera margaritifera. The sequence continues at coordinate 846,230 of JAQPZY010001062.1, forward strand.
ATGAAGACCCTCTACCTGCAAGCCTTTGTTCACAAGCGTGGAATCAAGTCTTTAAGAGACCTTAACAGAACTCATCTACCCTTGTTAAGAAATATTCTCATAAATGGATCAGTAAGAAACATTTCTATTGATTTTTTTTTACATATTATGCATAATCATTATTATGTAATATTTATTTATTTATCATATGTCTTATTGGCTGTTGATTAGTCATGTTTTGAGATTTTTCACAATATGTAAACAGTCATAACTAAGGACATGTAACTTTTTTGTATTTTTTGACAGACAAGAAAACCATTGAACAGTTGTGTCTAAAGTTAATTTTGATTTAATTCCATAGTATGAGACAGCTGGAATGATCCCAGCTTTTAATATCTGCTCAATTGGCTTTAAATTTGTCCAAGAGGACAGCAGGGTAAAATTTAGAGGGTTGTGTCCTGTAAAAATAATACTTTCACTGTAAAAGTGAAGAAATTTGGCCATGTTATGCAAAATGGACCACCCATTTTAAACTCAAACCCCCTTAAAAAAATCCTGGATCTGCCCTTGGGATAGAGACCATGTTATACATCAGACTTGAGAGTAAACGTAGTTTGAATAATTCAGTAAGAAATACTCTTTTTAAAAAAAATATACTGGTTTTCTGGGCCCCGTCTCAGAACTTTTAGTTGTAGATGGGTAAATAAATTAATATTTAGCTTCATGATTTGAAAAACATATTAAATGTCAAAATTTTTGGCAGTTAAATAAATTTCTCAGATATGTAGGGGATGCAAATCCTAGCAATTTTGATAGGTTGATCATAGGAAAGCAAACCAAATATTTTTCTTATGATGACCAATTAATTAGGCTGGTTGTTATTCACTAACCCTAAGGACACCTTCGTCTGCAATTTTTTCATGGGGTAAATAAAAAACCACACACACACACACATTCATGCTTTATTGTGCATAATAATTGAATTATCTAGCCAGGCATGTTTGACCATATTTATGAAACATGCAAAATTATGTGGAATCAATATTACCCATGGGAGACCGATTTTCCTGGAATTTGTGGTTGATAGAAACCATAAATTTAAAGACCCAATTAACAATGTCCTTTCTTTAAAAACAATATGGCCTCTTCCCAAATCTAAGCGTCGACAAAAATTAAATTTATTGTAAAACCATTGATACGCAACAAAATAAATTCATAGTAATCACATACATAGACAGTGATCATATATATGCATCATAAATCATTTACATTGACTGTAATCATTTACACTGACAGTAATCATATACATTGATGAATCACTTACACTGACAGTAATCATATACATTGACTGTAATCATTTACATTGACAATAATCATATACATTGACTGTAATCATTTACATTAACTGTAATCATTTACACTGACAGTAATCATATACATTGACTGTAATCATTTATATTGACAGTAATCATATACATTCAAAGTAACCATCCACATTGACAGTAATCATATACATTGACAGTAATCATTTGCATTCACAGTAATCATGCACTCACAGTAATCATTTACATTCACAGTAATTATATACATTGAAAGTAATCCTTTACATTAACAGTAATCATATGCATTCACAGTAATCATGCATTTACAGTAATCATGCACATTCACAGTTATATTCACGCATCAATAATCATATACATTCACAGTAATCATATTCATGCATCATTGAAGTTATTACACTTTTAATAATATTGAAAGCTTCATTGAAGACGTTTTTTTTAATTACAAAATCTTGAAGATACTGCTGTTTACAAATTAGTATTTAAAAACTGACAATTTTCTCTTTTCAGGCAGCAATTGAAAGAAAATATTGTGTTCCAGGAACCAAATTAAATATATTTATTCATTATAAACCATCATATTATCACCTGCATGTGCATTTCAAGCATGTCATGTTTGAGGTGCATGGGTTTGAAGCCACTAGAGCACATTTGCTGACAGATGTAATTGACAATATTGAAATACGGAGCGACTACTACCAATGCAAATCACTGACCTACAGCATCAGTGAAGATAGTGGACTATGCCAAAGATTCAAAGGTGCTGGTCATTTTTTAATAAATATGTAATTGAAAACCACCTTAGCAGCATGTGGTTGCATTCATGAGAGGAAGTTATATAGATTGTATGCTATCCATCCAGACTGTTCATCACACCTTATAACCATGATATATCATAAACTACTGAGCAAAACCAGACCAAACTGTGTATTTAGATGCCTTGATTGGGTTCCAGGACCTGAGTAGGTTTTGGTGACTGTGACCTTATTTTTCCATTTTTTACCCATTTTTTTACCCTTTGGACTTGGACATTTTTCTGGATAAATCTTGCTTACACTTATTTTGTAAGCAAAATATCTCCAAAACTATCTAGCCAAATCTGACTAAATTGGATATTTAGATAATTTGAGTGGGTCCTGAGACCTGATTAGGTTCTGGTGACTGTAACCTCACTTTTGATTGTTTGTCCATATTTGGACTTTTTTGACTTTTTTTTTTGACAGAGCAAATATCAATTAAGACAGGCACTGGCCATCTTGAGAATCTTGTTATCACTACTCCTCATGAATGGATGGTCATATCAACATGGGGTTTTTACTGAAAGACTTTTTCTGATGTCTGGCTGGTCCTAAATGAAAAAGGGGGCCCTGGGTGGCCAAGTGGGCTCATCTTTACAGATCACTGGCATTTCACCTCTGTCCATGTGGGTTCGAGTCATGGCATGGTTAATGTGGGTATGTGAGAAAGCTTGCCAGTCACTTCTCGTGGGTCGGTGGTTCTTCCTGGGGTTTTCCCAGGTTCTTCCTCCACCAGATATACTGGTCGCCATGAATAGCCTGTCATGTGCTGAAAAATGGTGTTAAACCCACAAACATCAACATTAGTCTAAATGAAAATGGTGCCAATCGGATGCCCAATACTGCTGCCACAGCAGTCAGCTTGAAAATCTTGTTATCACTCCACCTAAACAGAAATGCAAATTGACATGGGGTTTTCAAAAGGAGACTTCTTATGATGTCTAGTTGACCCTAAATGAAAATGGTACCACTTGCACATCCATTATGGCTGCCACTGCTGCCATCTTGAGAATCTTGCTATCACTTCTTTTTCTGAATGGATGGTTGTATAACATGGGTAAATGCAAATGGTGCGCATCTGATATCCAATATGGCCACCAGGGCAGCCAGCTTGAAAACCTTTTTGTTACTCCTCCAAAATGGAAGGTCATTTTGACATGGGGTTTTCACCTGAAGACTTCTAATAATGTCTTGTTGGTCCTAAATTAAAATGGTGCTAATCTGATGTCCAATATATCCACCATGGTGGCCATCTTTAAAATCTTGTATTTGCTAGTCATCTTACCAGTAAATGGAAAGTCCTTTTGACATGGGGTTTCCATCAGAAAACTTCTGATAATGTCTTGTTGGTCCTAAATTAAAATGGTGCTAATCTGATGTCCAATATATCCACCAAAGTGACCATCTTGAAAATCTTGTTATTGATTTTATTGCTATTCATCTTAAATGGAAAGTCATTTTGACATGGTGTTTCCATCAGAAGAGTTCTTATGGTGTCTAGTTGGTCCAGTATAAAAATGATGCAAACTGACCCTCATTATGGCACCCATGGTGACCATCTTGAAAATATTGTTATCTCTACACCTCCCAAGTGGATGGTTATATCTACATGGGATTTTGACCAATAGACTTATGATACCTAGTTGGTCCTAAATAAAAATGGTGCCAGTTGTACATCCAATGTGGCTGCCACAATGGCTGTCTTAAAAATCTTAGTGTTGCTACTTCCACTGAATGAATGGTCATATTGACATGAGTGAATGAATGGTCATATTGACATGAGTGAATGAATGGTCATATTGACATGAGTGAATGAATGGTCATATTGACATGAGTGAATGAATGGTCATATTGACATGAGTGAATGAATGGTCATATTGACATGAGTGAATGAATGGTCATATTGACATGAGTGAATGAATGGTCATATTGACATGAGGTTTTCACCAAAAGACTTCTAATGGCATCTACTTGGTCCTAAATGATAAATGGTGGTAGTATTCCGACCGCATCAGCTAACTTGAAAATCTTGTTATCACTGAAGAATATCAGAGATGATTTCAACACTCAAGAGTTAAAAGGAAGAAATGGTCTTATCTCGAATTCCTAGAAATTCTTTTCTCCCAGTAGAGCATCAGTCCCTTTGAGGGAGTCTGGTTCAATTTTTATGGTATAGCCCTACATCTGTTGTTGGTATGGCCCCCAGAGTCCATTGTCTGTCCATCAACACTGGCTTGTGAACTCTCTAGAGGCTTCATTTTTTAACAGGTTGTGATCAAGCTTGTTGTATAAGATTATGTCATTGAGATCTTGGATGAAATTGATTTTGAGTGACATCTGCTTATGTTAATGACATGTTCTTGCATGTGTTTGTCTGCACTTGTGAACGCTGAAGAGGTTTAATTTTTTAATATCTATTGGTCATAGAGCAGAAGAGCTTATGGGATGGTCTGTTGTCCATCATCTGACATCTGTTGCCCATTGTTCATCCATCCATTATTATTGCTACTCCTCCTAAACTACTTGGAGGTTTGCCAAGAAACTTTACACATGCATTCATCTCATGGTCTAGTTAGTCCTAAATGAAAATGGTGCCAACTTGATGTCCAATATGGTCACCACAGCAGCCATCTTGAAAATTTTAAAGCTACTCCTCCAGAAGAGATGGTCATACCAACATGGTGTTTTCACTAAAAGACTTCTTATGATGTCTACTTGGTTCTAAATGAGAATGGTGTCAATCTGATGACAAATATGGCCACCACAATGGCCTTTTTGAAAATCTTGTTATAGCTACCTCTCCTGAATGAAAAGTAATATTGCCATGGGGTTTTCACCAGAACACTTCTTTTCATGTTTAGTTTGTCATAAATGAAAATGGTGCTGACATGATGACCAATATGGCCAGCATTGCCATGGGGTTTTCACCAGAAGACTTGTTAAGATGTCTAGTTGGTCCTAATGAAAATGGTGCTGATCTAATGTCCAATATGGCTACCACAGTGGTCATCTTGAAAATATTGTTTTCACTACTCCTCCTGAATGGATGGTTGTATCAATTTTACTAAACAACTTCTTATGATGTCTAGTTGGTCCTAAACGAAAATGGTGCCGATCCAACTTCTGATATGGCTGCCACAATGGCCATCTTGAAAATCTTGTTATCACTACTTCTCCTAATTGTCTGGTCATATCAACATTGTGCTTTCACCAAAACGAATTCTTATGAGGTCTAGTTGGTACTAAATGGAAATGGTGCCAGTCTGATATCCAATATGGCCATCGTGGCACCCATCTTGAAAATCTTGTTATCGTTACTTCTCCAAAATGGAAAGTCATAATAGCATGGGGTTTCCACTAGAAGACTTATTCAGTGGTGCCAATCTGACATCCAATATTTCCACCACAGCAGCTAATTTGAAAATCTTGTTATAGCTGAAGAATATCACAGACGGTTTCAACACTGAGCAGTTAAAAGGAAGAAATGGTTTTATCTTGAATTCCTGGAAATTCTTTTCAGCCAGTAGAGCAAATTGTGATCAGGCTAATTGTATAAGACTATATCATTGAGATCTTGGATGAAAAACATCTGCTCATATTAATGACATGTTCTTGCATGTGATTGTCTGAGCTTGTGAACACTAGAGGTTTCTGTTTTGAACAGATTGTGATCAAACCAGGTGTATAAGCTTATATCATTAAGATCTTGGATGATACTGCACATAAAGTTAAACCTGCCTTGAAAGACCACTGCTGTGAAAGACCACATGTCTTGAAAGACCAGAGACTCCATGCATGAATTAATCTGTTATACAGTGAAATGATCTCCAATGAGAGACCACCTGTTCATTGAGATCTTGAATGAGTTTGATTATGAGTGACATCTGTACATGTTAATGAGGTGTTCTTACATGTGATTGGCTGAGCTTGTGAACACTCTATAGGCTTTACTTTTAAGGTGGCATTTGTCACCTTATAGTTATGACTTTGAAGACAGGAAACACTTTCTGGACAGAGGCACTCTTTACCTGAAATTTGGCACAATTACAAAATAGTTCTCAATTTGTATGATGTGCAGTCCATTTGTTTTCTTGTAGCATACTTTTCTTCTCTCTTTCTCTCTCTCTCTCTCTCTCTCTCTCTCTCTCTCTCTCTCTCATTTATAGCACTTATGGAATGTCAAGAGATTAAATTCTAGCAATTTCATATTGAACCATGTATAGTACATGCTTCATAGTAAAACATGGTACATGAAATTGTTTACCAGTTTGCCTATTGAACGAAAGCAAGGGAAGTAACTTATGAGGATTATTGAGAATCACAGGTTTGGATTTATTTAAAGTTGTTTTCTTAGCTGAAAAATATATAAAACATACACAAATTTTTTTTAGAATACGAAATGAATAAATTTCAATAGAACAAGTTTAAAAATTAACAAAATAATACACCTTTGGTGTTGAAATAAATAAATTGTAATTTAAAACTTAAAAAACCCCATAAAATAGAAATATAACAAGTAACATTTTAAGTAATAAAATAACTATGGGCATAAGACAAGTTTGTAAAACCAATTAATTAGCACAACCTTGTGAGTGATTTTAGAGGTAGTACAATGTTGTCTCTTTAGGTAAGGCAAAGTAGCTCAGTGGCTGGGTCAGCTGCTGTGTTGTGTCCTGAGGCAAGACACTTTGCCCAAGAAAAACCAAAGCTACTAGGCAAAACGCCTTAGAGTCGGCTTATCCCAGCAAACCAGAAATGTTGTGTATCTCTGATGCATACCATATGTTCTCACTTATAAGGTAAGTCCAACTGCAAACAACATAGACCCTGATCTGCTGCCGCATAATGCATTAGCAGATGAGGGTGTTGTTGTTTGTTCTACTGATTACTCCCAACAAACTGCATAGACCCTGATCGGCTGGCACATTATGCAATGGTAGATCTGGGTCTGTACAGTTTGCAGTTGGACTTGACATATAAGCGAGTATAGACGGTACCAGTCATTTTATTTTAGGCATGACCCTTTACTCTCATTGCCCAAGAAAAACTAGCCAATGAAAATTAGGCAAAACACCTTAAAGTGGGCTTTGCGAAACCAAACCAGAAATGTTGCCGTGCATGTCTGATGCACGCCAATCATGTGAATGAGTAAACCTTTGAATAATTTAAAGATCGGCATTTCTTTACATCATTATAGTTATTTGTTTGCAAAAAATTTTATTTTTTTTATTTTTCAATTATTATGCTTCACTAAGAACATATTTCTAAAAACCATGTCTAAGTTTATACATTTATCACTATGGCTTTATTTATTTCAGAGATTTACAAATTCACTTTCCCGACTCCTGGGACAAGCTCAAATTTGGCTCAGGCAAGCTCAAGTTTCCAAGGTACTTGGCCGAGGGCAAGCCCAAAAAATTGAGAGAGGGAGAAAGGGGTCGTGTTCTGTTTGTAATGCTTTATTTTCTGCAAGTTTTATACCCTGAGATCTTACCACAGTACATATATCAACACATTTATTTAGTATTTATATGTACTGCATTCTTCTATTACATAATTGGCCACAGTTTCTTTCATCTATTGTATGTCATTTCCATCTTGTAGTCAATATCAAGGTCAGTCTCACATTTTTTCATGCAGACGTGATAATGTGAATATTTACTATATAAAACAAGTTTTGACAGATAAGGAATAAATATTTATATTTTAACTTATCAGTTACATTTTAATCGTAATATTTGTACGTATCCAGGATTTGCCAACTTTCAGGTCCTAACCTAGCCTTAGGTAGTTTGTGAGCTTGCTGACTCTAAACAATCGGCTTGTCAAAAAATGTTTTGATGCATGTTGCCAAGTTTAAGGTGAGTAGGTGTTCATTGTTAATAATATAACTCGTGAGATTTCTTTTACATGTGTGCTTGGAAATAAATGGCACTTGTCTCTAACGTTTACCCACCAGGAGGATTTCGTTCAAAGCATGATCGATGTACCAGAAATGTAGCACCCACAAGTGGTGTTTATTATCTGTTGTTTACATGATAATTACAGGAGACCAATATATACTTACTGTTTGGGAAACACTTAAATGGATAACAATAAGTGTTCTCATTATCAAAAAAGTTGGCTTGTCAGATATTTTGATGCATGTTGCCGATTTGAAGGTGACTAGATAATTGTTAAGTAAATGGATAAAATAAGTGTTCACAGATCCTTCATTTGTGGGTATAATAAAAAAAATCATTACAAACAGTCTGCTATCTTGTCTAGGCTAGAAAAGGAAATTTGATGAAGTTTCTTGCTCTAATGAAGCTGTTTTAAAGAAAAATAACCAGTATGATGCAATGAAATGTGCAAGAAAGTTCCAATTATCATGGATTATTGAGTATCCCTGGCTGTTATTGGTTGTTTAATTTTTCAGTTCAAGGTCTTTTACCTAAACATCTCTATCTCTCTTATAAATCTATCTATTTCCAAACCCTTTTCTACCTATCCATTTATTTGTCTATATACATGTACATGTCTGTGTTTGCTCTTCTAACTATATCTGCATTAAAACGTTTCTCATCTACATATCTATGTACATGTATATTTTTGTATAGCTTTAATTATCAGCATATAGTTTTACAGTGCCAACAAAGATAAAAAGAAAACAAAAGTTAAAATAAATTTAACGCGATTTCCCTAAAATATCCCATATGTTATCTTTTTTTTTTTTTTACTCATGTTGGGATATTATATTTGGGCAAGGTCAAATTTCCCCAAGGACAAATTCAACTTTCCAGTCAGTTTGTCCTGTGCAAGCCGACTTTTATAAAAATTGTAAATCCCTGATTATTTATTTTTTTAAAAATATTGATTAAGATTGTTTGTTTGCTAAGACATTTTTTAATTTGTAAAATAATTTTTAATAATATGAATTACGATTGGATTATTATTCTAACTGGATGAATTATGATGCCATAGAAGCATTTAGCTATGTATTTTATATTTTGAGATTCACCTATTTATATATTTTCAGATTTTTTAAGAGAATATCACAAATAAATGAACTAAAAACTAAAGTATAAATTGTTCAGTCCACAGATGGGCACCAAATTTTCAAATAGATAAGGAAAGACAAATGGACTGTAGAACTATACTTACAAGCATTGGTCATTGTAATTCTCTGTAAAGAAAAGAAAAAAAAACCTTGTACATCTTTCTTTTTATACAATAACCATAAGGCAGTGCGTGGCATGTTATGGTGTTGTCCATCGATCCGTACATCCATTCATCTCTCTACTTCATTTCTGCACAATAACTTGAGTTCTCCACCATCTACCATTACCAGACTTTTTAAGTGCTTACATTTGGGGCAAGGAAGAAACCTATCAATTTTGGGTTCTAAAGATCAAAGGTCAAGGTTACTGGGAATGAAAGAAGGAAAACCGTTTCCATGCAATAACTTTACTTGTATGTCTGATACCTAGACCAAACATTGTAAATGGCTTGCATCTGAGGTGAGAAACACACCTTTTGATTTTTGGGTCAAAAAGTTGAAGATCAAGGTCACATTGATTCTAAGAAGAATACATGGTGTTCTCACGATTCCTCAAGTTCCTTATTGCCTATTTTGACCAAACTTGGTTGATAGCTTGTATTTGATACATGGAAGATGCCTATTTATTTTGGGGTCAATAGGTCGAAGGTCAAGGTCACGGGAACTAAAGACAAAAATGGTTCCACAAAACTACTGAAATTCTGTACCACATACCTTAAATAAACTTTGTAGATGGCTTGCATTTGAGAAAAGGAAGGCACCGGTTGATTTGGGGGTTAAAAGGTCAAAGTCAGAGGGACTCCAGGGAAGAAGGTGGTTTCCACAAAATAACTCCAGTCCTATGCCACAAACATTTACCAAATGTTGTGGATGGCTTGCATTTGAGACAAGAAAGGCATCCGTTGATTTTGGGGTCAAGAGGGCAACAATAAAGGTCACACAATACTGAAAAAACAAAAATTATTAGGTTTCTGAGTTCTGTGTCTTTTCCCTTAACCAAAATTTTGTGGATGGCTTACTATTAAGACAAGGAAGATCCCTACTGATTTTGGATTCTAAAGGTCAAGTATCTGACTAATGAAATAGGCTTTTACATAAATTAAATATAATAATATTATTTACCATATTGTCGGCATTATTAATGTACCTATTACAGTCCTCTTGTTTGCTCGTTGTCAATAAAACAAAAAACATAAATGAGAATCTTGTTCAGAAAATGAGAGTTGTCAAGCATTTTATACTGAATCAAGCCATTGTTTTGTAAAGTTAAATTATGCAAGGAATGTTGTCCAGTATGTCAGATGTTCTAATTGAGTGCTTTAATGTCTAATTTTGGACTGAACTGGACAGTTGTTTGTAAAGTTATTTTGTGCAAGAAATGTTGCCCAGTCTATCAAATTTTCTATTTGAGTGCTTTAACATCTAATTGAGTGCTTTAAAATACCTTAACTAAACTTTGTTGATGGCTTGCATTGTAGACAAAGAAGACACCTACTGATTTTGGGGTTAAAAGGTCAAAGGTCAGAGGGACTCCAGGAAGGAAAATGGCTTCCACAAATAACTCCAATGTCACACATCATGACCAAACTTTATGGATACTTTGCATTTGAGACAAGAAAGACACCTATTGATTTTGTGTTCAATAGGTCAAAGGTCAAGGTCACAGACTGAAACAAGAAAAATGGTTTCTGCCAAGTAACTTTAGTTTTGTGTCTTTTACCTTGAACAAATTTTGTGGATGGCTTGCATTTAAGACTTGGAAGACATTGATTTTTAATCCAAACAGTCAATTATCTGATCATTGAAAGAGGGTTTGACATAAAAGAAATATAACAATACTATTTACCACATGGTGTGCATATACTGAACTGTTCAGGGTCTTCTTCTTTGCCTGTTGTCATTTTTTTAAAAAAAATGAGAAACTTGTTTAGAAAATGAACGAGTTGTCAAGCATTTTAGCCTGAATCAAGCAGTTGTTTTATAAAGTTATTTTCTGAAAGGCATGTTGCCCAGTGTGTAATATTTTCTAATCGAGTTCTTTAACAGTGACACATAAATCAACCACCTCATTGATTCAATGTATGTACATACAATGTTCCAGTATTTTAAATGTGAAAACAAACAGGTTTTGATTTCTACAAATTATTAAGTTTGAATGTTCCCCCTCAGTGTACAACTAATTAGCTATTCTAAATTTTCACATTTCCAGCAATTCCAAGCAATAAGCCTATCATTTTTCTTGTAACTTACCATTGAAGCAAATTCACTGCTTCTTGGACATTTCCCCAATTAATTTTCAACAGATTTCTTTACAGTAACTGCTAAATATTTGACATGTCAATTATACATTCTTATCTATACATCATCACTTGAATGTTTTTTTCCAAACTTATGATACTGTACCAGCGAGATGCATGATAGACATGTTTCATTCATTTATACTTTTCTTTGCAATACGATAATAAACATTTTCAAATCACTTTGTGTTGAATATTTTAAACATTTTATTCTCCATCTTCTCACAAATGATTCCTACAACTGATGTATTTTCTTCTAGTCTAAACAAGAAGATGAGCAACACCAACATTCATAAACAGGGGAGCAATATGTGCTTCAACCTTTTCTTTACCCTCCAGTTTCAGTATGAGTATATTTGCATTCACAGGCTAATATATGTCAGTTACCCAGGTGAGCAATACTGACACATTTATGAACTTGTTTGGACTTTGTTGATAAAAACATTGAATTCTTAATTAATTTACTATTTTGTAGATGACTTGATTATCTTTGAAAGCCATCTTAGCAGTTTTTCATTTTTTTTAAAATTAATTTTTAAAATGTTTAAACTTCGATGTTTTTAACAAAAACTGTGTTAGCACAATTAAGCAAAACTCACATAAGGTACACAATTAAACAAAATCACTTAAGGTACATACATTTAATTTGGTAGGCTTGTTGGTATTGAGATGTTTACGACCTAATTAGATTTTCTGGCTACACCAGCTGTTTTCCCCATTTTAAATTTTTGGACATGGAATTTTACTTTTAGAAATACCTTGTTTACACTTACCTAGTAAACATGTATCTCAAACTATTGAGCAAAAGCAGACCAAATTGAATTTTTAGATATTTTAAGTGGGTCCCAAGACCTGATTTAGTTTGGGACTGTAACCGTAGTTTTTACTTACCATATATAATCGCGTTTAATCCAGATCCAAATGCAAACAACATAGACCCTGATCTGCCATTGCATAATGTGCTGGCAGATCAGGGTCTATGTTGTTTGTTCTACTGATTAGTCCTTTCAAAATGCATATACCCAGATCTGCTGGCGCATTATGTGACGGCAGATCTGGGTCTATGCAGTTTGCAGTTGGTATTGGCTTATATGCGAGTATATATGGTACTACACATTTTTGTCAAATTCATCTTGGCAGAAGCTTGACATAGCATTCACTTCAGCTTCCGCTGGTGTGTCTGTATTTCCATCCAGCTGCCCCAGTGTGTCCTTGAGAAAGGCTAGTGATTGGGTTCTCCCTGGATTTTCTGCAAGCTCATTGCATCAAGCTATTCTACAAAATGTATTCTGTGACCACTTTTGTTTAAAACATGCTTTTTCTTTTTGCATGACTGTTATTCTATTATTATTATTCTTAACACTTAAAAATGTACAGAGGATTTCAGTTACTTTATATAAACAACTCTAAAAATGTTATTTTCCAATCATGACCATCAAGTACAGGAAACAAAACAATTGTTCAGCATGGAAATGCAAAAGAACACAAGTTATGTTTTAAAGGTTTGATTTCAACATCCCATTTTTTCAAACAATTGTATTTTCTTTCATGTAGACATTGTTTGTCCTTTAATATATAGTCAAGAGATACATTTTTTCAATGCTGTGGATCACTGTCAATGTGTTGAAAACATTGGGTGTGCAGGAAAAATATACTGTAGGTACTTGCTTTTAAGTAGAGTCCAACTGCAAACTGCACAGACCCAGATCTACCATTCCATAATGCATCAGCAGATCTGGGTCTATGCAGTTTGTTTGGAGTAATCAGTAGAACAAACAACACAGACCCTGATCTACCAGTACATTATGCGATGACACATCAGGGTCTATGTTGGTTGCTGTTAGACTCGACTTGTAAGCGAGTATAGATTGTAAATGTTCCAAGTGTTTTTAAACATCTTCCAAAACTTGCATTTAATTATTTGTAACATAATTCTGTTCATGTGGTATGCTATTTCATTGGGAAAGAAGGTGTGATTTTTGTGTAGCGTTATTCCTAGCCAATGAAAAATAGGTAACTAGTGGAGTTTTTAAGCCCCTTATTGATTTCAGCAACTGAATGCCAAGTCTTTCACCTATCAGTTGTCATATTTGCACAACATTATTGCAATAGCTATCATTTTAATTAGACTAACTGCATGCATAAAATAAAAGCCAATGCATATAGTATAAAGACAAGGTAAAAAGTAGCTAATTTAGGGTGACCCTAAATTCAAATTTAGTGTGAATTAAATCTGAATTTAGGGTGACTATAAAATCAGACTTTTGACCCTGATCATATGCCATTAGGATGACAATAATGTAAAAGATTACATGCTAATTATATCAATGTCTTCTCAGTCAATCAAAATACACATTACATCTTTCTCTGTCAAGAATTCAGAATGACCTTAAATTCGGATTTTTAGGGGGACTCTAAATTCTAAATTCGAATTTTTAGGGTGACCCTAAATTTTATTGTAGGAGTAAATTAAATTAATATAGGATGACCCTAAATTTGAATTTAGGGTAACCCTAAAAAAAAACATTGGGTGACTGTAAATTAAATTTTTGGGTGACCATAAATTCAACTTTAGGATGACCCTAATTTTGACTCTAGGGTGACCCTAAAATAATAATGTAGGATTCAAATTTAGGGTCACCCAAAGAGCAGACTCAAATTGAATATAGCTTTGTCCTGCATGAAATAAATACTAGATTATTCAAAGGTCAAAATAAAATGATAGAGAGAATCAGTGATTGATTTACTGTACTATTATTCTTAAATTTTTAAAGATCATGTTATAAGTATGCTTCATTTTATTGTACTTCTTCTCCATGCAATTTTGATGGCCTGATGTAAGGAATCAGAATTTTTAATTTCAGATAAATATATTTAATATTGTTGAATTTTACTGCCAAATTGTATTTCCTTGGTCAAGCAGATTTTTAAAAAAAGCTATGAACAATAACAACAACAACAAAAAAATCATTGAAAAAGCATGAAGATAAAATCATACATTATGAATAGAAACTTGCCTAACAAATTTAATTAATTTCTATCTAATAGTTTTTGCATGATCATGATAAAACAACTTCTCAAGACAGTTGGACAGGACCAAATTCAGCTGCATCACAGCAGGCAGTAGGGGCATAATCACATACTTTTCTCATGATAATTTAATGATTTGGAAAAAGACGAAGAATAAAGACAGGAGGTACGACTCTTTCTATATACGGTGAATCTGGATATTTTTGCACTGATTTATATTTTTTTATTTAGCTTAAATGGGGGATATTTTTGTAGGTTTCTTATTTTTTACATTCAGCTACAGTGATTTTAATTTTGTTGTTTTTTTATTATTCAAATCTCAATTGTTGAGAAATAATAACAGACTTGGTGATTATTTATTTGGTAATAAAAACATGATGCATAGTTCCAAAATTTTAGTGAAAAAGAAGCATAAAATTGCTATTGTAATCATCTGTCTTTGTTTTTAAAAGTGTTAACCAGATATAAAAGATAGAGAATAAATCTAACATCTGGGCACATGTTAGGTCGGCCAACAGCAAATTGGAAACTGGTTGATTGTACATTACCCATGTCTATACTTATATAATGTACCAGCTGTAATTACCTATGTCTATACTTATATAATGTACCAGCTGTAAACAGATCAAACTAAAAAGATATATATCTTTCTATTTTTAATTTTTGTGCTTTGAGAGACCAACAAAACGACTGAAAATTTATGTAAAGCATCAATTTCCAGATTGAGTCACTAGGGTACTGAATATTAGAACATGTTTTGTGAGGCATAGATGAGATATATATTAAAATTATGTACAAAGGAAATCTCAGAAAGCTAAGTTTCATTTACTTTATTTAATTAAATTGTCCAATATCATATCATCTAAAATTTAATTTCATGATTATCACAGATGAAAATATATTTGATGTATGTTTCAAAGTGACCACGTAAAATATGGAAGCAAATTCTTTCTAATTCATTCAAATTATAATCAAAACAAAGATAAAAGTATGCTGCTTTTTAAGAGTTGAATATGATTAACACTGGTAACCAAGGTTCCTCTTGTGTAAATGTGGACAAAATGCCCAAGATGAAATAAAGACTTTTTCAAGATGTATGAGGTTTATCAATGTAATTCACCAAACTTGAGCACTTTCATAAATTCACTGTTAAAGGATATAACAAAAATATGCAGATAGACATATTAGTATAGTTTGCAAATATAATGTATTTTTTTGTAATTTAAAGCTGCATTCCCTTGCAAAAAAGAATCAAAAACTGAAATATTGTCATGAAATGATCTTGTGCTTCTCTCATTCTCCCAACAAAGAATAATGCAAAATGTTTTGTAGCAAACGAGTACATCAGAGTAAGCAAAAAAAAGGAGGGGGGGGGGGTCAAGGGCAGAAATGTACTGGGCAGACAAGATAACATGTAAATAGGCTAGGGTGATTTCCAGTTCATTTCTTATCACAAATTGCTAATCACCATGTAAACAAATGGTCAAAAAAGGTCTGTTTGGCACATACAAGTGTACATAGTCCACCAACAATCAAACAAATAGATGGTTGCCAAAGCAAAGTGCAGAGCACATGTCACAGCAGCATGTGTTGCTTTCTGATGATTTGTGCCCGACCTAAAACCTAAAAGAGTATAACAGACCCTATCAAACACCACATCTGGTCATACTGTATTTGAATATTATGGGAAAAGTGAGTCTCATTTCAAAATCTCTATATCAAAGAGTGTAATCAACACTATTTTAGTTCCCACCACCAGGGTTTCTAATAAATTGAAACAAACTGAACTAGACAATTTTGGGTGGATTTTGGTGAAGAGACAAATGATTTAAATAGTTATGAGCTACAAAAAACACATCATACTAGTTTAAAACTGAAACTGGGATGGAATGCAGTGTTATTTTATTCAAAATATGTGATTAAGAAACAAATTCCATCTTCCAAGTCCCGGTTAAAAAGAAAAACCATTGAAATGTAACCATAGAACACAAATGCCTATGCCAGTGAGGAACATGTAAACTTGCTACAAAATGTCCAACCTAAGCCACTTCACTGCTGCAAGCCACTGGTGTAAATCTACTATGCTCTTTTTTCATCCATGGCTGCCTGCGATAACATTTCCTCATTTCTCATGAATGTGCATCAACAAAGATACATCATCCTCAACTTAATGAAACAAGCTCTTACACACCAAAGAAAGTGATCTTTTTATTGATCATTAAGTGACTGTCTTTGGAAGAGAAACTTTGATTAGTTTATGCAAACAGCATGAAAGGTCATGCTGGGTCAACATTCAAATACAATTTTACTCAGGCTTGCAGCAATTGGTTATGCAGGTTTATGCATATTCATTAGAAACAAGGAAATCACAGGCAGCCACAGGTGAAAAAGGAGTGTAGCAGATTTGTACCTGTGGCTTGTGATGATGAAGTCAGTTAAAAATACAATATATGTCACAGTGACCTTGTAGCTATATTCAATGGGATGGAGCCCTCACCAAGTTTTAGGACTTTGGCATGACCAGTTATGGCCTTTAACAGAATGTCGAACTTAAATCTAATGCCATAACCATGCACATGCACATATGTGCATCACCCAAAAGCAGTATAACAACAAACGAATTATGCTGCCTAATACAAAGCTTAGTGTGTAGTCCAAAAAGGTCACTTTTATCTTCCTCCTTGTATATATGAAAGGATACACACTGAATAAGATGTACATTCATCAGTTGTACAAAGCTTAAGTTGTTCAAAAAGTTTGATGGATTATGAACCTTATATGTAATAATCATGGAGAGAAAAATACATGGATTGCTCTGATGTACTAAATGAAAACACGATATAAATATGCATAACTTACATATAAATAATTATTTTATCCTGAGGAATTTTGCGCAATTGCTACATAAATGTATGACATCATTACACATAGGTTCACAGCTACATGCATCTTAATAAAATTGTAGGTTCATTTTCCATTTTACAACAGATTACATTACTTGATCAAATAAAATATTTTCAGCACTTGAAGAACAATTTAAAATTCCCATTTATACATGAGACAATTAATAAAGTCATGCCACCCACCCAGCATGTTTCTGGGTCCATATGTCAAGTTCAAAAAGAGCAATACAGTACTGTATATACTCACATATAACCCCAGTCCAAATGCAAACAACATAGACCCTATCTGCTGTCGCATAATGTGCTGGCAGATCATGGTCTATGTTCTTTGTTCTACTGATTAGTTCTTACAAACTGCATAGACCCAGATCTGCCAGTGCATTATGCGATGGCAGATCTGGGTCTATACAGTTTGCAGTTGGTATCGGCTTATACATGAGTATATACAGTAATTCTTCTACGATAACCCCATGCTTAATGTCAAGCCCATCTCACACTTCTACACAAGTTTGGCAAATTTCTATTAAGAAAGATCTGTCTGATGATAAGCAGGCCCCCCACTCCCCTTTTCAGAAAATTTACAAGTCTTTTATCCTGGCTAATCATGGGAGATATACTGAATTATGTTTGATTATACTGATAGTTTAAAATGATCTACATATATGTATGATGGTAGTTACCATATATACTTGTAAATTGGATCCAACTGTAAAGTGCATAGACCCAGATCTGCCATTGCATAATGCACCAGCAGATCTGCCAGCGCATTATGCAATAGCAGATCAGGGTCTAATCTGTTTGCACTCGGACCAGACTTTATAAGCGACTATATATGGTAAGTTGTGTAATCCATTTGAGAGCCATCAATCAAGTCACTTCTGAATTTTATAAGCTAAAATTAAAAATGTCAAAGTTTACCTGAGGGAATAAATTGGTTAAATATTGAATGTTGGGTTATTTTTCCAGTGCCAAAATTGTGTACTTCCAATTTTATGAAGTTTTTATGGTGTTTTAATATTCTGCTGCTCTCCATCTTTCTTTATTCACTGGGTTTAAATTTTAATAACACCAAATGCCCACAAATATTTTGTTTTCCCAGAAGACTAATTGACCATGAATAAAGAGAAAAATATCTTCCCTCGCAAATATAGCCTGCTATATAGTAATAACAGAAAGAAATCAAAACTGAATGCAAGATATTACAGAGATGTTAACAATATTGTCACCTGTACTATATTTATCAAAATATAACACAATATGTCTTAACCCTTAAAGTGCTGTATAGTTAACAATATTGTCACCTGTACCATATTGATCTCAATATAACACAATATGTCTTAACCCTTCAAGTGCTGTATAGTTTCATAGCACAAGATCCCTCAGTGGTGAATTGTTTGAGAAAAGAGATGAAAATTGCACTCTGCTTTTAAATTAATTGCCTGCATTTTAATTACTGTACATTACAGATACACAAACACTATATGAAAAATGATTATTGATGTCTGAATTTTATTATAACCATCAAGTCACATATGTAACTTTATCATATTTGCACTTATGTCTGTTGCAACTTTCTATCCAAGTTGTGAAAGTCACAGGTGCAAAATAGGTAACAGTTAATGAGCATCCAGTCAAGAACACCACAGGTAAGTTTACACCCCCTAAAGACTGTAATAAATGTTCACAAAGCTTTGCAGTTTTCTTGTTATTTATTCTAGTACTGTGAAACACTTTAAATTCGTTCGGTTCCAATTTTCGTGACTTTCGTGGGTGAGCTAGACCAAGAATTTAAAATCACAACGAAATATCAAACAAGCAGACATTGATCCCCCCCTTCGTCATATGCAATGGAAAGGCATGTGAAATATATATTAGGATAAGTACATGAATGACGAGAAACACTGGTTGATTCTAATTTAATTCAAATGCAAACTTTCATGAGCATGAAAACTTGTGTAAGGTTGTAATGACTCTACCTGATGTATAGCAATAAAAGCAGATTTACTCACTGTTTGTGTCTTTCTTTATTTCCCAAAGCGCATATTATTCCCATTTAAATATACATTTCACACATATCAACCAACTGCATTATAAACAAGCAGCAGATTAGCCCCGCTTTCTCAAAGCCCATTTCAATCAGGTCTCTCCAAAGTGCTACTTTGTCATGTATGCAGATAAGCCACTTAGCCTGAATTGGCTTAAGAGTAGGTGTTTTCAGGTCAACCGAGACCTGATCTGAATGTACATCTCCACTGTCCGTATTTTTGTATTTTATGTTTAGCATATTTTTTGTAACAATTCCTTCAGCACCAGCCATCAAAATACGCACATTAGTAACAACACCATTCATCTGAACTTTATGGATCCAATTTTGGACCACAAGGTCAAGATCACCCAGTGACAAGGGGTTTCTCACGGGGCAATTTTGCCCCGATTGTTTCGAATAAAAGAGGTTTACAGTCATTGGCATTGTTCAAGTGCCTAATCCCTAATTGTTGATAACTTTATGCTTTGATAGTGGTCTTTAAGAACACATGAGAACCTACTTAAGATTACAATAGTGGTATTACACGTGTGGAAAAAGAAGTTGGCATTTTCTTTAAGATCTCAGCATTTATGCCAGATGTTAGCAATGAATAATTAATCAACTTAATAACTGCAGTATGGATTAAACCTGTTTGCTCACAAATGCGTGTAAACGAATGTCAGAATAATCTTTAACAGAGATACATGCATCATTTTTTGTTTGTTTGTTTTTTTGTAAATGATAGATCCACGAAATTAGGTACCCATGAATAAATACTTTTTACCCAAACCATGAAATTTGAAACCCATGAAAATAAAGAGTTTCACAGTATATGTCTGTCATCTAATGTCCGCTTATGAGCTTACAAAGGCAGTCTCCTGTCAAGTTCATTACCTGTTCAGGTGTTACTTGCTTAGAATATTAAGAAATATTTCCGAACTAATTTTTTTTGTTGTGGCTGAAATATGGGGTTAATATCACCTACTCAGCTGTCCAGTGAAAACTGAAACCAGATTTATGCACCAAACCCACAGCCACAACCAGTGAAAAAAAAAAAGAGTTTCAATTCAGCAGGTGCGACAGGCTTCCGTTTCCTCATGTGGCTGTTGTCGATCAAGTCTGCCCCATTTATTCTCTCCTGTGCATAAAGACTCATTTGATTTATGATCAGATACAAGAAATCCTAATAAAAAATAGCCTTAAATGGTCTATAGGATTCTCCATTTATACATTTAATTTTGAAATACCACTGAATGGAGGTTGAACAACATGCCATCAGTTTTTGTCCATCCAGCATGTACATCAGACTTGTATTCAACATCATTTTCGGACTCAAAAACACTCACTGGCATTTCCAGTAACACTTTCCCAGCTCTAATAATCTCAAATACTTCAAAACTTTAAAAATCACTGCCATCATCACTATCATCAGCCAGTATTTGCCGAATCAAATCGTCATCTGGAAATGAACCATGTTCGGAGTCTGCCATTTAGAGTTTTCTAGGTAGTGCCTACCATAAACATGTATTTGTAAAACTTATTTGATGAATACAAGTTTCAAACTATGACAGAATGCTAGTTCCAGGGCCCAATGTACCAATCAAATTTAGTTTAACAACCATTCTTGTCAAGCCAAAGTACCGGGATGTGTAAACAATTGCTTACCTGAAAAACGACTTAAGTCATGACAAGCAGTACGAGACCTGTACTTGTGGTGCGACTTATGTTGTGATTAGCACTTTAAGGGTTAAGTGAATGAGAAGTAATGAAAAAGAGGAATAATAAATAAATGGACCATTGGACAAAGACAACACTACATGTCCTTCTTAATATTATATGGAAGAGGTAAAAAAGTGCACATTAATATAATTCCATTATATGCCCTATTACTGGCTCGTACACTGGAGTATTTCCAAATGCAAAGATAACTAGTTCATTTGCAAGCATCAAGATTTCTTTGGTAATTTCCCCTCGAACACAGCATATATATCATCTAGGCTTTTTCTTAAGCAGTCTATAAAATCATGAACATCTGTTGCTGGTGGGTAATTTGTCACATTGAATCCAATTCTGCTATCTTCTACAGCATAACCTGTGGGGTAAAAAAAAAAATTACAAGTGATCACAATCGAGGGATCAGAAGAATGGAGGTGCATCATCCCTGCAAAACCTGCTATGATATATATATATATATATATATATATACACACACACACACAGGGACGTTGCAAGTTTGTGCTGAACAAAACAGTGCCCTGGGCGAGCGTTGCCTTCAGAACACCCCGCCCTCAGAAAAAAAACAACCACAAACTTTTTTAAAAAAATGTATTAATAGTCATGAGAATAATAACTAAACATAAGTATTTTAATGAAAAAGCTGTATGTTTATTTACGTAAAATACATAATAAAAGAACATGATACACAAAATAGAGCCCCGGGTGGTTGACTTAACACTGAAAGTGGCACACAATCCTAAACTAACCAATGCTTTTAAAAACACTGTACTGATGAAAGCAGCCCTTCCCCTTTTTTCACATGGGACAAAAGTGAACAAAACCATAATTTTCATGTGCAAAATGTGAACATTCTTTTTTTATGTTCTGAACTTCTTGCATTCATTGCACTATCCAATGATTCGAAGGCCATGCTGTTAGTACAAACACCTAATGGACTAAAAAACCCAATCTACATGAAAAAATCTTATGAAGGAAAGTTAACCATGATATTTATCAAGCTATTAGTTGAAAATAAAGTGTGAAAAATGCAAATGCTGAATCACAAAAAAAAAAAAAAAATGGAGACAAATAACTAAAACTGGTTAATTTCAATTGTATAGACTGACATTTTGTTGTATAGTGGTTAAAAATTTAGAATTTAGAGTCTCATCTGCTACAAATATTACTCCTGTAAGTTGACTTCTGACCTCTAACCTATGCGTCACTAGTGTTTTTCAAGTACTCTAATGAAACTATGTGCCATTCAATCATGCAAGCTGAAGATAACAGACAGAACAAAAAAGCTTTATTTTATAAGTTGACAAATGCTAATGAACATTTGCCCCTTCCCCTATGTCATCGCTGTGACACAAGTCACAGGCAAGAAAAAAAAAAAAGAGACCTGTGTAACTAATGAAATAGAGCTATTCTAGGTATTAACAGTAAAAGGGTTAGGGGTGGAGGTCAGGTGTGGATGAAAGGCACATTATTACATCTGTTTGCATGGCAGATGGTTTATTTACATTTCTCCTGTACATATATTAGTGTTCCAGTCAGAAAAATTGGGGAGGGGGGAATGGGTGAGATAAGGGTATTTTTTTTGTGACATGGGGCTTTTGTCATTAGTTGCGATGTCATAATGATATTTATAATTTCACTATGAAAATTTACATTGCTTTTTTCTTCTCAAACTGTAATCAAACAAGTAGAACTTACAAGGAAAATAAAACTAATCAAAGCTAACAATGTGGACAGATGTGTTTTTGTTGTTTTTTTAATAAAGAATCAAGATAAAAAAGAGTAGATTGACAACGAACATTTGGTATAGTGGACTGATTACTTTGTATATATTATCATTACATAATAACATGTCAGCAATATACATGTAAACAACAACAATTATAAAGTAACAATAACATTTTTTAGGGAACAAACAAAATATTCTAGCTCTAATTAAATTCCAACCACCACCAATTTACAAGTTGACTTAATAAAAAGATCCACATTTCATATAAATTATCATAGCTGACCAAATAAGCACAACCACCTTTACAACTGCCCCACCCCCACACACTTTTAAAAAGAATTTTTCTTCAAATTTTCAATTAATTTCCTTCCAAGAGGATTTATTCACCATCAAAATATTCTTGTGAAATATACATTTTATTAGTAGATTTCTTCAGATTTTGTGCTTCGATTTTTCCTGTAGCATGTGTATGGTTTGATATGTACAGTAAAGCGGGCTAGTAAAGCTCTAGTACTGCTTGTATACTGCAGCTGGAGCAGTATCCTTTGAAGTAACAGACCTAGGCCAAAAATTTAAGTGTCAACCCAATAATACTCCTGTGTTTACTGTAAACACTGTTCTACATATACTTGTTACATTTGAGACATGTATCAGATGTGCAAGGAGGAGGGGGGAGGGCTGTTGGGAACATAAATTTACTTCAAGTATTAACTCCAAAAATGAAACAGACCTATAAGACCAGTACGACTAAAAAACAAAAAGGTAGGTGGGTGTGGTGCTGTTGCTAATGATGACAAATCAGGAACAGTCGTACAATATCATAATAAGCAATCACATTACACAGGATGCATTATTTACTTGAAACATCAAATATACTGTAAAAAATTACAATATATATATATCATGATTGTAAAAAAGAAGTTTTATGGAGTAAGTGACGGGGCTCTTATTCATGATGGGTTTATTTTATCTACAGTTTCATAGCAACTGATGTAATATCAATGGATGTGGTTCTATCTTTTCTGTATATTTATCGATGCAGAACTTTATACTGTACTTGCCAAGTATATATGCAGCCTCTCATTAATTATTCATTCCACATCAAAATGAGGCTGACCACTGATATGCGTATCAGGTAATATAGCAGGTTGTGATAAACAACAACAGGATCAATTTTGTACAGAAACTAAATGAAGAAAAAAAAAATGCTTTCCTTGAAGAGCTGTTATTTGTCAAAAAGGGATGATGGAATGGTTGTACTTTGCAATGTTTCTTTTCTAATTTTCAAGCAAGGAAAGATGATGTTTTTCACTAGACATGGTTGTACCAGAGGTGTAAATTCCTCAAACAACCATTGTGAAATGGTAAGGTTTATAGCTGCATTGTGTTTTTTTATATAAAAGAAAACAAGAGTCCCTCAAAGGGACTTATGCTCTACTGCCCAAAAAGACTTCCCAGGAATTCAATATAAGCCGATTTTTTCTTTTCAACTGCTGAGCATTAAAACCATCTCTGATATTCTTAAGCTACAAGATTTTCAAATTAGTGGCTTAGGCAGCCATATTGGATGTAAGATCAGCACCATTTTCATTTAGGACAAACCAGACACAATTGGAAGACTTTTAGTGAAAATCCCATGCCAATATGACCATCCATTCAGGAGATTTAGTGACAATTTTCAATATGTTCAATGAAACAGCCTTACTGGATGTTTGCAGGGCACAATTTTCATTTAGGACCCACTTGATATCATAAGAAGTTTTGTAGTAAAAATCTTATGTAAATATGACCATCAATTCTGGAGAAGTAGTGACAAGATTTTCAAGATGGCCACCATGGTGGCCATACTGCATGTCAGATCAGAATCATTTTCATTCAGGACCAACTAGACATCATAAGAAGTCTTCTGGTGAAAGCCCAATGTCAATATGGTTTTCCATCTAGGAGGAGTAGCGATAAAGATTTTCCATCTAGGAGGAGTAGCGATAAAGAAGATTTTCAAGATAGCCAAAGACACCAGATCGGCACAATTCTTATTTAGGGACAACTAGACTTCATAAGAAGTCTTAGTGTAAAAAACCCATATTGATATGACCTTCCATTCAGGAGGAGTGGCAATAACAAGATTTTAAAAATGGTTGCCATGGTGGCCATATTGGATGTCAGATTGGCACCATTTTCATTTAGGATGAAGTAGACATAAGTCTTTTAGTGAAAACCTCACGTTTTTAATGAACATGCACTCAGGACTTGTGACTAGATTTTCAGATGGCCACTGTTGCGGCCATACTGGCTTTCAGAGTGGAACCATTTTCATTAAGGACCAACTAGACATCATAAGAAGTCTTCAGTCAAAAACCCCAAGCCAAAAATGGTTGCTGTGGTGGACACACTGATGTCAGATTGGCACCATTTTTTCTTAGGACAAAGACATCATAAAAAGTCTTTTTGTGAAAACCCCATGTTGATATGAACAGCCATTCAGGACTAGTGATAAAAAAAATTTCAAGATGGCTGCTCTATTGGCCTTACTAGATGTCCGAGTGGAACCATTTTCATTTAGCACCAACTAGGCATATAAGAAGTCTTCTAGTGAAAACCCCATGTCAACATGACTTTTTGTTCAGGACGAGTGGCAATAACAAGACTTTTAACATGGCTTCCATGATGGCCATATTAGATGTCAGATCAGCACCATTTACATTTAGGACCAAGTAGACACTGTAAGAAACTTTTCAGTGAAATGACCATCAATTCAGAAGTGATAACAAGATTTTCAAGATGCCCACTTTGGTGCCCATATTGGATGTCTAAGTAGCACCATTTTAATTTAGGACCAACTAGACCTTGGGATGTATGTATGTGTAAAGTTCATGGCAATCCTCCAAGTAGTTTACGAGGAGTAACGGTAACAAACTTGTTCTAACGGACAGATGGATGTCGGATGACTGACGACAGATGCCAGGCCATCCCGTAAGTTCTTTTGGTCTATGACCAGCAGAGCTAAAAATGGTTTATGCCCATAATATTTAAGCTTTGACACTTATTATTTAATGTGGCAGAAAGAACAAGTGAAGTCATCTTTGGGGTTAGTACACTTTAATGAGGTATAAACTTCCAAATAAGACCACTTGTGGTAACACTCTTTGACCTCAAAGTTAAACTCTGGTGAGGACATACATCTATCTGCTGTTTAATCTGAGCAGAATGTGATTTACAATCAATTAAGCAAATAAATTAAGTTTGAAAAACAATTAAAACAACCAATTTAACTAATGAGGCATATGGAAAATGACATTGTGTTTATAAAGTTGTTAATTTTGTAGTTTTAGAAGGCAGAGGGGTGCAATGTGTGGGGCAGAGGGGTGCACAGTGGGGGCAGAAGGGTGAATTTTTTGAGGTGTGTAGTGGAGCACCCTCTGTTTTTTTCTAGCTGAACACTGCATGTGATAGTCTCACTTTATATTTGACTGGTGATGGGTTTATTAAAGTAGTGCCTTCCACAATACCCCCATTAGCTTTGTTTCATGAATAGCTTTATGTATTATAAAAATTTCATTGGAAACAAAACTGTGTTATACATAACAACACCTACCAACTCCATATCCATCTGGTGTGACTGCTCCAAATCCCCCAATAACAACAGCAGGGCTTGAAAGTGTTGAAGTAGAGAGAATTATATGGTTGATTTTAGCATATCCTGGGTCTTTGAACAAGTCTGGCAAAGATCCTTTCTTTTGTGCTAAATACTTTAGTGCAAACAGGTGTCTGTCAAATCCCTGACCTGTAACAACAAGCATATGTATATAAGTCCATCAACAGAGAAATCTATCTTTATATCAAAATAATTTCTACATATTACTCATTATTCTACTTGTAAATTTACAAGAAATATGCAAAGTATTAACCTATATATAACATGCATCCAAATGCAAACAAACATTGACTCAGATATAAGGTCAACGTTTGCTACCAAATCGGAGTCTATATTGTTTGCTTGAAATTGTGAAATGAATGATTAACATGAACCCTGATATGCGGGTGCATTATGTGACGGCAGATGGTTCTATGCTGTTTTATCTTCAGTGTGTTACAGAAAAATATGGTAAAACTTCTAAGTGGTAATGTAATTTTACATGTGAAGTTGACATGCCCTCTGTAATGGGATTGAGAATATAGCCAACATTTACTCCACAGAGACTTGGCAATGAAGTTCTGTGGCTAAAATGTCACTTTGATCACTTCTTTTGTCTGTGTATCTATCTGTTCTTGCTACTCCAAGATATTTTAACCTCTCTCCAAATAAAGAAAGACTTTAAAATGATGAAAAAAATAATGGACAGTCCCTGTGAGAATCATGTAATCACAAGAAGCAACATATAAAGCGGACCATTCATGACAAACAATCTAATGTACCATCACTGACCTAAATATCTGCATATTAAAAAAATAATGATGTCTGGATATTTTGTATGCTAACAAAATTATTAATTTTCCCGAATATTTTGTCCCAAAAAAAAGTAATATGCCTGTCAGGATTGTATATCTATGAGCCCAGCAAGTTCAGTGCCCGACTTGCCAACTTTAACAAGATGTTTTCAGTAGGGCAGTCAATATTTTTCCATTAAGTCAGACCAATTTTCAGTAAGGTGTAATAGTTGGAAAACATGCATATAAAAAGTACAAAAGTATAATTGGAGACTGATGCAGTGATGGTAAACATTATGTTCAACTAAAAAGTTTGTAAAATACACTTAGGCCTTAATTACCTCCAGTACAGTTTCACAAACAGCAATTAAAAACCCTATTTAGCTGAATGGCTTCTTGCTATCTCTCAACGTGATGTAATCCTTGACTTTTTTTTTCAATTTCATGTGGTGATGGCAATCATCTCTCACACTACGAGAAAGACTCAAATCAACACATGATGTCCAATAAAAGTAATTATTGCCCTTCCTGCTTTTCTTCCCAAGAATTCTGAATATTCCTTTTTATTCTTCTGTGCTGACTATTTAAACTTTTTAAAAGGCTTATTGTCCCCTTTGTTTTGAACACATATTGTTAGTAGGATGCCATTTTTAGAAAATTCTAAGCAACAGCTTGATCATGCAGACTTTTTGTGTGAAAAATATGTGCAGTTTAAAGCATCTGAGGTACTCCTGTAAAGTTAGTCTGGTTCGTTGACCAACTCCACTGATTCTAATATCAAACCCGGATCTGAATCATACACGGACAAGCCAGTATCTTGATTTTTACTGCAACAATCGTATTTCCATAATATTTGTTATTATTCCGTAAGTCAATATTTTAAGTGTCATTTCCATAAAACTTACGGTCAAATCGTAAGGGTTGGCAGGTTTGCAGTGCTGGTAAGAAGTGGTCTAGGTAGGTAAACTAGGCTGCATTATATCCTTGCTTGCCAATAAAGAACATTTTCTTGATAATGATTGAGTGTTTTCTGTTATTTATAAAGAATTCTGGTTGGATATCTGTTTTTTTTTCTCGTTGTAAAACTATGATAGTCTGTTCATCATATACATGTACTGCCATTGATGATAAATTTCAATGATCACTAGAAACTTATCTATGAATGAGACCCAGGTCTAACATCAATATGGTTTCATAACGTGAAGACTGTCTATGACAACAGAATGTATTATTTTCTGAAAAAATGTTTGAAGCAATCTTGACACTACAATTCCAAATAAGGTGATGATTGCCCTAAATATGTAAGATCATTTAGACTGGTTCAGGAATTTAATTCAAAATACAAAAGACAATTATTTGTACTCCTATGATAGGTATGAAGACTGAACTATGTTCAAAACAAGATTATCAAGGGGAAATCTGCGACTGAATAAAACAGACTACAAGAACTTACATGTTTCTTTTTTAACTGAACTTTCATTGGTTAAAAAATAAAATAAAGACAAATTTATACCCATAAATCGTAATTAATTAGCAACAGTTGGTAATGGTCTCAATTTACAGTACACAAATTTTTTTCCAATTTGATGTGCATGACAGCTTTATCTTTATTTTGTACTCTTCAGTAGTAAAAATAAAAGAAGCCTTGAAATCACATGTAGCCTCGATGAAACACTGATTGTCCATTGATTTTGCAGTGTTGAGGGTGATTCAATCATTAATTCTGCCAACTGTCTTAAGATGAAAGGTTGTTCATTCTTTATCATTACATTTAACAAGCTCATGGCTTGCTTTGTTTTTGGAACTGCTTGATCATGAGCTACAGAGTGCGTCAGCTGTTTTTATTGCCGTCTATTGACAACACCTGATGTCTTTTAGTCCATAGACGATATAGACAGAAGGAAGCAACTCCTATAGATCAGCTCCCCTTATCCCACTAGGCGGTGACCTGGAACCCGGATGTTGTCAGTTTTTAACTTGAGCAATCCATTAGACAGGATGCTCGCATTTGCAGGGATGGGTGGGAGGGTTTATTCGTAATGTGATCAGGCAAGTATTTTAGGAGAAACAATTTACTACAAAATTTACTTTCTCCATCAAATACATTACCCAATCACATTAATGTTAGGAGAATAGGTAAAAGGAGGAGAAAATGTTGAGCTTTTGTTCTCTACCAGAGTCACCCTGCAGGAGAATAATAAATACTCTACCAAACGGATGAAATTCTCCCAAGGTTAGTTAGCACAACCGTATGACTGAGGTCATGTTAGTGCGAGGGATGACCCTGTGGGTTCCCACACATGCCAATTTCTTATAATAAGTTTTTGGGCAAATCCAGCAAAAGTTGGTTGTTCAAACCCGATTACAAGGTTGTGCTATCATTGGCATGGCATGGTGAACCAGAGGTCCTACTAGATTCAGCTCTGTTTGTTGAAAGGCCATGTCATGCAAGTAGAAGCTGAAGAAAATGGACTGGGCATGCCAGCCCACTGACTCCACTATGTCTTGAATGGAGATGTTGTGTTCGAATGTCAAGCTGGTAGAGATCACCTGAATTTCATGGGCTGAAATCTTCATAATTCATACCTGGTCCTGTGAGGGGAAGGAGTATGCAGATTTAATAACTCCCTTGAGCCAAGCTGCAAGGGTTTGTGAGGTTATATCTTGCTTTCCTACCTTAAGTGGCAGGAACTCTTCTGGCATCTGGACTGTATGTTCTTTGTGCATTTCATGTATATTCTAAGAGCATGGACAGGGTCCTGTAAGTTCACTCTCTTGAAGGACTGATCGAGTAATGTGGATGTAATGTCATTTTTTTATTACCATGTGGTCAGTTCTTTGTGATGAAACCAGGCTGGGTCATTAAAGTGACTGACCCATCGGTTCCAAAACTGTAGATAGTTTGGATCTGTGGACAGGGTGTGTAGTTTCTTGATGCAGAAGTGAGGGCTTTCAAGAAACATGTTTTGTATGATAGCTGCTTTAGCAAAACAGTAGATAAGGGCTCACACTTATCTGAGTTGAGTCATGTCAAAACCCATGTCAGGTTCTACTTTGGGAACAGGGCCAATGAGCGTGGTCGGGGTCGATCAAAATTGGTCAGTAGATCAGAAAGGTCCTTGTTGTGACCAATGTCTTCTCTTCCATGATGTCTGAAGATATTGGAAATCATGGATTGGTATCCCTCAATTGTTATCGGGACTAACTTCTTCTTTTCAAAGAGAAAGAGAAAGAAGTTGGCCAGTTGTGGAATGGAGGCTGACAGGGGTGTGACATCGTGTGAGTGATACCAGTCTGTGAAGATTCGCCGTTTTCCCTCATCTGCTTTTAGAGTGGAGGGCTGTCTAGCTGATGGGATCCTCTCCACAACTGTTGCAGTGTCGAACATCTTTCTATGCAATGCATGCCAGACAAGAGCCATGTGTGAAGGTGTAGCTTTTCTGGACATGGATGGAATACTGGTGACCCCAGCTGTTTAACAGTGTTGGGTTTGCTATGATCTGTCTGGGTATGTCTGTCACTAGGTCGAGCAGATCGGTTACCCATGATTTGTCCCATCAGAGAGGGGCAATCAGAATCATCTTGCATTCTGTGTCCTTCAGTGTTTGAAGCAATTTTGGAATTAGAACTGATGGAGGGAAAGTGTAGGCCCAAAGTCCCTCACATCTGATTGCTAGAGCATCGATGTCACATCCAGCTGGGTCCGGGCGACAGTGGGATGAAGGTGGACAGCTTGTTGTTCCACCCTGTCACGAATAAATCCACCATCGGTCATCCCCATAGGGTGCAAACTCGATGTAAGATAGACAGATGGAGAGAAAATTGTGAAGCAGTTGGCCTCTCCTTGAGAGAGAGTCTGCCAGGACATTGAGTCTGCCTGGAATGTGTGGGACTTGAATATTGATCTGATGAAGGGAGCACCAAGAGAGGTATTCCCATATCAGAATGCAAAGATCCAGTGACTTCCTTCCCCCGTTTGTTGAGGTAGGTCACCACTGTCAAATTGTCCGACATATTCAAGACAGTCTTGGAATAAATGCGATCCAGTCAAGCGTGGGAAGCATGGAGAATGGTTTTCATTTCTAGCAGCTTGATGTGAAAAGCCTTCTCCTGGTTCGACCACTTGCCACTGACTGTCAAGAAGTCTGGGAGCAAGAGTGAGCCCCCTAACTGGCATCTGAGCAGATTATGAACTCTGGTTGTGGGGCCTCTAATGGTATTCCTGCCTCTAGCCAATCCCTGTTTTGCAGTTGAGACAGGAAGTGTTTGATATCTGTTGCAGTAATTCAGTGGAGCTTATATTGGGTGCCACTGAGAGAGGACTGCCATTTGCAGGGGGTGCATGTAAAGACAGCCTTAGGATACGAGATCTGCCACTCATTGAAGAGGCTGAGGAGTTGAAGAAACTCTCACTGTAATAGCTTTTTTGGAAGAGGTCTGTTGAGATGCTTGAACAATCCGGTCTATGTGCATCGAAGGGAGATGAACAATATTGATATGGGTTAGGAACTCCATACCTAGACGAATTAAATGATGATTAGGAACAAGTTTTGACTTCTCCAGATTTACTATCCACCCTAGGCTGCGAAGGAGATGAAGGAGTTTATTCATATCTTGAACCAAAACCGTAATTACCAAATGCTTTTGTAGAATATCGTCCAGGTACACTAACGTCGTGGATGATGAGGTTAGTCTGAAGTGTATTACTAGGCAGTCCAGTGTCCTTGTGAAAGCCCAAGGGCTGATGTTGAAGCCAAAGGGGAGTGCTCAGAACTGGTACATCACTCCTCAGTGACCAAAACGAAGGTATTTGTAGGATTTGGTGTGAATGGGGAGATGAAAATAAACATCCGACAGATCTAGGCTTATGGCATATTTGTCACGGTGGATGGACAAATGGACAGACCTTGCCATTTTCCATTCTGAATTTGGGTGCTTTGATGAAATGATTTAGGTTGTGCAGGTCTATTACTGGTCATGATGTCCGATTGGGTTTCACAACCAGGAATAGTCTGGAGTAGAAATTCCAGAACGATGGGTTTTGAACTACCTGTACTGTCCGTTTCTCTAATAAAGTGATAATCTCATGGGATTGCTGGGAGTGTCCATCATTAAGGGGCAGAACAAAAGGAGAGGGGGTTGGACAAATGAGATCCAAAGCCCCTTTGAAACTAACTGGAGCAACTAGTTGTTGTGTGGGAACAAGTTGCACCACACATCTCAAAACAGAAGGAGTCTGGCACGCTCTGGGTGGGTGATCGTAGGTGGTAGGGAAGGCAAGTCACTGTTTATTGCTGGGAAGCTTAGGGAAGAAGAAAACTTGTTTTCTCTCCCACCCTCCTAGTTTGTTGGCAAGAAGTAGATGGGTATGACCGCCTATTACTCACTTGACATCTATAGGATGGTCTTGCCTGAGAATAGTCCCTATAATTCCACTGGTGTTTATCGTCCCTTCTCTGAGACGGCTTTTGGCAAGGGTGTGTTGATAAAGAGGTCTGGACTTAAAGGGGTCTGGACTGATAGTTGAAGGGGCAACTCTTGCGCTTCCTGTTTTGTAACTTCCTCAATTCTGCCCCCAAACACGAAGGTAGAGCCAAAAGGGGGAAGAGCACAGGGTTGTGGCATGGTGTTGTTTGAGTGATGATGACCACAAAAGAGAGTCCCTTCTAACCAGGTTTAAATTGCTTATAGTGGTTAGAGCATTCGCCATTGTGTGGTGCGCTGCCCCAATTTATGACCTTAAAGATAAGGCTAATGGCATCCCAAGTGTGGTCATTTGCTGCTTTTTCCGCCAATTGATAAATGGCCAGAGATGCCAGATCGAGAAGAGATGAGAACAAAAATGGCATTAAATACTTGCCTGTTCACTTTATAAAAAAGTGGGATGGACATATTAATGGCCATAAGATCCTTATCCAGTGTGGGAACTTCTGTGTGATAAATATTGGTATGCGTCCTATACCAATTTGGTGAAAAAGCAGCTTGTAGCTGACTGGCCAAGAAGAAAGCCTTGCTATTGCATGATAGCATATCTCATCAGAAAGGCATCCAGAAATTTCTTGGAAGACTGCAACAGAAATCTAAATGACTGATGTTCATCCGCATCTTCAGCATCCATAGAAGCTCTCACTTTGTAAGCTTTGTTTGCTACTGGAGGACAAGGACATTCAATAGGAGATAGTATTCTATAGATCTCCTTGATCGCAGCTTGCAAACTGAATTCTGTACGCTCCATAGTGGAGTCAGAATTCTCAAGAAGGTCCAAGTCAGAGTGGTTTTCTGCTTGTGGAGTGTCCTCCTCCTGTACCGAAGTCCAGGGCATTATGTACCACATGGTAACAATGATGCTGTATCTTCAGCTGGTGTTGTAAATGACCTGCCTGTGGGAATAGTCAACAGAGGCAGTCCAAAATAGTTTTGAACTGGAGTTGCAGTTAATATGTGTTGCTCGGCTGGAACTGATGACTGGTTGGCTCAGTACGGCCAGTGTAGTTAGCTGAAATGGTATGGCTGGTGTGGTTGGTTGAATTGGTGCAGTCAGCTGGGTCAGATGGGTTGCCGGAACACTATACATGGACAGCATGCATAAAGCTGGTTTGACTGGATGGCTGGCCAACTGGTATATTGGTTGGTGTGACCTAGAAATTCACTATATGACATTATTGCCAATGGAGTCTGCTGGCAATGATTCATATACCTATATCCAAATGGCTGAATGGTATGGTCGGCAGCCAGGACATTATGTATTTTGACAGGAAACTTTGGCTGACCGGATCAGCCAGCGAAGTCAGAAAATACCCCCAAACACTCTTTGTGATCATTTACATCAAACAAGGGGAGGGGTCTGGAGTTACTCAGAGGGTTGCCCAAAATAGATAGAGGCCAAATCATCATTTCCACTGTTCAACATTCTAGTCGACAGTGCCTTATTGATAATATTAAGCATGTGTGCTTCCAAATTTCTATCATCATTGCATGGCATGGTCTCCGCAGGTGCAGGTGTCTCATGGGTGGGGGGAGGAAGCTTAGCATTTTAGCAGTTGGAAGGGGAGGCATATCCGCATCCCAAAAGCTATTCATTGAATCTGAGTCTGGATGTAGGCTTAAGATGTCTGGGTGTAGGCTTAAGATGTCTGGGTGAAGGCTTAAGATGTCTGGGTGAAGGCTTAAGATGTCTGGGTGAAGGCTTAAGATGTCTGAGTGTAGGCTTAAGATGTCTGGGTGAAAGCTTAAGATGTCTGGGTGAAAGCTTAAGATGTCTGGGTGAAGGCTTAAGATGTTTGGGTGAAGGCTTAAGATGTCTGGGTGAAGGCTTAAGATATCTGAGTGTAGGCTTAAGATGTCTGGGTGAAAGCTTAAGATGTCTGGGTGAAAGCTTAAGATATCTGAGTGTAGGCTTAAGATGTCTGGGTGAAGGCTTAAGATGTCTGGGTGAAGGCTTAAGATGTCTGGGTGAAGGCTTAAGATGTCTGAGTGTAGGCTTAAGATGTCTGGGTGAAGGCTTAAGATGTCTGGGTGAAGGCTTAAGATGTCTGGGTGAAGGCTTAAGATGTCTGGGTGAAGGCTTAAGATGTCTGAGTGTAGGCTTAAGATGTCTGGGTGAAGGCTTAAGATGTCTGAGTGTAGGCTTAAGATGTCTGGGTGAAAGCTTAAGATGTCTGAGTGTAGGCTTAAGATGTCTGGGTGAAAGCTTAAGATGTCTGGGTTAGATGATTTAGATTTGACTCTCATTTCACTGCCCTTGAGCTGCTTGGCTAGGACTATGGCCCATGTCTGTTCAGACCAACAGGAGTAGGCATTACATGTCTTTGAGGATGAACATTTAAAACATGACACACACGTCATGATTATTCTCCCCGTTTTGAGCATCTGCATATTTTGCACCTGACTGACATTTCTTCAGATACAGACCTGAAATGATAAAGATGACAAAGTGCAAAGATAAAAGGTATGTGTACGTATACGTAGTTACGAGACTACACTAACAGAAAAAGGACAACGCCAATGCATCTGCAAAAAATGGATCAAATATATAGAGTCATCGATTGAATTGTGAATGACAATTACGAAGCAGCAACTAAATAATTAATAATAATAACAATTATTATTACAAATAAAATTTAAATAGGTGACCTCGCGTTTTGTGATGTCCTATGAACTGTCAATATATAATGCAGTTACCGTGTTATCATAATGAAACGGTAACAAAGTGCAAAATATCATTAAATGCACTATAAACTGCAGAAATGTAGTATATACAACCTTTAACAATGTTTAGACTTACTGTACCACCAACAAAATGATGTGGATGGGTGAAAACACAGATTTAATCCAATGGATTCCAAGAAGGCCTGTTGACAGTGCAAGCTAAAGTTAAAAACTGATGACATCCAGGTAGCTGCCTAGCGGGATTAGGGGAGCTAATCTATAAGAGTTGCTTCCCTTCATCTATATCGCATATAGACATAAAGATGCTTTCATGTCTATAGGAGAGCTGGATTCGGGAGGTAGCATAAAGTAATTCCTAATGTTAATGTGATCAGGTAATGTATTTGACGGAGAAATGACAATAATACCTACTGTCTTGAGGACTGCAAAAGAGAATAGTTCATTGCAACTGATTCATCCTAATTATTATTATTATTATTATTATTAATAGAATTATAGAAGCTTAAAAAATAGGACAAAAATAATCCTTATTGGAAGATTCAAATACCCATGGCTGCCTCTTTAGTGAGTTGCGAATGAAGTTTTGAACACTCCAGCATAGCTGCCCGTAGATCTGCAACTGTTGGATTGTTTTTCTGATGGAGAAACAAGTCACATGCTGCTTTGGTTGCCATAGTAGCTGAGCGTATTGTCTCTGTTCTACCGTGCTTGAAGGCAGCTGTACTACAAGATTCATATGTAGCCACTGTTTTCCCATACTGTCTAGTGTAAGCCAGCTGAAAATATACAGAATAATTTCAAAACGGTCGAATCATTTTCTCAGTGAATCTAACCATACAACAATTATGACATGAATTCCAAAGTCCTTAGCATTAACATTTATCCATGGAAAATAATCTGTTTCTCTCCCTACTGTTATGAGAGACCAACTATTGACAGCACACTTTAGAAACTCAATCTATTTTCAAGAACATTCATGACTCTTATCTTCAAAAGATTGTTTGATAAAAAGGTGACTTACACAAACATACACCCTAACCACCTACTGTATACCAGTGTGTTGTTGTACTTACAAAATTTAAATCTCAACAAATTTATTCATTAAGAAGAAGAGAAAAAGTATTCTTTTAACCTGATGTAACTATTCATGAAAAACCTAAAACTGAAGCCAAGTAGCCTCTTTTACATGTGAGGTACAGATATGGAATTGGTATGTTTTATCAGTGAAAATTCCTATGAATAGAATATCCAGGACAAAGCTTTATTTTTGGTATGCGTTCATGCACTAAGTCTGGGAAAACTGTCATCGTTTTTAAACTATGGGAATTAGTGGCTTAAAGAAAAGTAAAGAGGATAAAATCCTGTTTTATGAATAAATAAAAAAAAAGTTAACCTCGTTATTAAAATCTGCCAAATGCTACATGCTTCATGCAAAAAATACTTTATGCAAAATACTTACAGCTTTTTACGTTTGTGCTACATGCTTTACGCAAAATGTGTCTGGCAGTATGTTTTACACAAAATGCATGTTTTTTTAAAAACTTATTTGTCCAATCAGTAAAAGCCTTTCATTCACTGCATGTAAATTGCTAAATGCTTCAGGTGAATTACTTTATGCAAAATGCTTTATGCTTTTTGGGGGTATCTATGTGCTACACACTTTAAGCAAGATGCAAAATGTGTCTTACTAACATTTTATGCTAAATGCATGATGCTTTTTCATACCTGTCAAATCAGAACAAAAACTTTATTTGTTACACAGGCATTTAACAATTCTCAAAAAAAGCATTAAGCAATCTGTGCTTATCATAAATCATTTTGACAATCTGCATGCTAAATAAAACAATTTGCATCAAGTATGTAGCACTTAGCAATTTGCATGCTGTATCAACTTTTCAGTCCCTAATGTCTGAAAGAAAAATTAAAACAACTGATACTAAACTGTCTTCCACGTGAATCACTTGTACAAACTAATTCATGAAATCAATCAATTAAAAACCCTGGATCATGTATGCTAATGGAAGCAAAGGAATCAAGGGCAACCTAGACGCTGAGATCTTAACCAAGGCAACTGTGAAATAATCTCTGACAACATGTGCAAGTCTATAACATTTAGCCATTTTACTTGTAAATTCTGGGAACATATACGTACAGTTTATCCCTGACCACTGTATAAAAAGCCCTTCATTTTCAGTTAATTGAAGAATTCACCAGAAGGTGCATATTATACAAACAAATCTTTCAACAGCAACTGTTAAACATTGTTAAATAGGATGAACCTGCAGGATTGAGTTACGAAAGTTTTCGATTTAACAATGATAGATTTTTTGGTGGTATGATGGTCAATAAAGATTTTTTTTAAATAGCATTTTCTAGTTTTTAGGAAGATTTTCAAGCAAATTGAAATTTAGTAAGTAATCTGTTTAAAGCCAGATTGGTACATTTTAAGAAACTAGAATTATGTTTTATATGTTACAAGAGTCCCTTTATAACCAGACTAATACATTTTGCAACAAAGTGAAATTATGTATCATACGTAATGAAAGTCTCTTTAAAGCCAGCTTGATACATTTTCAAAGTGAAAATATGTATCATACATAAGGAGAGTCCCTTTGAAGCTAGCTTGATAATTTTGAGACAAAATCAAATTCTGTATCATTGATACATTTGAAGTAAAATGAAATTTTGTATCATCTGTGTAAGGGCCCCTATACTGCCAGTTTGATACATTTTCAGATAAAATTTCAGAGAAATTTTGTATTATTTGTGAATGAGCTGCTGTACAGCCAGTTTGATACAGTACCTGTATTACCAACTGAAGCACTGAATCTGGACTGAGCTTTTGTTTTTTTATGTAACTCTTGTTGAAAGTCAGGTATTCCAGGTGGTCCAAGCCTATGGACTTCACATGTTTATCAAAGTCAGACTTTGCCATCTTGATGTTTTCTCGCAAGATTGGATCTAACATGAAATCTGTAAAGCACAATGACAATTCACTTTAAAAGTAGTTGCTGATGAGGGTAATTGTGAATACTGTGAACAATAATGCAAATGCATACAATCATCTCATTTGATGATTTTAGCATGAACAGTGCTTGAGAAATAAACTGAAAACACATAATTGAACCCAAGTAAGCATGAAATATGGGTCACAGTGACCTACTTTTTATGAGGGTGTGGTATTCCACAAGATACATCCCCTCACCAAGTTTCATGATTACAGGTATAAGATATAAATACTTTGTGCAAAAAAACGAACTAAATGCAAAACATAACCAAGAATACACAACTAATGTACATGTATCTACAAAGTTAGCCCCCATAGCACTCTCACCAGTGGGTAGGTGCTATGAAACCCACTTTGAACTGTTGCCTAAAAGTTTAGAAGAAAGAATGGTTGAGATTCATTGAGGCTGTACATATGTATATGCTTTTATATGTGTGGACAGCTACATTAATGCCAATGTTGGGGGCAGAACAAAAGTTCTCCTCTACTTTGTAGAGGTAAGCTAAAAAGTACTGTAAATATTTTAAAACAAGTAACATAACTCACTAACATTCAATTCATACCTTAAATATTCTTATATATTTCCAATTTATTATTATTATTATTATTATTATTGTTGTTGTTATTATTATTATTATTATTGTCTTTATACAGAAAAATTACCAAGATGCTGCACATGGGCAGAAGAGTCCACTTT
Source organism: Margaritifera margaritifera (assembly GCA_029931535.1). Taxonomy (NCBI): domain Eukaryota; kingdom Metazoa; phylum Mollusca; class Bivalvia; order Unionida; family Margaritiferidae; genus Margaritifera; species Margaritifera margaritifera. The sequence goes on from JAQPZY010001062.1 coordinate 885,405, forward strand.
GGCTTTAGGGGTGATACGATGAACAAAAGGTTTTGTTGTGGTCTCTTTCCAAACTTCATTAAAGTATCGCAGAACTGCAACTCCATCACCCCAGGCATGTTCAAAATTTACAGCTGCTCTACCATCTTTTGTCAGTATTAGTTGAAACGATTTATCAAACCATCTGGAAGCAAAAAATATGTTGATAAAAAATATATCTAGCAACTCATATGAAGATGAAACTTTCATTATTTTGCAGTGAAGACTGGCACAGAAAGACTGAAGCATATAGTTAACTGAATGAGAAACGTACTGAAAAATGAAATTTGTAGACAGGTTTACAGTATTATTGATCATTATCTAACCAGGGGGCCAGGCTAATAATTTGTTTTTTTTTCAAAAAGTAAGGGGTGGGCTTATTATCAGACAAATCCATCCTAGCTACATTCTGTAATTTTTTTTACAAATAGGGGTGGGGGTGGGCTTATCATCAAGCATGGGCTTACCATGGGATAAATATGGTATCCAGCCCCTGTAATATTTGTAGGTATGTGTTGTTCACAGAGAATAGTTGTTTTTTATTGACATGAAGTAAAACCATTAAATTTGATGTCTTATAAATAAAAACTTGTCCCAGTCAAATGATATTAGACCACTGTGTAAGATACATTATAATTTTGTATTTAAATATCTGAGCAGTAGTAACCATTTGTAATAACACAATTTTTACTGTTCAATTGGGTCTGCCATTTTGAAATTGCACTAAAGTGACTGTGTGATAAAATATTCCATCAACATATATATTCGCTAGTTTGTTTATTTCATTTACAGAAATTTCATACTTATTTTCTATCAAAGCAGCCTACTAATTGGGTGAAATAAAACTTCTTTATCTGCAAGGAGATGATTGGATTAAATCTGTAACTGAAAAGAACATTTCAACACCCCTAGGGTAATTATCAAAAACATATTTACAATTGCCTGTGCATTTGATACTGCATATACACTATAATTACTGAGCATGAAAGCAGTCACTGTGACCAATTTTTATATCAGTGACTAGTATTTCTTACAATGAAGGCATGTTAAAATGTCTTGTGGCTATACAGGTAAATGTCTCCTTGAAATAAGGCCTTGACTGTATCCTCGAATCTCCATATTTCGTGCCCTTAACGTGAATTTTAACACATTCGTTATAATATTGTAAGAATCTATTCAAATAACCATAGAAAGTGTTCAATTATATCTACTTCATTTATTCATTGTTAAAAAACTTTTGGCATTCATGTACAATAGTTTAGAATTACTGTTTTTCTGAGCACGTGTAAGTTTACTTATTTCCAGAAGTGCGTCCATGGTTCGTGCCACTGACTAAAATGTCACGTGGCATATGATCGGAAAGTGCCAGTTAGGCCAAGGTATGGATATTATTAGTTTATAGCATCTCTGTGTTTTTGAAATTACAAAAAAATAAATTTAAAAATGATTTTTTTTTCCCCGTTAACTCTATATGCAGTTTGTGCACTTACATTACTGGTTGCTTGATCTTGATCATATAAATACATGAATCAATAGACTGAGAGAGAAACAGTGACAGAGAGACAGAGGGAGAGAGAAATTTAAAAATAGACACTGGTGAATGGATACACATTTTATTATAATAGATTCAATGTCTTTTGATGTAGAATATATGTTTATTATGAAATAATACTGAAACAGAAAAGTTCATAGCGAATATACATTTCCAGTGTAAATTTTTCTTACATTGTATAATAACCCCACATGATTAAAACCAAATATTTACATTGGCCTTTCCATTGTATAAATTCCCAAAGTGGGTTTTCCTGTTCAAGAAATGTAAACAAAGCCAACATGTGATCAGCGGACCTATCTTTAGCGTATAATACAAAATTCAAGGCCAAAATGTATGACACAAATAATGCATTAGTTAAAATATAGATTTTCATTCTGATTTTTTCAAATTACATGAAATTACCTATTTAAATCTCATTTTGTCTGATTTATCTTGTTAAATACTTGCTGTCACTCTTGAAGAACGCTGGTGACCCAGTTGATGACGTCATTATCTTGAAACAAGTGCGTTAGGTCGCGAGAAACATGGCACACAATTCAATGATGGGAACGAAGTTAGGTGGGTGAATGATATCTTAATAGTGATGATGTTAAAGGTGTTCTTTTTTTCAAAACAAATTAAATCATTCTATCATCATTTCAGAATTTACTAATTTCCCATTCTTAACCAATCATTTACAATTAGGAAGCATGCTTTTGATTAATTTAAAGTCATACTGAATTTATCAAAGGCACTTGATTTGTTAACATAGTTTTGCAATCAGGAACATAATATACATCAGTTTTGCCCCTCTGACTATGTGGTGTACAATTATTTCCAGTTATAACAAAATCTAAGGCCCCCCTCCCTCCGTAATGTTATAATAAAATACAGTAAAATTCTGATTATCTGAAACCATCAGGAGACAATAATCTTGTCCAGAATATTGGTTGTCCAAAAAATTGATTCTTAATCATGTGGGATTTAAGTTCTTGGGGGACATGGTAGTAGTCCATGCAAGCAAACAATCTGGATAATCATCATGCAAAGTAATTAACATTATACTGTATTGCTATATCAGGTATTATTATATGAAGACTGGAAGGAACTGTGCAATTTGTATTGTAATAACTACTAGTGAAATGATACGACTGTGCAACATAACAATATGTATCACAATACACAACTCACAATACAAAACATATCGATACACATATTAACTTGAATGTAGGAATAATTTTGGAAGGCATTATGGTATTATCTTAAAAACAGAAAAAATAATGCAATTTTCTGTTGGGAGTAAAATCTTATCTAGAAAGAGTCTGGGTTTGCGGTTGGTGATGCCTAACAATGACTGTCCAATACAGTACTTCCTATAAATACAAAACAACTGCCGGAACAGCTCACTCTGATGAATTCTCAATGTAAAGAATAAAGTGGCAAATGAATAATAATTATTCATGGCCTGTGAAGATTAGAAGTAACCTTTATAACATAAGTATAGTTTTGTATCGATACTACACCTATTGTATTGATGTGTGTATCAAAATGGCAAAACTATTGATGCATCAATGCAATGGAGAATTGCTTCACCCCTAGTAATAATCAGTACATGATTTTATGTATATTGTTACCGGCAGTGTTTACTGTATTCTGTATAGATCCATTACCTGTTAACACCGTCTCCATGAAGGAAGGTCCTGGTAATTTCGTTGGGGTCTGTTGGAGCATGGTCATCAAGAATAAGAGCAAAGACAGCACTGTCTATCAATTTCAGCGTCCCTTCATTCATCACACCTAAGTAGAAGAAAAAAAATTGTACTTGTATAAAACCCAAAAGAAAGGATGGGTAAACTTTTGCCAAAGCTTCACAAAAAAGTTACATTCGACTCCAAGATTATAATAACACTTTAAAATTTCCTGATACTTAGTTTGTTTCAGCTAGTATTAATACAACAGACCAAGCACTTATTAGATATAGATTTCACATTACTGTCGGGTCCTTAATTTTTTTCTCTCACTTTTTATTGGTTATTTTTTAAGTTATATGAATATGCATGGGTATCGATACAAATTCTTACCCAACTCCAAAATATAAAAATTTAGAGGCCCATACAACATTGAACACTGTTTTCCCAGTTAAATGACCCTTGGGTTGGCTTTCTACTATAAAAAATATCCACCCAACATATAAAAAACTCACAACCAAAAAATCACACATTGTCATGATAGCTGCCTAGTCACACAAACGACCCATTCAGAAGCTACACTTCAGAAAAAAAATGCCTCTGAAAGGAACATTGTTACCAGTTAGCTTGCACACTTCCAAGACAGGTTATTCCCAACTAGTGCAACACTTCAAACAGCCAGAAACAGTTACTCGATGCGGACTCTTTGCTTATGTGCAGACCAGGTACATGTCACATTTCACTCTGCCAATGAATTGGGCATTCAGAACGAGAAAACTCTACCTCAAGTCTAACTGTACTATGCAAGAAAGCCACAATTTTGTTTATATCGTTGCATGAGTTTACAGTATATAATGCACTGGATCTAGAGACAGAATCTACACTTTAAAAGTATGGGCTATGATAACTCAGACCTTGAAAGCCTTGGATTTATTTTATTTAATTATATATTAAAATTATCAATCAACTTTTTATTCTTTCTCAGACTATATTACATTTAGTATGGCTACATCCCCCCTCCATCTTACATGTACCTGGTCTAAAAACAACTACAGTCTAAACTGACTGATCTTGGCTGTTTCACCATCGCTGGGGACAACCTGTCTTGGAAATGTGCTACCGTATATACTCGCATATAATCAAGGTCCAAATGCAAACAACATATTGCATAATGCGCCGGCAGATCAGGGTCTATGTTCTTTGTTCTACTGATAAGTCCTTACAAACTGCATAGACCCAGATCTGCCGTGCATTATGCGACGGCAGATCTGGGTCTATGCAGTTTGCAGTTGGTATTGGCTTATAAGTGAGTATATACAGAAGATAAGTTGTAACAATGTTTCTTTCAGTGGCTGTTTCTTTTGAAGTGAGTGTAGCTTCTAAATGGACCGTTTCCATGATTGGGCAGCTATCCCAACAATGGGTGTATGTTAACTTCATGACTACTTGCTTTATATCCAGGTCATAAATTTTCAATGTTCCTGTAATGAGAGAACCAAACTCATACAATTTTGCAAATCATACAAAAAATGTCTTACCACTAACTCCACCAGTGGACTGAAATCAAACTATGTAAAAATAAAATTCTACGAAAGACAATATTTTAGGAGCTATTCTTATTCCCGTCTACCTCTACAATAAGTACACAAAAAATGAAGGGTTTCTTTGTCTTAACCTGCATTTGCCAGCTGAATCCTGTTGGAAGCCCATTTATCCCTGCTTCCAGTGCACAGAGCAGCTATTGGGTACTCTGGTGGTGGGCGCCTGTCTTCCAAAATATAGCTGATGTGAGACATTATCACATTCGGGGCCACTATATTGCCTGCAACAAGTCAGAAAATTGTCAATGAATTTATGCATGCAAACCAGTCTGTAAAATTCATCTGAAATTCAATTATGGATAATTTTATATTGCAATGATTGAATTTGGATTGTAGTCCATTCTTGTTTATAATATTATCTCAATCAGTATTCTTTACTCAGATGCCACTTATAAAAAAATGTGTTGTCTTTTGCATTAATTTTTATCAAGATGGAGTCCTTTTTTTATCCATTTTCTGTCAGGGTCTGAATGAGTGTTGCTTTGAAGATATCCTATATATGGTCCTAAAAATGCACAGTTAGTTTACAACTCTTTGACTTAACTTAAGTCAAAGTATTAAAAACATTGGAATATTGATGACATGTAGAGTTCAGGCAATACCAGATTCAACATGATCAAAGGGATGAACATAACTTAATAAAGATATTGATAATCATGTTCTTTTTTTGATAATCATAAGCAAATCTCTCAAAATACATGTAATCTTAATTTAATGAAAAATTCCAAAACAATTATTTAAGTAATTACCTTTGATGAGTATTTTCTATTGGAATGATTCTGTATTGTTTGAAGGGCAACACTGAAGCTGTCAAACTACATCAAGGAAGGTAACCACTCTGACTAATCATTGCCTGTCAGGATTAGAATTTGGTTTATGTCCCTATACATATTTTGACTCGCCTTTCAAGGTCAAAAGGCCAGAAGAGCTAAATATAGAAAGTGCCTTTTTTATTAGAAACACAAACTATTCTTAGTAACAGACAATAAACAGCATGCCAGAGGCTTAAAGGGATGAAATCCCTCCAAGAAAAAAATTCAGGGTTCTTACCACTTTGCACAAATTTCATGTTTTGCATAAAATATATGAGCAGTGTCCTTGTCAAAGTGTTTACTTTAAATAGCACTTAAAGCCATGAACAGTATGGACAAAAACAAAATATAAAAAATGCAAAATGTGAAAATAACATGAAGTGTGAAATGTAAAAATGTAAAAAAAAAAAAAAAGTTAAAATCACAAAATGTGAAAATAACATGAAAAAGTGTGAATGTAGTAATTTTTAAAGTAAAAAGAGGCCAACTGTTTCAGGCATCACAGAAAAATTATGTATACAATTTACAACACTGAAGAGTATAGTTTTGTTAGATATTCATGCAATGTCCAAACTGAAGATATTTCCCTATCCCATCTACATTCTGTAGCATGCAGGATGGTTAGACTGGATCTTCACAAGCCTCAATACAAACTTCATAGTGTCATAGTGTTACTGTAGTTGTAGCTAAGATTCATGTTATTATTTAAACAGTGCCTGGGATAAAAGCAACTAAGATTATTCCAACATACATATATACTGTGGATCATGCAGCTTGGACTGGCAAGTAATCACAGAGTCTTGCCTAAGAGAGTGATGCTATTAAAGGAAAATACAAACCATCCCTGTCTAGGACATCAAATATGTAGAAATGTCCATTCCTCAAGACCAGCAAATGCTTTGCTGACGCATCAGTAAACAATTCATCTTTTCCATGCCTGCAACACAGAAAAACAAGCAAATTCAGTGAAGTTTTGCCCACCCCTGCCTACTATGTTGAGGTAACAAATGTTCACAATAATAAAATCTATGACCTTTAAGACAGAACTGTCAAGTTACTGAGCGGACATGGAAGGTAACCAAGTTTCACTGCCCTATCCCAATGGGCATCAGAGAAAAAGCACAGAAAAGGGGTTGAAAAATGTATCAGCAACCGTGATCTTTAAGACTGTGATACACGAGATGCCATCAAACTGAGAAACATAAATGTACCATGGTTCATCCCTGTACCTCTAACACCTTTTATGATATAAAGCAGAAACAAAAAAAAGTTTAAAATGTTTACCTGTGACCATGACCATGTAGGGGTCATGTTACCAGGCAAAGTAAATCGCCAGAAAAATGTAAATTTTGCCTTTTTCTAGAAGGAAAGCACAAATGACTTCACCCTGTTATTTTTGTGATGTACACTGAGTGACAATATTTATGCCTTTTTGAGATGCTCTCTCAACCCAGCCAAGTAGTTACAGTGTTGTATCCCCAGGCAAAATATATTACAGCCTTTGCAGGTGTTGATATCAATAGCGCCAACCAGAAGAACTCTTAGACATTCAAAGTCATGTGTTTTTATAGCTGATTGACCATTAAAACAGTGCTCATTAATGGAATGAACAAGTATCATCAACAGGAAATACATGGACATACTTCCAAATATGGCCCTGTTACTTAAGGTTTATGTGCTCTTCTTGGTCATTACACCATTTATTTTGGCAATATTACTTCACATAAGCACATTAGAAACTATAAATTGTAGCTAAATAATTACTGTAATTACAAATAAGGTATAATTATGGTAATTACAAATAGGTATAAATAGTTACTCAACTGCCACTATAACAAAGAATTTAATTTTTGTTAGTTTTCAAAACTTCAACAAAAATTGACAAAGTTTAAAAGATTCACATTTAGTTTGAATCAACCCCCTAAATAATGTAGTTGTAATGTTGAGGTTACTCATCTGTAACATCAGTGACTACTGTGGTTTGTAAAGATGAATACACTGTGAAGACACCTGTGCATGTGCTCTCATGTACATTTATAGGGGCTGTTTCAAACTAATTTGGAAATGTTTTTGACTGTGTCATTCTCTGGTGAAGTTTTAGAAACTAAAAAATTAAATTGCTTGTTTAAGAGGCATATGATTAAGTATTTTTACTTATTTGTAATTACAATAATGTAATTTAGGTACTCTTATCAGTTAAAATTAATTACAATGTATAGTTTCTGCTGTATTCATTTGAAGTCATATGGTCAAAATACATGGTGTAATGAACAAGAAGGGCACAAAAATTTTAAGTGCTGTTTGACACTTCCCTTGTCAACTGTTCATTGTTGACATGGCTTTTCTAATCAGAATAGAATCAAAACCAAGTACTGCATAAACTTACTAAAAAGAACTTGAATTTGCTAATGCAAATATTTGAGGATGGGCTGAATATGAACGAGTTTGACTTTACCAAATCCTTGGGAAGTTGGAAAGAAGAAAAAGTGAGAGAGATATATAAAATATGAAGTTATGCTGTGATAGCTTGCATGTGTTCTAGCACATTTAAGATCTATGTGAGTTATAAATCTTCAAAAGTTGTGAACCTTCTATGAATTATTGATTGATGAAACTGAAGTGTAATGATATTATGATGATGATTGTAATAAAAGTTTATTTTATTTATGTTCATACATCCATCTTCCATTAGCCATCAATGTACAGAATTGTTTCTTATGTTCTTTGATAAAACAATTTCTCTGTTAGAACGTTCGAGTTTAGTTTCCCCGGACAGATTCCTAATTACTGTACATTCCAAAGGTACTGTTATAAAATTCCTTTCTTACAATGTTTAATTGATTATAGCACTTGATTTGTATGGTCCATCAGAGAAAATTAGCTCAATTATAATGTTTTTATCACTGGATGCACTGAAGCCTGGTAAACAATGGCAGTTGTTTAAAAAACAAAGGCATAAAAAAGCGCCAGGTAACGAAGATCACTTCTCATTCATAACTGCTAAATAACAAAGGCATAACAAAGGTGAAAGGAATAAAAGTATGATAATCACATCTCATTCATAATTGGTAATTTAGAATTATGGGTTGCTGGTACAATGCAATTAAAGCATGAAGAGAAATGCTTTGTTTTGTACTTTTTTGACCAAAGAATTTAGAAATATCCTTCAGCTGTCATTCTATACCTGTATGTTGAATAACTGAGTACTGCTTTAAGTAAATCTCTAGAATTCGAAGTATTGTCATACTCTTATCCAAATATACCTCGCAAGTCTTAGCAAAAATATACGGTGGGAAATATATTTATTGTCTGCAATCAACATGATTTATTGTGCATGTCATGGTGTTTCCACAGACCGTGTTGCAAACTGTTTTGTTAAGGCAGGGTTTAGTGAACAAATAGATGTCATTACCAGTGATAACAATCATGATGATGATGTTCCCCTTGCTACAGTGCATGACGCATTACGCTTACTTGGGTCTGGTAATGAGGATGTTGATTTCTCAGCAATATTGTCACATCTGCAATACCAACAATTGAAGATATTGTTTGTGAAATTAGTGATCGCCAGGAAGTGACAGATTTTTCTGCTAATGAAAGTGATGAGGATGGTGATGACTTAGCACGCTCTTTCAAAGGTACTAATAGATGAGGTCTCCCTCTTTGCTACGGCTCAGTTCATTTTAGGTACCACTTCAAAAACTCTCACCACGTCCTGTAGACAGCCCTGAGGTGAAGGGTCCAACATGGAAAGAGGTTACACCACAACAGACTGAATGATACCCCTGAGCAGGACTCTGTTCATGGCAATGAAATAATGGGGGGGGGGGGGGGTCATGAGTGAAAAATGGTACTTTTTTCAAGCATGTCAGAACACATGGTAGATTCCAATCCAGGCACAGGGCCAAAGTCTTTGGTTCTGACAGATCAAAGTTCGTCAGAAGGTCAGAGAGGTCTCTGCTTTGTCCTATATCCTCCTTTCTGTGGTGACACAATGAGTCTGAGATAGTGGAATGGTAACCTTTCATCATGATGGGTGCTCTCTTCTTCACCTCGAAAAGCCATATGAGTTAGCTATTTAGGGTGACGATGCTTTAAGTGGAGGAATGTGTAATTGCTTGCAGAACTGTGAGAAAATTCTCCACTTTCCTTCAAAGTGGTGGGCCTTCTCGCTTGAGCAATTCTATCCTCCACTTGTTCTGAGAACTGTTTGTTCCTGAGGGATTGTTTGATATGACCCATATATGCAGGTTCAACAGATCTGGGTCCGGATGAAACTCCTGCAGTTGAGGTTGTTTGAGCAGGTGAGGAATGGCCTTGATTCCTTGGAATTCCCACTGCATGATTTAACAAGTCATTTATCCATGATTTTTTCCCACTTGAGAGGAGCAATCAGAACAAGACAGCACTCTGATTCCCTCGCTTTTTGCAAGATCTTAAGGATCAGGGGTGTTGGAGGATAAGCATAGGTGGCCATACCATTCCAAAGAGCATAGACTGCCTAGGCCTTCAGTTCCGGGTCTGGAGAGACAACGGTTGGGAGTTTGCTTTCCACCTTGTCACAAAAAGATCCACCAGTGGTCGATCCTAGCTGGTACAGATTCGATTGAATACTGAGAGGTGAAGCGACCATTCAGTTTTGGATTAGTTCATTTCTTTGGGATGAGTCCGTTAATACATTTAGCCTGCCCAGAATGTGACAGACCTGAACATGAATTTTTCGTTGATGACACCACCTTGGAAAATCCCAAACCAGGAGGTATAGGTCTGGGGATTTGGTCCCCCCTTGCCTTCTAAGATAATTCACCACAGTGGAGGTGTTGGATAGAATGAGTATGCTCTTTCCATAAAGCATCTCCTGCCACCAATGAAATCCTTTCACTATGGCCTTCATCTCTAGGATATTGATGTCCAACAGCTGATCTTGAGGAGGCCACAATCTGCTGGCTTCCAGAAACAATGGGAGGTGGGCATCCCAGCCTGCTGTGCCGGCATCTGTACAAAATGTGATTCATACAGGATGGACCTGCATGGGAGCACCTGCAATAATCCAAGTGGGGTTCTCCCATTTACTGAGAGATAAGCTAACTTAATCGGAAAATAGTACTGTTTGTTCCTGTGGGCAAAGCTTTTGTTGCCACTGGGACAACAGAATCATTTGCAATGGTCTCATAAACCAGTGACCCAGGATAACGAGACCTCTTGCTGCACTGAGGAGACCCAATAAGCAAAAGAATTCTTGGGCTGTGATGTGATTCTTGAGAGGATTGAAGATGCCATTAAGATTATTTCAAGGCATGTTCTTGAGAGAAAGAAACACTATTCACATGCATTTTGAACTATGTATCCAACAAGGGAAAAACCTTAAGATGGTACTATAATGGATTTGTCTTTGTTGGCAAGGAATCAGACATGAAACAAGAGTGCATCTTGATCTAGTATACAATGCACCAGATGCTTTTGTAGAACGGTGACCATACAGATGGAAAGCTGTAAAGAGCGACATAATTCTATCCACTTGAGCTTATCCCAGGAGTTGGGCAAGTGGATTTGTAAAGCCCTGATGTTTGTGTGTGTGTGTGTGTGTAAAAACTTACATTAATCTAGCTGCAAACATGTCAAACAGGTTTTTCTGACCTATAGGCAACTCAGTGTATCAGATAAACACAGTAGCTGAATTTGCAGTTTTATTATTATTGGTCGTTTGTTCAATAGGTGTAAATCATGCTATCTTTTAGACTATTGGTAGAAAAAACAAAAGTTTTATTAGCCAGATTTATGTAGTTATTCTAGTTCCCTTATATTAAGGATGCTGACTGAAAATTTTGTTTTTGTATGTTTAACAGTAAATGATGCAAAATAGAATTATGGAAATCAACACATAGCATCATCAGCATAAAGCCTAAAATTACAAAGTTTAACATCTTTTTATATCTTTTTATATCTGCATTTTGAATAAATACAGCTGTGCTTAAAAATGGAAAGTTACATTCCATGAGCTCAATGAACTGCCAGAAAATTTATGAGTTTCACCACTGAGAAGTAACTTACTAAGATATAGAATCCAAGAAGGAAAACAACCAAGTTGAAGAAAAAAAAACAACATAATGACTTTTACTTCAATTTGTTACTTTTCAGGGAAAATTTTTCAATTCAACTTTGGATTATATTTTCATGGAATTCTGGTATAAACCATTTAACAATAATTAACTTTATCTAATAATGCAAAAATATAACATACATTGATTAATGAATAATCTCATAAAAAAAACAGAGATCACCAGCCTTACTTATTAATCAATCACCATGGCAACACCCCTCCCCTTATCACAGTAAGTCATACACAGTGCAGAGAACATTTATGTGCAAATATAATGTTTACATAATCACCTTTTCTTCATAATAATATGCAAGTATATGTATTAATAAATAAAAACAAGTAGAAAATACATGCGTTTAACATGGCGTACCGTATATAGTTGCTTAGTACTGATTAGTACTAACAAACTGCATAGACCCAGATCTACCGGCACATTATGCAACAACAGATCTGGGTCTATGCAATTTGCAACTTGATCCAAGTTATAAGCAAGTACATATGGTATATGTTTATAAATCAGACCCTCACCATTACCTATATAAACTGCATTATATTGTTATATCATAGAACAGCCTATACAATTTTGCAACATAGTGTTATACCACAGAAAAGCCTATAAAATTTTGCATCATAGTGTTATACCATAGAACAGCCTATAGCATCTTGCATCATACTGTTATACCATAGTACAGCCTATAAAAGTTTGCATCATATTGTTATACCACAGGACAGCCTATACAATTTTGCAAACTAACTGTTATCAGAATTTGTGGCAAAAATTATCATGAAAGCTTTTTTTGCCATTTTTTCATTATTTATCAATGAATCAATATGTGATTTTTTATATTTTATTAAGAATTGCTTACAATTAAACAGACTATAAAATGGCTGTTTATTTTTCTTCTATCTAGTGTATTTAAATCTGATTTTGTAGAAATATAATGACTTGTACGAGCCAGAGCAACTTCTACACCTCAGCTTAGATGGAACCCAGAAGACAAAAAGATTAGAGGGCAACCAAGGATCACCAGGAATAAAACTGGAGACTTACTGCTAGACAGAAGCTCTCAATAGGGAACAGTGAAAAAGTTGGCCCACAACTCTCAGTTATGGAGAACTCTTGTTCTCTTGTTCTTGCCCTAGATACAATATGTCACAAAAAGGGACTATGTACATGTATAGGTCTAATCTCACTGATCAGACTCGAACCAACTCATACATAGAAATGGATAAACCTGACTGTTAGTTATATGAATTCATATTGTTTTATTAAAGCAAAAGTGTGATACATGAAATGTTTGGTTAATTCTTTACCTAGGTATCCTTGTGCTGTTGAATAGTCTGGGGTACTGGCTCATGTCCAAGGGAAAAGCTTTGTACCAGTAGGCTCCGTAAAATGAAACAGATCTGGGCAGCATCCTACAATTAGGAACAAAAAAAAATTTCCTATATATCAGAAACATGTCATTTTACAGACTATATGACCTAAAATTACATTATGCATATATCACAAATTTCATCTAAAACACTGAATCTGTGCATTGTTTCGGTTATAAATGGTAACTCTGTAATGCAGAATGCCGATGTTAAATGAAATATATAAAGGTGATTAAAAAAAAGTTTTAACAGATGTTTTGAAGATGCAGCAATAGATACTGAGTATTCTGTATAAACTACCTAATCTAGCAACCATTTACATTTTGTCATGTTCATTTTAAAGTAAGATCTCAAAATTGTATGAAGTCTAAAACTTGACACAAAATTTCTGAAGTACATGTACTTGAAAATCATTAGTCATGGTAAAATGAGTTGACCTATTATCTGGGAAGTTGAACTCGTTTTTAACATAAAAAAATGTGCACATATAAACTATGTATAAATTTCCTCATGAAATAAACAATATCTTACCTTAGAGGACATACACAGATGGATTAGGACTAACCTCACAAATCTCCTGAATTGCTGAGTATCGCTTTTCTCTGGATATAAATGGAAAACATCAGGTTCCAGCAAGTTTGCTCTGTAAGTCTTCATAAATCTCAATGATGACAAAACCATGTTTGTTGCCCTTATGAGCTAAAGAAAAATATTATATTTATCCATGTAAAATATGCATCAAACTGCAAACAGCACAGACCCAGACCAGCTGTTGCCTAATACACCAGCTGTTCACTGGAAATTGTTAAGCAAAACAAACACTGTAGACCCTGATCTGCCATAGTAATACACAATGGCAGATCTAGTTCTATGCTGTTCCAAGTTAGTTATTTGCTACACACTATTAAATACGACAAGATGGATCTGTGAATATATATATATATATATATATATATATATATAGGGTTTAATGGCATATCAGCACAATAATTTCTACATAGTATAAATCAAAATTCAAGTTCTACAAATGTAAAGATGCAGAAAACTTTAGGGCTGTTCCATTTAAACATACATGGTACCCAGGGAAGGCACTTTTTTTGTTTTTACAAATATATGCCAGGGTACTGTGATTACTCAAAGAGTTCATATTTAAATGATACAATATTCTAAATTGCATCTATGGGTGACTACTCCACATTTAAAGTGCCTTCCCTGGATCCCAAGTATATTTTGCTGGAACAGTCCTAAGGAAGGTAAACCCTTCCAAATATGTAGACATGTAGTACTACACAATAAAAGATAAAGGTTAAAGATCAAGGTTAAAGATCAAGGTGGATCTGACTAGATTTATACAGGTAAATGGCAGTGATCTTTATTTTGGGCATGATAAACACAGACTTAAATATACCTGATTCATGTACTCAGGCTTAGAGTCATCAGTGAATGCCATGAATGGGTTGTGAGTAAGAACTAGTGGTCTTCTATCAGCCAAATACATGTCAAACCAGGGCTCTGAAAGAAAAATGTAAGAATCTAAGGACTATACAAGAATGAGAAAAGAAAATGAAACTAACTATCCAAGGTCTCTACAAGACTGAAAAAAGAAAATGTCACTACCTAAGGACTATACAAGAATAAGAAAAGAAAATGTCACTACCTAAGGACTATACAAGAATGAGAAAAGAAAATGTTACTACCTAAGGACTATACAAGAATGAGAAAAGAAAATGTCACTACCTAAGGACTATACAAGAATAAGAAAAGAAAATGTCACTACCTAAGGACTATACAAGAATAAGAAAAGAAAATGTCACTACCTAAGGACTATACAAGAATAAGAAAAGAAAATGTCACTACCTAAGGACTATACAAGAATGAGAAAAGAAAATGAAACTAACTATCCAAGGTCTCTACAAGACTGAAAAAAAGAAAATGTTACTACCTAAGGACTATATAAGAATAAGAAAAGAAAATGTTACTACCTAAGGACTATACAAGAATAAGAAAAGAAAATGTCACTACCTAAGGACAATACAAGAATGAGAAAAGAAAATGTCACTACCTAAGGACAATACAAGAATAAGAAAAGAAAATGTCACTACCTAAGGACAATACAAGAATAAGAAAAGAAAATGTCACTACCTAAGGACAATACAAGAATGAGAAAAGAAAATGTAACTAACTATCCAAGGTCTCTACTAGACTGAAAAAAGAAAATGTCACTACCTAAGGACTATACAAGAATAAGAAAAGAAAGACAAATTGACAGATAGATAAAAACACAGAACTTACACATCGCACATTACATTTGGCTATAAAAAGAAAAAACTTTTGGCCGAAATTATATCGGTTTATTAAGAATGTCCAGAGTGAATACTGTATAACTCTTCCAAAAACGAAGCAGAGGAGATTACAATCAAGATGGTCAAAGAAAAATCTTGGTGAACATTTGCCTGACTAGAAATGTGTCTATATGACATGGATGCCCTCCCAATGTTGTGCAGCTGAAGAAAGCTTGGTTTAATGTGCAATGTCCAAGTTTCAAGTCAAACAAGGGCCATAACTCGTTCAAATTTTGTAAGAAAATGTTGAAAATCGAATTTGTTCAAAGTCTTTTAAAGCCTAATACCAAATCTTGCTTAAATTTATAAAGTACTTCAAAAGTTATAGTGGAAATAAAAATTGTGATGGCCGAACAGGACAAGATGGACCATGATGGGATAGACAGACATGATTAACACTATATGCCCCCATCCACAGAATATGGCTGGGGCACAAGGACCCAAGTATATCCAAATTGTTGAAAGGAAATTCTGTTTAGGGTAAATTAGGGAGACAGACACAACAGACAGTAAACATAACAGCTATGTGGCTCTGTCATTCTGATGTGAACCCTGAATATAAAATTCATCAAGCAAATTGTAAGTACACTACCATAGTTCTTTTGAAACAATCAATTTAGGTAATACAGGTTATTTATGTTGTCGAGTTGATCATAATGAAAATTAACATAAAGCTTTTATTTTGATAAATCTTTTAGGAAACATATCCAAATTGGCAAAATAGATCAGTTCTGAATGTATATACACATAACTGATATCTTGCAATCCATACAGCTGATCCTTATTTATTGCATCATATTTAACTAGTGAAAATATCAAATCCTGACATCGCAAATAATGTCAGAATATCATATAATGCAAAGTTATAATGTAATTGACTTTGAAATTTACTTCAATTCATTTCACTTTACTACTGTTTGGTTTTCTTTAATAAAATCAGTGATTGTGATCAAGTGATAAATGCAACTTTACATTTGTGCTCATTTCAAATGAAATTTATTAAACTCATGGAATAATTAAAATCTTTTGCTGGCCAAGGCTTGCAAAAGAGGAACATTTTTAAACCCACTTCCTCAATTTGATCTGAAATGAACACTCATGTACAATCCTCTGTCGCTACCTGATATATAACTGGTGTGTTTATTCTGCATGTCCATAGCAACCAATTCTTTATGCAGAACTGAAAAAGAAAAATAAGAAAGAAAATGATGAAACTCTTCAATCCATGACTTGAGGAAAATGCACACTTTGCCCCACATTAGAAGCAACCAAAACAAGATTTAACACAAATTTCAAACAAATATCTCAAACTGCACAAACTGTATTCTCCGAGATCTCGATAGTAGTGTGTCTTTTAGTATGAAATTAATATAACTTCAGTGTAATTTGATATCATCCTTTCTTCACTAATGACTTCTGGAGGTCAAGTTGCATAGTACAGGCAAATGATGCAAGTTATGAACCAATTTAAAAAAAAAAATAATGCAAATAATGCACAGATGTGGAATAATAAACCTGAAATACACATCATATAAGTACAGGGTCATCATAAATGTTATTACAGAGACATCATGTGATACAAAGAAGATAGATAATGCTAAAGTATAAATCTATTTTGCAATATTTTTCTCTTTTATTATTTATCTCTTGAGAAACAATAATTACTTTAAACTTTCAAAGGTAGTGACAAACTAGATATACATTTTACACAAAGCTGAACAGCGCTCCAAGTTGTGAATAAAACTGTCATTTTAGCGACTAAATATTGGCATTGGCAAGTGAAAATTGTCAACTGGTTTCCATCTGGCAACCATAAGAATCACAATGAGGCAACTAAAATCTGTCTCCAAAGGGCCAAGTAGGTCATTTAAATAAATACTTTACAAAAGTAATAATGATAACTACAGACCTTCACAACACAAGAGCTCAATTAATTTGAGCAGGAAAATGAATTTCAATTTCAGTTAGAACTATGGTTTGTATCAAATTAAGGATATGGTGGCACTCTCCAGTTTCGTACTTTGCATAGGGTTAGATTTTTAAAGAAAAAGAATTACCCAGGTTTTCCTCACTGGCTGTCCTGGCTATTTAAAAAAGACCTTGTATATCTTAGGTATTGTTAAAGAACTTTGAATTCCCTTTATTTTGGTGTATGATTGATGGGTGAAATTTGGGTTATAGAGTATACAGCTTGGTCTTACATAAAATGTGCACCTCTCAAAAAACTGCTAGCTCCACTTGGTCATTTTCACTTCCTGGACTTCAAAGGTAAAAAAAAAAAAAAAAAAAAAGAGCTGATAACTTTTTTTACTTTTTAGATATTTTGTAATTCATTCATAGTACTTTCAGAGGCTGATATTGTCTGCTCTGGCAAAATTCGTTTCCCTATCTTAATAACTGCTGAAAATAGTGCACTTTTGACTAATTCAGGCTGATTTTTCGAGTACTTTGGAGTGGCCATTTTGTCTGCTGTGTGCTTAGATCATGTCCAGTTTCCACAAGTACAATATGTAAAGAAATTTCAGCCACAGTACATGAAAGTAACATAGAAGTATGCCAACATTATCTCCATTGTGCATGTTGCAAATGCAAAATACTTCATCTTACACCTGTCACTCTCTCAGAAGCATGTATTATCTGTAGAGCGCCCCCTATACAACTGAAATTCGACTGCAAATTGTTGCTATCTTTGCAAGTCATTGTGGGTAAATTTCTGCAAGTCATTATGGGCATGACTGGTAATCAGTTTTATTTTGCAAGATTTTTAATTGATGTAAGGTGTGAGCTAGTTAAAATATATGGTACCAGTTTTACCCACAAAGCCTTGCAGAAAATTACCCCAAATGACTTACAAAAATGACTGATATGTACAGAAATTTCCAGGTTTGTTGTCATCTGCTACAAATCATACTCACAACTGAAATTTAAATTCATTTACCTGCTAAAAATAACTGAACTCACACGTTGTTAAGGTATGTAATTGTCATTTTTAATTTGGAGATTTATTTCATGTCACCCACCAATTATTCTCCACTCAACTGATTTCTGTTCTTAATGTCTATAGCAACAAAATTATTATGGTTTGGCAAGCTAAAATTTGAAATGGACACTAAAATGTTCAAGAAAGTCATGCTACTGTTACCAAAGTTTGATAGGTACTTGCAGTGCATGTCACAAAATGTAAACAAATCCACACAGTATAGTATAAAACTTATGCTAACCTGGTCCATCACCACTTAAAAACTGTTTGACTGCTGCCTCTGTCCTTGAATACTCCTGGTTCGAGAGAATCACTTGCTGAGACTTCAGATATCGCTCACATGTATTCTCTAATTTTGGAACTGGAAGTCGTGGCAAACTCTGCTGAAAATGATCTGTGGGCACTATACTTCTGTGCAGAAAGTCCCTGTCTGCTGCTGCTGAACTGCATGAGAAAAATGTCAGATTGTACATACTGTCTCCATGCTTGTCAAAGACAAAAGTGGGAACTTTGTGATAAAGTCCTGTGCATATGTGTATAGAACTACACAAATACACCTGTTAAAGATAGAAGCTTCCAATTTTTGGATATGATTTAGAACATTTTGCGGATGTGTACAATGGTCTTAGAATCTGATCTAACCAAAATGGGTGGAGATTGGAGTGGGTGGAGATTGGAGAGGGTGGAGATTGGAGTGGGTGGACATTGGAGTGGATGGAGATTGGAGTGCTTTGGATAGTTTGCTGTGGTTGATGAAGAGGTTTCTGAGCTACTAAGAATAGTATGGGGACATCCTGCATTGCAGTTTATTTCCAGTGAAACCAATTTTTGGAGTAAAATATATTCCTTTGATGATACTTTCCTTATCGTAATAAGTTAAAAGTAAATCCACCACCTCATAAATCCAGTCCGTTCAAGCTAGTTTTAGCAACAAAAGTGCTAAAAAGTCATTTGCTTGCTGAGATAGAAGTCAGATGAAAGTAGTCTTTCCTTAGGGACACTGTTATCCAATCACATGAATTGTCAGTTACTACTGGAGCTCTTCCAGTGATGTAAATACAGGCATGCTTGGGAGTATGTGCCTGTATTATGGTTTTTGGTAGACTGTTTTCTGACCTCCCTTATCTGGCCATGGAATAGGAGGCTAGAAGAAAGTAGTTGTGATCTGATGATAGCCTCGTGCTGGTCTTTTAACAGTATGGACATGGATAGCCTCGTGCTGGTCTTTTAACAGTATGGACATGGATAGGAATTCATCTTTTCGCAAGCTGTAGATTAATGGAAGCAGCAGTGGCACTGGAGAGTGTGTGCTGAACTGCCCTTTTGAATATATTAGCCATGCACAAGACTTAACTCCCAGACATGTCTGTCAGCTTGGTTCTCACTGGACGTGTCTAGGTTATGCTCAGATTGATGAAATATTGCCACAGAGACTGACATAAGCATAGAGCTAATCACTACAACATTGTGAACCAGTTGTTGTGTGTTGAGGAAGAATTTCCAGTCCATGCATAGCGAGGAAGGTTTTGACATTCCTAGGTCCACGATGTCTGTCAACAGCTGCAACTTTGGTATAGAAGATTAGTGTGTGTCTTGTAGAAAGCCAGGTTGAAGTTTGAAGGGAACTGTCATTGCAACAAGAAAGGCCTGTTGATGCTTCGGTTTTAAAGTTGCATTTCCAAGCAGTGTCGGATGTTGGTGACTCGACCAGACTGTGGTAGCTGTTTGAAAGAAGACTGATTTTTCTTAGTGAAAAGATTAACAGAGGTGGGAATTCTGTAAGAGGCCACGGACAGCAGGAGGCAGACAGAACTCTGGAGGCAGAAGTTGGATGACTTCTTCAGTACATACATGAAGGTCAAGTCTCCCCTGGACATCATCTAATCAAGAAAGGAAGTTGGTGATTGTGAGCATGTGTCTTTGAACACAGAAGAGTGAGGTGACAAGGACAACTCTTGCAAAAGAAGCAATGTCTGAGCAAGCAAAGCTAGTGGACAAGGACAATAAACAAAGCTGGATTCTGTCCATGTTGGGACATGGTGATCTCACAGCCTTCACTCCAAGTGACTAAAAAGGTCCAAGATGGGTACCCTGTGCCCAGGAATGGGAAGTTGCTATAGCTATTAGTGGGTCATGATGGAGCTAGGACCAGTGATTGACCTGTCTGGTGCCAGTCCACAATGCTAGCATGGGTCTGATACTGAATACATGTTTTGTGCAAGATGGGTTGACTGAATCCAGTTATACTGAGCATCTGTGAAAGAACCAGTTCTTGAATTGGTGTTACTGGGTGACAGACACTGTCTGCATCTTTCAACTGGGACTGAATATACAGAGAAGACAGATCACTGTACACAGTCCTGGTGCTGGAAGGTGTAGGTTGAGGTTGTGCTGGAGCTGAAGTGGACATGATCAAGGGCCTGCTGACATCTGGTGCATAAGTCCAGTATATGGGTTTAAGGGAATGATCACCATAACCGGTACTAGGCTTTGCATGTGGTGATGAGTTGTCCAGATCTGGTCCAAGTGGTCAACATACCAATTTGTGTGTGCACTTCTTAGTCCTTTCATTCACCCATGTCAAATGCTTGGCCATGACAGTTGCCCATCTCATCAGACCAGTGAGAGCAAATATCGCATGAATGGTTTGAATCACATCCCATACAGGCTATATGAAAGTGGTGATTATCTTCCACCATTTTAAAATTTCTTAAACTCCAACATTAAATCCTGCCCACTGTTCTTGACACCTGTAGTCAGAGAGTGCAAACAAAGCTGGTTAGAGATAAACAACCCACCATTCACAGATTACTTAATTAGCTAGGGTGGTGTTACGTTAAGAATCATCTGTGGGAGAGTCCATTAGGATAATGTGCATAGGTAATGTACACAAAATGGAACAACGCATTTTGTTTGTAGTTAGGTAAATCAAAGAAAGGCCTACTGAAGATACAAAAGTTATTACTCTTCATTGCCTTGAATGATAATGTTTAAGCCATCTTTATTAATGATTATTGGATAGTTCAGCTACAACATTTTTTTTGAAGTCAGATTTTAAACCATATGTAACACACAAAACATGAGTATTTCGGTACTTGGAATAGTGTGGCAGTGTGATTTATTTTCGAAGGCAAAATGTTGAATAGATACTTGTCATTCTGGAGTGTATGACACCTGATCACATAGTAACATCGCCCAGCATTGGGACAATGCATTAATGCAGAGCTTAATCCCAAAAGTAAAAGTTGAATTTTCTTTCCAAAATAGCTTGGAAAAAATATTTGTGCTCAGATTTGTAAGAAAAAACCCAACTAATTCTATCCATTATATTAGTTGAAAAAAAGTAATTATCTTGAGGTAAAAGAAAAAAAATATCATGCTTCAAAAGAAAATATCAGTCAATCAGCCCCCCACCCCCCATATGGTCAGTACAAACATCTTTAAACATTCTAATGTGTGGCCATTGCATGTTTGACACTCCCACACAGCAAAGACTGCATGCAGTTAAGACTGTATTCCACTGTCCAGTGTGGATTTTACAGTCAGCAACATGTGTGTGGTCATAATATTTGACAATGCTAAGTCTACGAACTATTTTCTGTTCGAAAGTGTACATGTGTATTAAATGGTTCAAAGAAAAAATTTTATTTTCTTTAATTCAGATTTTAATTTCCAGTCATTTTCTATAGATTTGTATAATTAGATAAATTATTCTCAATTGTACGACAATCACTTTTTTGGTCACATGCACTGACCCCCCTTGGGACCTTATAACACACTTTTTGAGTCTCAAAAAAGCACCAACATTGTCTGGATGATTGGCAGGTATGTAAAGTGTCATGTTGAGCTTAATGTGAAGTGGATGCTATGAATTAAGATAAATGCCACACAAAATTACTGAAATGAACTTATTACTAGGAATAAATGATCATTTACTAGATAAAGCTTACAAAAAAAGGTCAAGATGAATTGTAAATACTATACACCATTGGACAGGCAATTAAGATGGCACTAATTAGCTTACTGTACAACGAAATTAGACAAATGAAGTACAAAATATTCATCTACAATAATAATAGAGTGAGATTTAGTAAGAAAACTGATGGAATATACATCCCTGAGGTAAGAAACTCAAAAATAACTCAAACTGGTGAAAATGCACAAAGTGAATGGTATTTACAAGGCACTGGCACAAGAAGTATTAACTGGCATTTTATGGGATTTGGCACCAATCCCTCTATCTTAGGGTAGTCCATTCTCAGCAAGCATTTGATAAAACAAACCAAAGATGTGAACATCTTTCTTTACTTGAGAGGGCTGGATTTGCAAGGTATTGGATGTACTCTTAAAGTATTATGATCAGGTAAAGTAGTTGAAGAAATGTAACTATAATAATGTTCAAGAAATCTGAGTAAAATAATGACTTTTTTTAAAAATCATATTCAGACAACACTGGGCTTGACATGTCCTGAATAAAAATCAAAACAGAAAAACAGTGAACCTTCTCTCAACCAGTCATTCTGTAGTCGGTCTTCTTTTGCAGACTGGTCACATATTAGTATCCCCCAAAATAAGGCAATTATGCTACTAATCTAACCTCTTTATCATGGCTATGTCTTCAAAACAGTCCCAACACATCATTCCAACTCACTTATGTAGTTGGGGGTTATTCACACCCTAATCGTTAAAACTGAGGGTAGGGTCTACGCTGGACTAGTATTTTTGGGTGAAGTGACTACTCTCTCCTGCCAGAATAGGGCAAATTTGGCGAAAATAGGGAGAAGTGAGTGTAGAGTGGTCAAAATTTATGTTTAAAATTGTGGCCTAAAACAGCTGTTTTACTAAACCTTGAGTAAAATGGTATAAAAACAAAAGAAATACTAATAAAACCTTATGAAAATAGTCAATTCTTCCTTAGTCTGTTGCAGCAAATTTGTTTTATGAATGTTTTGCAAAAGACGGTAGGTAACCTCAAAAATAGGTTACCATCAAAAATGGGTTGCTGATATTGACAAGTAAGTCTTTACTTCCTACTTTTACATGATGAATATGAAATAGACTTGTTGACCTTTAATAACAATCAGTCTATAAACCTACAGAAAGTAATAATTTACACTCTGCTAGAAATTTCACTCCAATCTAAAACACAGATTTAAATGTAATTGCAGATATAAATAATCATTAAACTGGCATAAAAGTTGATCAAAAGCATGAAAATATTTATGCTGAAACTGTTTTACATGGCTCTTTGAACAGAAATGAGACAAAAGTACAATACAAAAGCACTAAATTGGCAAAAAAAGGGTGGGGGTGAAGATGTCAACTCGAGAATAGGTTAAGTCAACTTCACTTTCTCTGCATATCTGGGTGAAATGACAGGCACTGGGGTAACTAGTTTGCCTGAATTGACCCTTAGTGTGGGCCCTCTGGGGGTATATATATATATCTGAGAGTGTACAGTGGTTTGGAAATCATATTTGTGGTGTTATATGTATCAATCTTCCTGTAATATGTATAATTAGTGGAACAGAATTTAGTCATTCACAGTAGCTAAAGGTCAGATGTTGCTGCTTTTATTGTTAATTCCTAACCATGACCATAATCTTGACAATATGCAGACCTGCCAACCCAAAAAAACAACCTTCTCAGTAAGGCAGTCAATATTTTTTTGTAAGTTAGACCAATTTTCAGTAATGTGTAATGAAATATTATGTACTGCTATTGTCAACTTAGAAAACATGCATTTGAATCAGATACCTTGAAACATTCTGATTTTATAGGATTCCAAGAATAACCCAGGTGTCCTACTTATCTTTGCCTGTTTGGGGCAGTAGTTTTCAAATTTATTTTGGTCATGACCTCAGTGTTAGACCTATAGTATGTATATTCCAGCTTTTCTAATAGCAGACACTATCTTTCTAAATAAATTTCTGTGAAATGCTTATCTGCATAATTAGGCTGTCCCAGGTAAGATGTTAATGAATGAACAATAACATTGTAAATCAACAACCAGTGGGAACTGACATTAAATTAACAGCAGAGTATCTTGGCCTACAAGCCGCATGAGAGGTACTCAGATGAACTAATGATAAACAGCCAGTTCATCCTGATCGCAAATTTGCACACACACAATCCTTTCTTCTATGCTTACTCCAAAAATGATACATGCAGCACTTACTTGATATATGTGCCCTTTGATATCTGTATGTATATGTGTGTATTCATTGTTAGAAATATACACACACTTCAGTTTTTGTTCATGAATTACGTGCTATAGTATATGAATGGGAATACTGCCTACCATGTTCAATTGTGGACAGTTTTACTATATTTCATCAAAAAGGTAAGTGAATAGACAATCATTTACACCTAACACCATGGAAAGTATTCCACATAGCAAACTGTATATTAGGTAACTTCAATACCTCTAAACAATAAGCAAATTTGTCCATAAAAATGCATTAATTATTGACAAAAACTTCAAACTATCTTTACAGCACATGTATTAGTATTACTTCTATCTATCTACAGTAAAACATTGATTACCCAGCCCAACTGGGGGAACATAAATTTTATCCAGAATAACTGGTCGTCTGGTTGATTAAAATCTGGATTAAATGGGTCTGATGATGATACTTTTGTATATGTATCAGTATTTAGGTAAATATTAAAATTTGTAGACAACTGACATTTTTAAGAAAAAGTAGAAACAAAAAATAAAATATTATTAGGATACTTTAATTATGATTTTACACCTGCGCTTCATACCTACTGGAGATCTACTCCAACTATTTATGAAAGAATGATAACATAGGTATAATGGATGGTCATTTTATGTGTGGTCTTGTACACAAGTGTCAAAGGGCTCTAAATAAATTAAACTCATCCAACATGCATTTTACTCACACCTGTGCCAGTAGGTGATTAAGTTTTATCACCAATGAAGTCACCATTGGTCATTGATCAACAGGTAATTACAAAGGCTTGGACTACATAATGCCTTTGATCAGACTGTTATGAGCTTTTAATCAGGCTTGATTAACTTAGGATTTCTGTATGATGAATTATATTTTATCATAGTGGTTTTCACAACTGGGTACAGTGTAAAAAGTAACGTGGTTTTCACTTAGTGACAATTGGGTACATTGTAATAAGTAACAACTTTGAGGGGACAGAGTAGTAATCTGTATAAAAGCAAATAATCAGGATAATCAACATTATACTGCATACTTTAAATCTAATACATACAATTCTTTTTAACATATCTAATACTCACTGTTAATACAGCTAACCTATAACCCAAAATTCAATAAATACAACTGTCGTTAATTAAATTGCACAGCTGAACAAAAATGATCACAAGGTACTGTGAATTCATTCATTTTCCATGGCATACATTTTCATGGCATTGAAAACATCACCTTTTTGTGGGTACTTACATTTGTGGATGTGCCTGGGATGTCTGTTTTCTATAAGGTGGAACATATTTTGTTGGGTCTAGAAATCTGATGTTTAAGGCACCTACAAAATCCACATATATTGGAACACAATGAAGAAAATGGAATTTACAGTAATAAAATTTTGTGTTCAACATTTTTTTAGTAAAACAAACCCATGCCAGAAGAAATAGTTTAATGTATTATATACATGTACCTGTAATTGGCTTGGCCATCTTCAGGTGATGCAGCAACCTGCACAGTGAAAGAAGAAAAAGATATGAGAAATGAAATACAGATAATATATGTAGAAAAGAGAATAATGGAAAAAATTACTTAAATTGTCTCAAAGCATTTTAACTTTTGTCCTATATTGAGTACTCTTATGTTGACTTCTGGGACTATGACCTGAGGTTAAATATCATCAACATTATCTGATTAATTTATCATAAATGGGTATGAAAATTTGTTTGTTTGTCCATATATCCCATATTTTTATCAGCAAATAAGTCTTCTGCTTTCTGACCTGTAACCCTGACCTTTTTGACCTCCAAGACAAGGTTACATAGGATCTTTATTATTTTTCAAAAACATATTTGTGCAAAGAACATTGAAAATGTACTAAAAAAAGGAATATCTCACCATTTTATAAAAACTTTACTAAAAAAATCAACATGAGACAAATAGGTGTAAAGAGACATTTTTATATTTTTGTTATTGCAATGTCTTGCCATATTTATAACAGGTGAGACAAAAGTGAGTCAAGCAGTTTTTCACATACATGACATATGATAATACATAATTTTGCCATAAATCTGCAACAAATACCATATTTCCTCATGTGTAATACTGCTTCCCAATTACTAATAGCATAGACCAAGATTTGCCATCAAATAATGCGTCAGCAGATTGCAGTCCTTGCTGAATATTTGAATTATTATTTCAAGTACATGATGTATAACCTATCTACCAGCACATCTCTGGCTCTATGCTATTTGCAGCACGGTGTGAGATACACATAGGTAAATAAAGTATTAGATATGAAAATAGTAAACAGGAGTGTAATTTATTTTATTAATTCCAGGCATTTATTTGTCTATTTATCTATCTATGCTTCATAATTTCTTTCAAATCCATTTACATGACTCTTACCTGTATAAAGACCACCTGTCTATAACAATTGCTTTATTGTAGTCCTCTGAATGGTCATTATACATACTACCTGTATTGTGTCTTCCTGCTATGTCTGCATATGTTAAGTTTAGTAAAACAATATTCAACAAGAGTATTGCAAATGGCACATGATATGCCCAACTTGTAACCTTTTCTCTACGAATGATTTTGATGCCTGAGATAAGGACTCAACTGTTGTATGCAATGTAATTACCTCAGTTCCTTTAGGGTTAAAAACATTATACGGGAGGTTTTCATAAGTCATGAATCTCCTAGATTAGCTTAATTGTCAAACAATTGCATAGGTACCGCTTGATATATTTAACCAGGGATGCATAACACAGTCAGCATGAGCAAGGGACAGCTCATTATTATTCAGGTAGAGAAATTTGTAATAACCAAGGTTGTCTCTTGGCAACCAGCTTTGAAAATCTGGTTGCCCAGCAGATTTTTTCTGGTTGCCCAGCAAATTATTGCAGTTGTCCCCAAGACTGATGTTTTGTCATATATATAGACTGAATTGCACACAATACTAGTGACTCACTATCAGTCCTGCTAATAGAAAGTGTCACACATATATTTCATCTATTTCCCATATTTAATCTATCTGAGATCAGCAAATAAAAGATAATCGAACAATTTCCTTTTTTCAGGGTGTCTTGTCCATCAGCTTTCTAGTAGTTGGCCATCCCCGACCAGAAACTTATCCATATTTATGTTTATCTGAATTTACATTATTATAGTTCACATTATCATTAATCTGCTACTATTAATCCTGTGTCTAAATAATCAAGGACCTGTAAGCTTTCCACATGGGATGTTTGTTTAGCCATTATCCCACAAGCCAATATAAAATGTAACAACAATTGTGAATGGTTGCATTATTTCAACTTGCCATATTCCTTTAGCTAAAGTTGCCCAACAGAAGCAACTGTTGCATGCTCTACAGCAAGTGTCAATTTCTTCAATAGAGAAATGAGACAGTGTGATACTAGATCAAAGGCATTCAGACTGTCAAGCTGAATTCAATTTCAGAACAACAATTAATATTTTATTTAAGATCAATAAAGGTGTATACATGACCACATTGATGTACACTTGAATCTATGTACAGATGTTGAAAAGAGAAAATCTGTACAATCTTAATTGGTGGGGTTTTTTTTTAAGCTCTACTGTTTGTTATCTCCCTCAACAGGAGAATAAAAAACTATAAAATGCACACACATCCCATAAGGCAGGGCTGCTGGAGGTTGGCTGGTCATGCACGATGAAAATAATTATTAACCGAGTAAATAGCAGGTACGATGGTGCTTTATTAAACATTTATATTCAGTCTATGGTGTGCACTTTTAAACCCAACTTTTCCTTTTTTATGAAGAAGCGTCCAGTTCTGTTCTCTCGCGGGTGTAACAATCGAGAACACAAGCAGACAAGAGGTCGAAAACTATAACGTGCTTTAAAAAGGATTAACCTGTGTTTTGGGGCGGTAAAATTGTACTGTTCTTGTTGTCCGGAAATTCCGGCTTACTGTTACAAGACAGTTTGATCTAAGGAACATTCTATATGTGGCGCTTCTCTGCAAATAACTAAATCTATGTTGAGAGATCAATCGGCTACTTGCACAGACCAACGACCGGAAGCATTGGGCTGTATGTAGACTGGTATCCTAATTGTTGTAATGTAAGACTGAGGAAGAGGATGATTATTCCGACGTACATGGCCGAAAGCCCGAACACGTCGTTAATTCCAAAATCAATCAATCAATAAGAATTTGATTAGCACTCAAACGGAAAGAAAGAGAGAAAAACAACGTCTAAATGTAAACTGTAAATGGACATTTGGGACGGCTGCTATGATGTATGATATGTTTATAATATAAATACTAAATATTTGTAAAAGTGCCGCTGAATATATACTTTGAATGACACAAGATTTTAACACTCCTTTTTTTTATTTCGGTTGGATTTTTCACCTCTCCATATGTTTACACAGACTATAATTTAATTTTTATTAAATAAATAAATATCATATCTACTCCGTGTCCTTTTATAAAGCAATGATTATCTTTATCCGGAACAAGTTACGGTTTAGAATTTAGGAAACTTCAGAAACCGGAAATTGACAAGAATGGCGTCTGTTCATCGAAAACTTACGGAGTTAAAATACACTATTCATAAATGGTCCAGTTACTCGTACAATTATGTCCCAGAGTAAGTTTTCATCGATGGTACTTTCTAAGCACCATTTATTTACATCACGTTGAGCCTGGTGTCTGATAAATGATTACAATAGAGATGCAGAAATGGTCAGGTGGGGTTCAGTATCTTTTTGGGGATGTTCTCGAATTCGGGGACGTCGTCGTTTTTGAGGTAGCACTAAACAGTTTGAGGCTACGGCCGCGGTCGGGCATAAACCCTCTCATCTTGAAGCCACTCGATATAAAAATAAAGAGCTCCATAACCATCAACATGTGTACATTTTCAAACTCGTCAGTAAATGGAGAAACCGAATCAGTAGAACGATTGCTTGACCACAGGGGGCTCGTATCGTTGCTTACAATTTACCTATAAATAATACATGAACTATATATAATAATAAAAAACAGGACGCATCTGCCCATTCTCGAGCGACCTATTTAAGAATCAACAGATATTTTAAGCTGTACTTTACATAGCATAATGAATTAAGAACCGTTGTTAGATATTCGACCTTTTATTCCTGCATCAAGTTTGACTTACTATCCCACTTCTAAGGGATGACAGCCAGCATCTTTCCTAACGCAGCTATATTGAGAAAAAAAGAAGATATTTCATTAGATAATGCAGTGATAATTGTGTCCCAGATATTACTTTAATGAAGAGGAAAGTGAACCTAGTACTAACATTAATACTCGTAACTTCCTTCATTGGCTGAGTACTAATTTGATCCTATATCAATAAATGGAACAGTTGGTGTTTTTTCTAACACTTTTGTTCATGTTTGCCCATAACACGTATATGCTTGTACAGACTGAAGTCTCCTTAGTTTATTTCAGCTAAAAACAAATTCAAAATTTTACAAAAAATTACTACAAGTGTCTTCTAAACTATCAAAGCATGATATCCAAAAGAATAGGCTGCCATTGCGAATACAGTGTCAGATTGGATAAGCATGACACAGAGACACAAAAAATTCCATGTCATGTATTTGCTTATGTTATGTAAGAAGAGACACAAACTGCTTGGTAACTTGGACCGTACTTTTCTTGCCCCCATAAGAACTATAGGTTCACTTCATAGCCTTGACCAATCCTAATGTCAGTCAAGGCTTTGATATCGTAGCTAAAGTGAATCATGAACAGACCGATTTCCCACAAAATCACTCACTATGGAAATTTTAGTAAATGCATAAAAATAGTTATGAGAAAATAGACAGCTGCTCATGCACATTGTAGGCCAAAACTTGATCTTGAACCTGGCTAGCACAAATGTGTTTCATCACTAGAATTATCCCATTATGCATACAGGATGAAATTCTAGACATCACTAATAAGGGAAAAGCATGGAGATAATCCACTTGATTTTCTTATTTTGTCAGGAATTCAAACTTTACACATCAGAAAATCTGCTTATGGAGAGTGAAACGGCTTTGAAATCAAGACTATCTCTTCAACCCAATGGCCAATCATGTGATAATGATGCTACATTACCTGAAGACAGCTTTAACTCTTGTGGTAAAATGCTTGACAAATGGAGAAAACTTTTGCATGCCTGACAGGCACACAGATTGTAAGAATTGTGCATAACATTACCTCCCCTAGTTAAATCTATGACAGAAGCTTCTTAAATTGAAATATCTACCTCTTTGAAAGAGTATTTTTTAAAAATTAATATTTGGAAACATAGATTAAACATATTTAATTTTAAAAATATTCATTATTGTACATTTTAATTCATCTGAAGGGAAATATTGAAAAGCTCACAGTGTTCCTTCAGTTTCCAAAGGTGAAATTCATCTTTAAATATCTCTGAAGTCCTTGTTTATTTCTGAAAGTCTTACTCCAGAATAATGATGAAAGTATTCTACTTGTAGAATATATAGCTCATTTATATTTCCAAAATGTGAATGAAATTTTAGACAGGTTGAAAGTTACTCAGCCAACACAGGAAGACAATCAAAATGGTGCTGACTATAGCAGCACACGGCTTAAGGAAACTGCCTGGATATTTCAGAACTGCACTAGACACTTATTTCAATGATAAACATTTTATAAAAGACAATCTCCTTTATTAATTGAATATCTTTCAAGCAGTAAAATGGGAAGTTTATGGGTACTGACATAAGGAAAATCAAGGCACATGAGGAGAGGTTAAGGGACACAAGGGAGTCTTTTTATTGATGAAAAAGAAAAGGAATTCCACAGCTTTGAGGAAACAATATAAAAAATTATATATATATCGGGTGTAGAACAATTATATATATAAGGTGTAGACAATTTTGAAAATCCATGGCTGTCCCTGGGCAACCAGCTTTGAAAAGCAATTGCTGCAGATTGCATACCTGCCAACCATTAGGCTTTTGGTGTAATCATTCCGCTTTTTTTTTCACCTAATTACGTCTTGCGCTTGCCTGTATATGGATTACGCTTTTCTGGAACATTTATAAAAAAAAATAAAGCAATAAAAAGTTGTGTTTGTCATTTTTATTATCATCTCTTTAATCCGACACATTATATAAATCCGAGAATATTCTAAAAAAAAAAAAAAAAAAAAGACTGCTGCTTAAGAGTAGCGTAAGAATACATTTGTTATAGACCTTCCGTGTACTTTCCTTATTTTCTATTTATAGCATCTGTATGTGACCCATTTCCGAGAAAACATACTGGTTTTTTCATTATAAAATTGTTTCACAGATTCATTAAATTAATATACTGAATATGGTAGCAGTCCAGTCTATACTTTTAAAAAAAATGGCGGCAAATGTAAAGTGAAACAGGCTTTATCGATGTGACTCTCAGATATTATATATGACTGCAAATTTTTAGAGAAGACGGATCTTTTTAAACTTTTAAACATGTTGGATCAGGAAAAAGACAAATCAATAGTGCTTTACAAATTTAGAAAGATTAACACGAGAGAGTAATACAACACTCGGGTTGAGCACATGGTAATGATCGTTGCAGAATTTGTGGAGTTGACTTTACAATCACTCAGGGAAAGTTAGTCACATGGACTAGTTAAAGTGAGTGTTGTGTATATATAATTTGCCAATATGTTTTGTGGTTTGTATTCTGATCCTAATTCATGTGTATTTTGCCCATTTGTGACAAGAACTTTAACCAGCTGCAGATTCAGGTTAGTAGCAAAACTAAATGTACATTTTTCATACAGTTTATTGTTATTATGGCATTTGATATATAGATTACACTTTTTATGCTCAGATTACGCTTTTTTGCCACTTAGGTTACGCTTATACCTCTGTAGGGGTTGGCAGGTATGAGATTGCTGTAATCAAAATAATTCAACAAATATATATATATATATATATATATATATATATATATATATATATATATATATATAGCATACAATACTTGTAACACACCATCAGTTTGTGCTAATGGAAAGTGTCACATGTTGACACACTTGTTTAATTTCTTTGAGATCATCAAGTTATAGATAATCAAACAATTTTAATTTTTCTATGGCGTTTTGTAGTCTAGTGAGTGCCTTCCACTGGCCAATGGGAAAGTGTGCTACTAGATCATAGGCATTCAGCGTGTCAAGTCAAAGAAAAAGATACCACTACCATATGTTGGTGTGTTGACAAAAGACAAGCATTTGCTGGTCTTGTTTCTTTAAGGGTTCACCCGGAGGAGCTAGTAGTATGGACTGCAATTACTTAATCAGACAATGAGTAGCTGACACATGTGAATTACCAGTAGTGTGGCTTCTTACCAATAGAAATCACCCAGCACTCAACTATGGAATTATGTGGAGATAATTCGGGCACCCTGCTAAAGGTACCCAGAGGGATGATTTAAATATTCAAATGTTTGTTGCTGGAAAAAATATAAGATTCCTGTATAATTTTTAACATGATCATTTTTTTAAACAATATTCTTTTCGTTTCCTGTACGGGCTTTCACATTGGGAAAAATGGTTGCACGATATAAATTTTTGGTTGTCCTGGGATCCTGGGCAATGGATTTATATATATATATATATATATATATATATATATATATATATATATATATATATATATATATATATATATATATATATATATATATATATATATATATATATATATATATACCCTATATATATATATATATATATATATATATATATATATACTATTATGACTTTATTTTAATCCTTTACACCTGCTAAATCTAAAGTGCAGAATTAATTGTTGCCTGCCAAGCATTAAGAAAGGTATTTAAAAAATAAAAAATAATCTTCATTGAGAAAGAAATTACTTGACATATTTCCATGTTTTTCATATTTCGTAGCTTTCTATGATATTCACAGCTTAAGCCTTTTTGTGATTCGAATGTATGTGAACTGTTTTTTTTTAGCTCTACTGATCATAGACCAGAAGAGCTTATGGGATGGTCTGTTGTCTGTCCAATAAATATTGTCTGCCCATCCGTTAGCATAAGTTTGTTATTTCTGTTCCTTGTAAACTACTTGGTCCTAAATGAAAATGGTACCGCACAGACATTCAATATAGCCACCACAGACACCATCTTGAAAATCTTGTTATCACTACTCCTCCTGGATGGATGGTGATATCAACATAGGGTTTTCACTAAAAGACTTCTTATGATGTCTATCTATTATGGCTGCCACAGTGGCCATTTTGAAAAGCTTGTTATCACTACTCCTCTTGAATGGATGGTCATAGCATGGGGTTTGCACTAAAAGACTTCTTATGATGTCTAGTTGGTCTTTAATGAAAATGGTGCCAATCTGAAGTGCAGTATTGCCACCACAGCATCCATCTAGAAAATCTTGTTATTGCTACCCCTCATGAACAAAGAGTCATATTGTCATGAGATTTTCACCAGGAGACTTCATATGATGTCTAGTTGGTCCTAAATGAAAATGGAGCCACTTGCACATTGAATGTGGCTGCCACAGTGGCCATCTTGAGAATCTTGTTTTTGCTATTACACCTGAATGGATGGTCATATTAATATGGGGTTTTTCTAAAAGTCTTTTTATGATGTCTAGTTGGTTCTAAATGAAAATAGTGCCTCTCAGACATCAAGTGCGGCTGCCACAGTGGCCATCTTGGAAATCTTGTTATCACTGCTTCTCCTGAGTGAATATTCATATCAGCATGGGGTTTTCACAGAACGACTTCTTATGATGTCTAGTTGGTTGCAAATGAAAATAGCACCAATCTGACCTCCAATATGGCCACCACAATGGCCATCCTGAAGATCTTGTTATGGCCGCTTCTCCTAGATGGCTGGTTATATCGACATTTTACCTGCACCAGAAGACTTATTATGATGTCTAGTTAGTCCTAAATGGAAATGGTGCAAATCTAATACCCAATATGGCCACCATGGCAGTCATCTTGAAAATCTTGTTATTGTTACTCCTCCAAAACAGAAAATCATATCAACATGGAGGTTTCACCAGTAGACTTCTTAAAAGGTCTTTTTGGTCAAGAATTAAAATGTTGCTGATCTGATGTCCAATATGGCCACCATGGTGGCCATTTTGAAAATGTTGTTATTTCATACCTGCCATAACACGATGTGTCACTCAAAAAATAAGATTTTTGACTCCCAAATTCCCTGACACAGTAGTGTTTAGAAAAACACAATTTTCAAAAATCTTTGGGGAAGAAAACAAAAAGCATACATTTTTTTACTATCACTATACATGTCCGAAGCTCGTAGTCTGTATAAACAGTAAACAGTTCTGCTTAGAGCCCATGTTAATCTATCCACGGGGCAGATTATTCAGCTTATTATTATGGAGATAAACAACCACTATTTCAAAGATTCCTTAATTGGTTGAGAATAGCTAGGATGATAGCATGTCAAGTCCTTTCAACGCTGCTGTAGGAGATCCCATTAGGCTAATTTGCATAGGTAAAGCACACTAAGTGGAACATCCAAATTTGTTTGAGTTAGATATAGTCACAGAGATGCGTGTTGAAGAACAAAAGTTATTACATGAATTAGATATAGTCACAGAGATGTGTGTTGAAGAACAAAAGTTATTACATATCATTGCCTTGAATGAGAATGTTTAAGCCATCATTATTAAGGATTATTGGCAAGTTAGTAACCAGTGGCAACGCTTCTTTGAAATCAGATTTTACTCCATATGTAAAACGCAAAACATGATTATTTCGGTAGTATAAATAGTGTACAAGCATGGTTCATTCTTTTCACAGCAAAATGTCGAAATGCAGCTTTAATTTAGGAAAAAATAAGCCATCTGCAAAACACGCAGAGCTGAACAAGCAAAACTTAATTTCAGAACTCCTGGACTGATTTTGCCTTTGTGGAGCGCAGCAGCAAGGGGGAGCAATTAATTTTTTGCACACACTGCAAACACCATATCGACATTAGTCATTTTGGAGTGTACGACTTCCGTTTACACATCAAAACCACATAGCATGTTTGCTACTCCCTCACAGCAATGAAGACTTAGAAAGATCATTTTATATGCTGAGAAAAATTCAGCAAGATTTTCGGGGAAGTTTGAACAAGAGTACCATCCAGTCTCAAACAAGTGCCAAGATGAAAAAGAATGACATATGTATTACCTTCAACCCCCTACCCCCTCCATGAACTATTGAGAGCAGCAAAGACTGCATCTAATTAAGAAAATATTCCATTGTCCAATGGATTTTAAAGACTGAAACTTGGTATACTTTTTATTTATTGTCTGTGGTTGTGTTTATGTGAGTGTCGGCACGTGTGTGGTGATGATATAGGACAATGCTATAATAAGTCAAGCAACTATTTTTGATTTGTAAGCATATTAAATGCTTCAAAGAAAACGTTATTTTTTTTTTTTAAAAATCAAATTTGAATTTCCAGTAATTTTGTATAGGCTTATAATAAAAGATAATTTATTCCCAATTGAACGTCATTTTCTTAGGTCACATGCACTAACCCCTCTTTGGACCTCAAAACACACTTTTTGAGTTCCCAATAACCCCCAACACTGTCTGGGAATAAGGCAGGTATGTTATTGCTACTCCTCTTAAATAGAAAGTAATTGTGACATGTAGTTTTCATCGGAAGAGTTCTTATGGTATCTAGTTGGTCCAAAATAAAAACAATGTAAATTGACCCTTAATACGCACAGAATGGTGGCCATCTTGAAAATACTGTTCGCTCTACTCCTCCCAGATAGATGGCTATATCAAGATGGGGTTTTCACCAATAGACTTTGGGTCCTAAATGAAAATGGTGCCAATCATACATCCAATATGGCTGTCATGACAGCTGTCTTGAAAATCTTGCTGTCACTACTCCTCCTGAATGGATGCTCATATTGACATAGGGTTTTCACCCATAAACTTTGAATGGACCGACCATTTAATTTTTGTATGGGGGGGGGGGATTATCTTTCCAACCATAATATGTTTTTCTTCTTTTGTCTCAGAGTAAGCATTTTTTCTTCCAACTAATATATTACAGTAGATAGAATTATTTCTTTTTCTCTACAAATCAGTGCAGCAATATCATTTTTTTTTTCAAACTATTTGGAGCCAGAATATTTTTGCAAAAAACTCCCAGCCTCACCTTCCACCCCCACCAAAAATTAAAATGGCCAGTCCCTTAGGTTCTGTTATTTTCACATATAATTGATTTGTAGCGGTATGTAAAGCAAACCATATAAAATGAATTTTGTATTTTCCCAATTAATCTTTCAGCATATCGCCTAAGACAAGTCTTAGATTACATAAATTGGAACTCAAGCATGTGATGGATTATTTTGGTAACATAAAGGACATTGTTGTCTAATGGAGTCACTAAAGCTTTGATAACATACTATAAAGATTTGAATGAATTAATTTGTATACCTTTCTTTATGCTGAATAAATAAATAAATACAGGGCTGAGCACTTTTTTTTTTCATCCACTTGTCCAGGACAACTGGTTTAAGAAAATTCACTTGTCCCACCTACCTTTTCACTTATCCCAAAATGTAAACCACTTGTCAAGATTTGATTATATGTATGCACTTAAACCCATAGAAAGAACAAACGAAATAACGTACAACATATTTATTTCTTAACAGAATTTAATTTTTCAAAAACATAGGTTGATATTATACATTTTGTTACATCAGAGGTTTTCAGTTTTCCACTGTCCAGGTATTTTATATGCACTATTTCTTGCACTGATACAGTAGCATCAGTACTTCCATTAGCAAGAATGGAAAGGAATTTACTGGAATTCAGACTTTCCCTAACTTCTTCAAGACTTGATTGACTGATAGAAGAAAAAGTCTCTTGCCCTGAATCTGTTCTGATAATTAGCACTAAGTTCACCAGCGTTCTTCTCCTGGAGTGCACACAGCATTTCCATATTAGAAAATGGTTTTCCATAATGGGCTAGACTGTAGGCTGTGTCAAAGAGAGCTCTTATTTTTTTGTTCATTTCAGTCTCGTTTAGTTTGGAAAGGGTCTTTCCTAGTGTAGTGTCAGCATATCTAACTTCAGGGATTTTCTGCACATGCTGGCTAGTGTTATGCATATACTGTGCTGCATAGCCTTGTGAGGTCCAGAATTGTCATGAGACTTGATTGGGATCTTGTTTACAATAACTGCAAAACATTTTTCCTTCTTAGTCAATGAATTCAAGCCAGGTAAACTTATCAACCCAATGCAGCTGAAAATTTCTCAGTCTCTTAGAGGTGTCATATTTGACTTTTTTTTTTTTTTGCAACAGAGTCTGGTTTATGTCACTTTGGAAAAATAGCTACTTCACACTCATTACATTTTACCCCTCCACTTTCACGTGAATTGTCCTTCTCCAAATCTTCCTTATTAGCTTACTTACAAAAATAATTTAGTAAACTCATTTTATCCACATAGTAAATATCACCTTGCTTGATAACTACTTCTCAAGTGATCAGAACATACATTTTGTTCTTTAAATATGAACAGAGACAGCTCATTAATTAGCATAATTGTTTTGCTTCAAATGCAAAATTGGACATGGAAGTTAATCCTCTGCATAATCAATTAAAAATTAAAGAATCATCACTGCTATTTAATCAGTTCATAAAGGGAACTGACACTGATGTTGGTGAATTGCCTTTCATTAATTTAAAAGGATTGACTAGCTGGATTAAAATCAAAGGGTGAGTCGTTTGTGAGGATCTGGTTTGAGTAAACACAATACAATGAAGCCATTTAAAACACTGCTAATTAATCATACTGGCTTTGTATTCTTTCACATGTTTTGATTGGCCAATAATTTGGCCACTTAGCCAATATGCAATCAGGCGGTAATAGAATGATCATACATGCAACAGTTATTATTGGCCACTGGTAGGTGTAATAATGGATGTAATTAAGTATATGGAGAGGGTAGAATCAAGCATTCAGTATGCCTGAAGGGCATGAATAGCCAAATAAAGGTAGATACAGTGATTATAGAATGAAAATTAGCTCTTGCCTGACTTTTTGTAAACTAGGGAAAAACCATTTGTCCCAGACCAGTGACTTACAAATTTTACTTGCCTGACTTCAAAAATGAATAGTCTGGGATGTCGGGCAGTGGGATTTGCTCAGCTCTGAAATAATTTGAATAGATTGAAACTCAATTGAGACAGTATTGCTGCAATAATCAAAAGGAACACACTGACAATATTTACAATTACCTATAGTTAATCCCAAAGGTTCACATTAAGCAGGAAATAATGTGGATTTACAGCCTTTTAAGCCAGAACCTCTCATACCACCAGTTCGGAGTAGATAAAGAAGTTTAACCAGTGATACCTGTTTAAAGCCATTCAAAAATATGAAGCCACATATCTAGAGCAATCAATGCAAGTACAATGAGAGATAGATGTTATTGCCTTGGCAAACACATTGCTTAGTAATTTGGGGCAATATACAAGACATTATTGATAGAAATGATGTGTTCAGCTTATGTGTAATAGAGTATCAGTTAACCAAGAAAGAAACTATTATAAAAAGATATTCCACTTTTAAACTATAAAAAAAAACAGATGTACAAAAAATCGAGACTCTTTATTTTATGGCAAATACAGTAATATCAATTGCTGAAAGTCATTTCACAACTAAGTTTGCATAATAATAGGTATTTCAGCTGGATTTCAAAAGATGCTTATGATTATGATAATCATCATCATCATCATCATCATCATTGTAATCATCATCATCTTTATTATCATCATTTTGATATTTGTAACAGTTTTAGAGCGGATTATAATGAATTGATTTAATGTCACTTGACCTACAGTATACTAGACAGTGTGAAATCATTTTTTTGTCTATTCTGTTGTCAGCAGTGTTTCAGCTTTCTTGTATCATATAAATCCCTAGTTAAAAAGATAATGGGGTCAAAATGTAATAAATTAGTGGAATACTAGCATCTTAACTGATAATAAAACAATATTTGCTGACATTTGGAAACACAGTATTGTGGTAGTATCATGTGGACTGGAAGAACATACTATACCAAATGAAGTTGTATCTACATCAACTTAAATTAAGTATAATAGTTGACCAAAAATAATTCATTTATTTAGCATTTTCATCCTTTTCATCCATAAATTTAGTAATATTAAACTTGTCCTATGCCCAAACCAGCAGTGATATGGAATTTTTGGAGCTGACAAAGGAATACAGCATTGTGCACCTAGAGACATCTTATAAACCAGGCATGTGCAACCTATGGCCCACAGACCAGAACGGGCCCATGACCTGGTTTTATTTGCTTATTTACATCATAAGGTGGCTTTCAAAATCTCTTATCTGGCCCATGCCCTGGAGGAAGTTGCAAATGCCTGTTATAAACAGTAGGTCTACAGTAAATCTAAACACATGTCTAGTACACTGGCTTTTCAGTTGTGAAAATGTTAAGCAAAAGACTATAGAGTGGCTGATGAAATAGAACAAGAAAGATCACTGTTTGTTCTCATATTCTTTATTTTATTAATTGAATAGTCCATGCAATCATATTCCAGATTGCTTCAACATGTTTTTTTTTCCTTCTTGTATCAAATCAACCCGCTAATACTTACGCATGTTGACTTTTCTTTTTTAATATAAAAGCAGATTCAATCTACATCTCTTAGCACCAGTTATTAAAATTATTGTACCATGAAATTTTTTGATATTTTGTGAAGTATCTAAATAGTCTCATGGCATTCTTTGTACAAATATGTATTTTTCATCTCTAGCAATAAGTATGTTAATGTGTTTTTAGTTGGTGAGTCTTAGAATATTAAAAAGCATTGTGTACAGCTTAAAAACAGAATTCTGCACTGTCTATTTAATCCGTAAGTTATTTTGATTTCCTCTGTAATTTAGCATGCACAAACCAACCCCATAGTCACAAAAGTGTCTGAGCACAAAACTTCAGCTCATGCTAAAATTTCAGATTTTTTAAAATATCTTTTATAACTTTGTCTTGAGTGAGGCTAGAATCATAAAAAATTAAAAATTATCTTGTTGGTACCTCAGCTGTAAAATGTCAATTATATTTAGAGTCTCTGCATACCATCTATACTCATTAATAACCCGGGTCCAAACATGCGAACTACATAGACCCTGATCTGCCGTTGCATAATGTGCAGGCAGATCACGGTCTGTGTTGTTTGTTCTACTGATTAGTCCGTACAAACTGTATAGACCCATATCTGCCCGCGCATTATGCGACGACAGATCTGGGTCTATGCAGTTTGCAGTTGGTATCGGCTTGTACATGAGTACATATGGTATATATTTTTATTTACGTGGTTAGTTTTCATGCTTAGACATGTTTGTGACCATGGGATCTGCTTATTATTGTATTCAATTTACCAGTCTTCATGGAAAATATTTAATTTTATATCAGAAATATCAACGTGAACAAGCCCAATGATCAGTCCTCAAGATGGTCATCAGAAACAAGCCAACCTCCACAGGTAAATTTGTTGTTTCTCTCTCTTACTATCTTACTATGTTTTTATTGAAGGGATGGTTGAATGTATGTATATATGTTTGAATGGTGCTTTTTGTATTCATTGCTGTATATTTTGTTGTCTGCTTGTATGTTTGTTAGCTTGTGTGAGCGTACTGTATTTTTTATCCTCATGCTTTAGTCGGGGTACTGTATGTACTTGCGTATATGTCGAGTCCAACTGCAAACAACATGGATCCTGATCTGCTGTCACATAATACGTTGGCAGACCAGGGTCTGTGTTGTTTGTTCTTCTGATTATTCCTAACAAACTGTGTAGACCCAGATCTGCTGGCGCATTATGCAATGGCAGATCTGTGCTGGACTTCACTTATAAGCAAGTATATACTGTAACAGTGTATTGTGATACACTCCATCAGTCCATCTGTCAATAACATTATCTCATAAACATCTAAGTTGTTAATGTGATAACAATCACTGAGATGGGTATAGATTTGGAGGCTATTCCCTGGGGTCCCATGGAGGAGGTAAGATGCCCAGTATACAAAAATTGCAATTCAAATGACATTTTTTAATATCCTTTTTTCACAAAACTTTCAACATGCAATCATAGCACATAATATATGTAACATATTTTGTGATATTTGGGGAGCCATGGAAGTAGCTCTTAACTCTAGTTTGCATATATATATATATATATATATATATATATATATATATATATATATATATATATAGCAGTAATACAAAACCTGTTACTATTGCATTGCTTTTCCTTTTCAGGGACTCATAGTTCCCCGTCCAACTTAATCACATCCAACATACGGAATATCTTTCACTTTTTCATTGGACAATGTATACGTTATACATGTGCTATATAGCTCATTGAAATGTGCCTTCATTTTTGGTTTTAAACATATTTCTGGCATTTCACATACCTTTTTGTATTGATTGAGGATCTGGTGGCAATAATCCCCCCCCCCCTCCATTGGGGTCCCCAGCTGCTCGCACCTGTCAGAACTGGTATTGGAGGAGCAGGAAGTTTGGACATTCGATAAGGTGGTGAACAAAGTTTACAGTCTCCTTCCCCAAGACTTGTTTTCTAAGTCTTCTGGCATGATGGACCTAAAGATTCTCTCCAGTCTGGAGAGGCTCTTGGGGGCAGCATCTTGTCTAGACCTTCTGTTGCTCCTGCACTCTGCCATGGTTTGGGAGCTTACACAAAAGTTTTCATGGGGACAAGAGTTCGCCAGGCATCAGAAAGCTTGGTCTGTCCACTCTTCACTTCGACTTCTGGTTTCTGTCTCCAGCTATCAAAGTCCATTCGTCAGCTTGCCCCTTAAGCCCCCCATCCCCTCATTTGGACTCTGGAGTGTAACAAGTGGGGATATCAGCTGGGGCCTGGACTCGACTATAAGTCAAAACCTTGGAGGCCTTGGAGATTAAGACCCGGACTTGTGATGATTGCTTAGCATGTCAATCTCTTTCAGTAGCTCTTTCAGTTTCTTGAGGGAGGATTCATTGTCTCATCATTTGCTGAGGCTGTAGCAAAAACATCACATGCACTTTTCCCTATCAATGACGCTCTCTGTGGAGATGCTGCCTTGGAGACGTCGAAGGTCTTGCTGGACCACAGCAAAAACCATTTAAGGTCTCTGCCTCTTGAAGCAGAGATGCTCTTCAGAGGCCTCATTCCCTCCATGGTGTCACAGGTTTTAGGGACCAACAACACAGGTAACTGGCTGCAGTTCCAGGCCCTTCGAAACAGGCCAAGAAGTGGGCCACCCTGACCACCCAATGTGACCTTCTCCCAAGTTCTTAAAGCAGGCACAGCCTCAACAGTCTCACAAGCAGACTCAATTCAAAGGTCCCTCTTGCCTGTCATTCGCTAGATGAGGTAGTTAGAAAGACCAAGGGAGAAGCTC
The DNA here is from genome assembly GCA_029931535.1 of Margaritifera margaritifera. NCBI lineage: Eukaryota > Metazoa > Mollusca > Bivalvia > Unionida > Margaritiferidae > Margaritifera > Margaritifera margaritifera. The sequence goes on from JAQPZY010001062.1 coordinate 928,519, forward strand.
TTCTGACCTGACTCTTCCCCCTTCCCCAAGGAGGGAGGGAGTTGGCCCTAGTGATTTGTACCCTCTCCTGTAGTGTCTTCCTCTTCCTAGCATCCCAGTAGGAGTTCATCTAGCCCTTTTTATGTTGGTTCAGTCGGGCATCATGATGTCCATTCCACCTTAAAGGATGGCTACTGACTTTATTTCTGGGAACGTCCTCCCTTATCAATGACCACCATCCTCTTTTACCAGTCCAAATTGGCTCAATTAAGGGAAGAAGCACACACCCTTCTGTAGAAGGGCGCAGTTGAGAGGGTGAAAAATGACCAGACTTTGGTTTTCTATTCCTGGATATTTCTGGTGTAGAAAAAAGGCAGATAGATTTGACTCATAATCCATCTTTCTGCCTTAAACAGATTTTTTCCAGGAAGAATGCTTCAAGATTTAGACTACTGCCTTGGTCAGGAATGCCATGAAGCCATGCAACTGGTCAGTCTCCATCGATCTTCAGGATGCGTACCTTCACATCTCCATCTTCCCTCCACACATAAAGTACCTTGAGTTTTGTCTTAACCAGAAGGTATTTCAATTTCGAGGTCTTCCATTCATCCTCGCCTCCACCCCTGGAGCTCTTACCAGGGTGATTGGGTAATTGCAGCTCACTTGAGGTTGTTAGGGATCCCCATCCTCCATTATTTCAACAACTGGTTGATGCACAACATCCTGAGAGATTCTCTGCTGAATGACCTGTCCTTGTGTTGGTCCATGGTGATTGACCTCGGTCTTATCCTAAACCTAGAGAAGTTGGATCTCATCCCATCTCAGGACTTTGTATATATGGGGATGAATTTCCTCACCAGCTTAGGGAGAGTTCATGTTCCTCCAGACAGGATCAACCAAATCCTGTCCCTCATAACGGCTCTTCTGGCCAAGACCTTGTTGTTGGCTTGCCTTTACTGCTTTCTCCTGGGGTATCTGAACTGAGCTGTGGACTTGGTTTCCCTCAAAAAATGTTACTTGCGCCCTCTCCAGTTCCTGCTTCTAGTAAACTGGAGGCCACACAGGGATCATTTATCAGCTCAGATCCCCCTGGGATCTGATTTTCACCACCACCTGTGTTGTGGATAAATTGGGATCAGTTTCTGACCAAAGTCCCACTCCTTTCTGTACACCAACACAGCAGAATCAGGATGAGGTGCTCACCTGGAGCCAGAGGGAGTAGTTCTTAAATGATTTTGGTCCTGGAAAGAAGTGACCCTTCATATAAACAACTTGAAAATGCAGACAGTGTTTCTAGCCTTACAGGGATGTGTCAACCTCATGAGGTGTCATTGCATTATGGTCGCCTCAGAAAACACATCGGTAATAGCGTATTCAGGCATCAGGGATGTACACATGCTCCTTCTCTTTGTGTGGAAGTCTGGAACCTCCTCAGATGGGCAGCCTTGGAGGAGATCACTCTCTGAGTCCACCATATTCCAGGCAAGAGGAATATCCTGGCAGACAGTCATTCCTGAAGGGGTTGTGTGGTCCTCACAGAATGTTCTCTACACCAGTCAACAGCAGAGTCACTTTTACAACTATGGGGGAGACCCTTGGTATACTTGTTCGCTTTGAGACTGAACAACAAGATTCCCTTTTATGTCTCTCAAGTACCAGATCAGAAGGCCTGGGCAGTGGATGCTCTCAGTCTAAAGTGGGATTGTCTGTATGCATATGCCTTCCTACCTTTCAAAATAATTCTGCAGGTGCTCCACCAAGTCAGGATCTCCACTGCTCAGCTCATCCTGGTAGCCCCCCTGTGGCCCAAATGATCTTGGTTCAGTGATCTACTTGACCTCTTGATAGATGAGCCCAGGAGATTTCTGCATAGGAGGGACCTGCTGTCGCTGCACAAGGGTCTCTCCTCCACAACAGCCCATATATTCTCCACCTTCATGCTTGGTTTATCTCAAGCAATCAATCTGCCAGGACCAGTTTTTGAGCAAGGTTGCCTGCATTGTCCAGGCTAGGAGGCAATCTACTTCCAGGGTTTACAGTGCAAAGTGGAGAATTTTCTGTGATTGGTGCAGTAGGAAACACATAAATCCTAGCTGTTCCCCTTTGAGCACAGTTGCTTATTTTCTTCTTGTCCATTTTGAGGAAAGAGAATGTTTAGTGTGCACTATTAAGGACTATAACACAGCCCTTTCTAACACTCTCAAGTTTTCTAGGGGTTTCACCATTGGGTTGGGCCCTCATCATTCTGATCTCATCAGGTATTTTGAACTTCAGTGATCGGTATCTCGCCCACTAATGCCTGGATGGAATCTTTTGTGTGTTTTTTGGGCATTGTCACAAACCCCTTATGAACTCATGAGTGTAGTTTCCTTCAAGAACCTTACCCTTAAGACTGTTTTCCTGCTCTCCTTAGTGTCAGTGATAAGGATTGAACTTCATGTCTTTTCAGTGGAAAAAGGTAGTTTACAGTTCAATGGTAGTTATGATTTGGTCTCTTTGCCAACCTGGGTTTCTGGCTAAGAATCAGCTAACTTCAGTAGTTCCACTTCCTATTTAGATCCCCAGTCTCAGTCGTATATGTGCTGGGGATAATCAAGACAGGTTCCTTTGCCTAGTTAGAGCCTTAAGGTTTTATTTGGCTTCTGCTGAAGGGAGAAGGAAGGATCAGAAGTGTCTCTTCCTAACTATTAAGGGTTCCTCTGATATTTTGGCGGCCACTGTTTCCAGGTGGATTGTCCTCACTATCAAGAGAGCTTATGAGTCCATCACTGAGAAGGACCTTTCATGCGAATTAAAGCCCAAACTGGTAAATTCAGCAATGCAACAGTAGCAGGTATTGTATTACTGCTATTAAAATGTAGTGGGTGGTGTAATACTAATTTTAATTATATAATACTTACCTGCTACTATTGCTAAAATTCCCTCCTTCCACTCTGTTCTGATGTCCTGTTCTCTCAGTCCAACTCAGAAGAGGAAGATATTCCATGCGTTGGCTATGTCTAAGGAGTCCGACTGGGATCATGTTCTTTTCAGTTCTGGTCCTCCAGTACTGAATGGAGGAGGAAATAATTAGTGTGGACAGGGTACTGTGAGTCCCAGAAAAGGAAAATCAGTGCAATAGTAGCAGGTAAGTATTACATAATTAAAATTAAATTACCCCCCCCCCCAAAAAAAAAAACATTTTGTCACACTCAGACTATCTTAACATTTTATGTTATTAAACAAAATCAATGATAGAACAATCTGGAAAAAAATAAACTACATATACAAGTATACATGTACAAAACTATGTTGTTGTTTCTATCACTGATTTTATTTTATACCAATAAAACCATGAAGTAGTCAGGGGTTTTGTAACGTACAAATTCAAGATAACTGTCATTATTATCTTGAACAGACCTCTTTTGTGGAATATATTTTAGTCTCGGATTTGTTTATGACTTTCAGCACAGAAAAAAAGAGAAAAAATATGATGTAGCAACCTGTAATCTTTTCAGTTCTAGAAAATGAAAATATGTTGACATTTTCTTTCATCTTTGTGTTTCAGTTTTTGATTTTGAAGCTTGAACATCCTGCCATAGTAGAAACCATTACATTTGGGAAGTATGAAAAAACACATGTGTGCAATCTCAAAAAGTTCAAAGTATATGGAGGACTCAGTGATGATCACATGATAGAATTGTTAGAAAGGTAAGATAATGTCATCGCTTACGGAGATTATATGGTAAATGGTTTTGTGCAAATTGTTGGCAGGAGAGCTAAATCCTAAACCTTGACAAAGTAATTGTAAGAAGAAAGCATAATCAAAATAAAAGTTTCTTCATATGTTTTACATCTGACAGGGCTATAAAGGACCTGAGGTCCTGTGTCTGTTAACTCATTATCCCCTGGAGATTTTTTTCATTTTCGTCTGAAATAGGGGTAGGAACGTATTTTGGTGATTACTTCTGAATGCATCCAAACACATCTGTTTCTTAGAGATTTTCCTTTAGACGGATGCTCAGGTGTATAAGAGGCATTGTTTTTGATTAGCTATTTCCCTCTGCACATGTGCAGAAGGGTAACAATTGGACCCACGATTTTCGTGTCCTGACCTCTTTTTACTCCAGCTCTCAATCTTATCCTACTTTTTGCCAAGGTTCATCTGCCCATGTGCAGTTCGGACTGGTCTGCTTTATATCTAAGGCCAAAAAGTCAAAAAATCTGGGCACCAACTATGGTTCTGAAACCGGCAATTTTCTACCTTCATTGAGAGTTTGTCTCTTGTAATAAGGGAAATAACTCTTGCAAATAAAGTTCTTGCAGTGTAAGGGGAAAAAATTAGAACTAATAATGAAACACTTGCAAAAATCTATTGAAAATAATACAAGTGGTGAGTTCTGACTAATAAAAACAACTAGTATTTTTTACATACATATAACTATTAAAAAACTTAAAACTGTCTTTAGGACTCATAAAATATAGAGTATTTGTCTGTGTCTGTGAGATTCACCCTTTGGGATATCTACATCTCTGCCTACCTGCTTATCTATTTATCTATATTATCTGCCTGTTTGAATTAATTATTAATCATGAAAATATTTTTTAAAAAGAATAAAATAGAAGAAAAAAATGAGTTTACAAGAAGGCATGAAAAAAGTTGGAGACTCTCAAGATCAAAGTTGGTTTTCTTTAAAAAAAAATGGCTGTGGACTCAAGGTCTTGGATTTTAGAGTCCTGGACACCTAATCCAGAGATTCTATTTAGAGTCCAGATCAGAGTATGTAAGAAAATGCCCAAGTTACACCTGCTAGACAATGGGTATGTAGAAATTTCTACATGTACTCTTACAAGATTTAATGTAAAATTACAGCACTTCAGATGGAATGCTCTTCAAAAGTATATGATGGTGGGATTTTTTTGCGGAGTTGATTTGTAAAAAATATGCCCCTTTGATATATTTTGTAATAGAACACAATATGTGTCAGAGCAAAATTTTAAAGATTAAAATGTCACTGGAGACCAAAAAAAAATTATTGTGACATGAACGAGTTATTAGAGATTGGTGGTGCCAACACAGATTGGTTCAAATAAATGATATTGCCAAAAATAAATGTGTTCCATAGATAAGTCTTACCAAAGTTTGGGTTTATAATGCTGTTAAAAAACAACGAGAGCTTATATTTATACCAAAAAAATGTAGAGATTTACTGGACATTAAGAACTTTGCCTCCTTGGTGTATGCAATGATGACTATGAAAAAGTATTGGACTAGTTTGTGTGTTAATTCTGCCCTCAAGAGTTGTATATGTCATGTTAAAACTCAGATGGTTACCATATTTACTTTTGCTGTATACCAATAATCAATATATAGCTTCAACTGATCATTTTCTGACAGTTGGATATGTAAATTTGAATCATGCATTTTTCAGTTCTGTATCACCTGTCTGAAAAAAATGGAACTACTTTATGACATCATATGAATAACCTTGACCCCACCTTACTCCTTGAAAGGTTAACATTATTTATAGAATTGAAACCAGTGAATTATTCAAATAATTATGCATACTTTTAAAATTTTACACCGACAAAAGTGCAAAAAGCATACTGAACTACCCACCAGGAGAGTTTAACACTAATGCTCACAACACTAATGATCACCCGTTAACCTCAAGCTAGTTAATTTGTGTAAGGACTTCTAAAAGCCAAAGTATGTGTAGTACTGCTGGCTAGTGAAAAATGCAGTCTGAATTAGTACAAATGGCAAATAACACACACAAAACAATTACCAGTCTCGTATCCTCAAGTCACCTGCTGGTGATGCAATCATCAATGCCATCTTTGTTATTATCTTTATCCATTTGTAATTCTGAATCAGCGTAAACAGAATGACTATCAGGTTTACAGACATCATTGCTATGTAGGTACTTCCATATGCAGGACATTATTATGCTCTTCTTAAACCAATGTGTCCAGTCCAATGTGTCAATGTCTTGTATACATTTTCATATGTACAGTAGAATTTTAAAGGTTTGGAAGACTCTATCATAGACTAAGCTTAGGTGTTCCGCATGCCAAAAATTTCTTGTCTTTGATTGGAAGCTGCAGGCTGATTGTTCGCCAGAAAAAAAGACTATTAATGGTGTGACATTGACTCACACCACCAGCAGTCATAATTTTGAAATACTAACACCGCAGCATGTAGAATCAGGTTGTGATAATAAATAGTTTATATTAACAGATTCCAACAGTTGTCTGCATTTTAGAATTTAACTAGATTTAGTGAATACATATTGAGTTTTATATGTCTACCATTGCATTTCCTTTAGAATTTTTCTTCTTTGGAAAATTTGTTATTTCTTTGCAGAGAAATAATTCAGTTAATTATGGTTATGAAACAGCAGTAATAAGATCATCTGAAACTACCATAAAAATGCAGGAAAATGCATCTTGGAGCATTTTACAATTTCTAGGTTTGGGATTTGGAGTGTGTGTGGGCCCCCCCCCCCCCCCCCCCCCCGAGTTTCTCTGTTTAAGGCAAATTATAGTTAGCAGGACCCTTTGTGATGTGCATCCATTGGTAATAGCTTGTTTTTGCTGTATTACAGTGGTTTAAAAAATGACCATATTGAAGAGACATTTGCTCTTAAGAATGAGATGGATGGCCACCACTTTCCATGTAGATTTATCAAGATAGGTAAGTTTGCTTGTATTTTCAATATGGGATATATTGACATAGATACTAAGTTTTCTTTTAAATTCAAATACAGGCTCCAACATTTACATTTGTACACGAAATGTCATTAAAGTCGGTAATGTGACCATTCACAACATTTTCATTTGTAAATGAAATATCATTGAAGTAAATTAATGTAACCATTCACAGCATTTACATTTGTACATGAAAATATCATTTAAGTCTGTAATGTAACCATTCACAACATTTTCATTTGTACATGAAATATCATTTTAGTCAGTAATATAACCATTCACAACATTTTCATTCTATATGTAGATGGACCATGTTTAGAAGTTTTGTTCTATATTAATGTTTTTCTGCAAGCATACATTTCAACGAGGAAGGATGATTTTATTACATGCTATTTAATGCAGTATAAATGTAATTAAGGCCTAAGTTTAAAAATTGTTGATTTGCCCTTTACCAACCCACCCTTTTAGGACTAGGTAGGCAGCAGGGTTAACTTTTTTGTATTTTTTTCTGACTTCCTTTAAACTGTGTGAGGATCATATCTGGTATTTTAGCATGCTTTGGTGCATACCATGTACTCTCTAATCTACACTTATGCTACACAGCATGCTAGGTAGCTTTGAAAATTGGAATAAAGTAACAAGGCGAGCTGTGTATTGTATGTTCAGATGGATCACAACCCAGTCTTTTCAAGTACAGTGGAAATTGTGGGTTCTAGCTAGTGTTGGGTCAACACAAAAAACCCCCACATTTTTTTAGAACTTCATTCAAGCAAAATATATTTAAAAAAAGAAAGGAATTAAAGCAAAACCTTTATGAGCTCTAGATCAATTATGATGGCAACAATTCTGGATGAAACTAGAAAATTTAAATATGAAGACAAAAAAATCTCAATCTGTAAGATATAATTATATTAATAGATAGATACAGATTTATACATTTTTTAGTAGCTCTACTGGTCATAGACCAGAAGAGCTTATGTGATGGTCTGTTGTCTGTCATCCGTCCATCTATTAGCACAAGTTTGTTATCACTACTCCTCATAAACTACTTGGAGGATTACCATGAAACTTTACACACACATTCATTCAATGGTCTAGTTGGTCCTAGATGAAAATGGTGCTGATCGCACATCCAATATGGCCACCACAGTGGCCATCTTGAAAATCTTTTTATTGCTACTCATCCTAAATGGATGGTCATATCAACATGGGGTTTTCACGAAAGGACTTCTTATGATGTTTAGTTGGTCCTAAATGAAAATGGTGCCAATTTGAAGTCCATTATGACTGCCATGGCAGCCATCTTGAAAATCTTGTTATCACTTCTACTCCTGAATGGATGGTCATATCAACATGGAATTTTCACTAAAAGACTTCTTATGATGTCTTATTGGTCTTAAATGAAAATGGTGCTGATCTGACATCCAGTATGGCCACCATGGTGGCCATCTTGAAAATCTTGTTATCACTACTCCTCCTACATGGATGGTCTTATCAACATTGGGTTTTTAGTAAAAGACTTCTTATGATGTCTAGTTGGTCCTAAATAAAAATGGTGCCAATCTGAAATGCAGTATGGCTGTCATGGCAGCCATCTTGAAAATCTTATTGCAACTCATCCTGAACAGAAAGTTATATTGACATTGGGTTTTCACCAAAAGACTTCTTATGAGTGTCTTGTTGGTCATAAATGAAAATGGTGCTGATCTGGGGTCTAATATGGCTACCACAATAGCCAGCTTGAAAATCTTGTTATCACTACTTCTCTTTAATGAATGGTCATATCATCATGGGGTTTTCACTGAAGAGCTTTCTTATAATGTTTTGTTGATCCTAAATTAAAACGGTGCTGATCTGATGTCCAATATTTGGCCCTCTTGAAAATTTGTTTTCGCTACTCCTTTTAAAGGGAAAGTTATTTTGACATATTGTTTTCATCAGAAGAGTTCTTATGCTGTCTGCTTGGTCCTAAATAAATATGACTAAGCCTCATGGTGGCTATCTTGAAAATATTGTTGTCTCTACCCCTCCCAAATGGATGGCTATATCAACTTGTGGTTTTCACCAGTAGACTTCTTATGATACAAAGTTGGTCCTAAATCTATATGAAAATATGGCTGCCATGATGGCTGTCTTGAAAATCTTGTTATCACTACTCCCCCTGAATGGATGACATGGGGTTTTTACCAAAAGACTTCTAATGATGTCTACTTTGTCCTAAATGAAAATGATGCCAATCTGACATCCAATATGTCCACCACAGCAGCTAATTTGAAAATCTTGTTATTGCTGAAGAATATCAGATTGTTTCAATGCTCAGCACTTAAAAGGAAGAAATGGTCTTATCTTAAATTCCTGGAAATTCTTTTTCACCCAATAGAGTGTCAAACCTTCGAGAGACTCTTGTTTTACTGACTAGGCATCAGATTCCTGTGGTGGTGATACAAAGAAAAATTAAGCTGTGTTAATGTCAGAATACTTTAAGAGTGGTAGAAAAAAATATGTATAACTGCTATCAGACATCTGCATTTGCAAAACAATTTTCATTGGTCAATTTATGCACTTTATTTCATGCTGATCCACAGATTGATTCCAATGAATTAATTACTGTACATGTCAATTTAAACTATTCATTTATTTCTGTATTGTTTGTTTGCTTGATTGAATCATGATGGATTAAATGATTAGGTCAGTAAAATATATAATACCTGTGAATCTGGCCTGAGTTCCACTAAACATCTCATGTTTTCTTCTTAAAATTTATATTTTCAATAATAATTATGTAAACTCACCATAAAATTGTCTTGTTTTAAGTATGTGGAAAATTGTAGGAACTTCTAGTTTCTTCTTTAAATTTAAGCGTTAAGGTTGAAAATATTCACAGGCTGTACAAAGTTGGAAATAAGTAAGAGATATCTTTTATCTGTTATGTTACCCCTATCTCTCACTGAAATCACAATATTATCAAAAGTAATGTTAGCAGGATGAAGTAAAATCTTACTTTAGGAAAAAGGTGAGAAGTTTATTGAAATTGGGGCCTGGGCACAGTCTCATCTTTAAGCTGGCTGGTTTTCTGTCCCTACTCCATTAGCATCAGCAAAGGAGTTGATTCTGATTGTGCAGTTTTGCAGCCACATTTTTTTCCCTCAGGATCCAAAACATTTGCTCTGAATTTAAGTACTAAAATTTTGTTTTTCTCAAATGTATGTATTGTACTCACAAAGTCATCGCAACCAGCTTAATATACATAGTAGCACCACTTCCTGTCTTGATGCTTATGGTAAGGAACCATTTGTGAAGGGTATGGTCAACATCATCATTCATATTGACCCTTTACATGATCATAAAATTTTGTTCCAGGGCTATTTGATTGACCAATTCATCAAAATTATACTTTTCATTGTTACCGCATCACTTTTAGATAGTAAAACATAGTGGGACCTCTACTTCCTGTGCTTGTCAACATGGCTTTTACACATAGCATGCACTTTTGTAAATTCTTGATTCATCATTGAAAAGACATAAATAAATGCAAAATGCCTAAATGATCAAGATAAGGTGCCGATTAAATGTCATACCTGGTTTGATGAAATATTATGATGCCAGACCACAGTACAAATTTCAGGTTGGTTGGTAAAGGGCAAAATGCACATGTGGTGAAAGTTTAGTGGCAATAGGTGATGATAAATGAAATCTTTTTCCATACTTTTCAGCCATGTGTAATTTCTGCTCAGTAGCTGAAAACACAATAATGAAGGCTACAAATTTGTTTTACAAAAAATTAATTCATAGAACACATTATCGGTGGAACTTTAAAACTATTAAGAGACTTGTTCAGCCTCTTTAAAAAATAGATTTGCCTTCCAGTGCTGCATAACATGCAGTGCTATTAATTTGTAACTTTTTTTGACAAGATTAGAAATTCAGTATGATATAAAGTATATATTGGTATTCTGCAAGTACTTCTTGCTTATAATGTAATTATTTTCAATTAAATTATTTATCTGTAAGAGGTTACTGTTTAAAAAAGTGTTGATTTCATTTAGCAGTGAATTTTTAGCTAAAACCAGAGATAAAAAGTTTTGCTTTTTTTCATCATCTTTGTATATTTCTACATGTTGCATGCATTTCACATGCAGTGAGATTGAGTATGAGATTCTAACTTCCGAGTCCAAATGCAAACAACATTGACCCTGATCTGCTATTGCATAATGCGCCAGCAGATCAAGGTCTATGTTGTTTGTTATACTGATTAGTCCTTACAAACTGAATAGACCCCGATCTGCCTGTGCATTATGTGACGGCAGATCTGGGTCTATGCAGTTTGCAGTTGGTATCGGATTATACACGAGTATATACGGTATGTTGATTACAGACATATTTTATTGTATAATTTACCTTTGGATATTTATGGTATGACCTTATGCCAGTAGTATAAATGTCGCATGATACAATTTATACTCGCATATAAGTCAGTTCCAACTGCATAATGCGCTGGTAGATCAGGCACTATGTTGTTTGTTCTACTGATTACTCCTAACAAACTGCATAGATCCAGATCTACTGGTGCATTATGCAACCGCAGATCTGGGTCTGTGCAGTTTGCAGTTGGACTAGACTTATAAGTGAGTATATATGGTAAATTTCCCTTTGCTATTTGTAGTGCCACTCCAAGCATGGGGTCCAAATTTCAATTTCTCCATTTGGTTTGTTCAGCTACGTGGAATTAATGACTGGGATGTAGTTAAACCATGCCTGAACTGGTTCAATACTGTAAGTACTAGCTATGGTTGAGACTTTTACTTACCAATGGATTATGTAATCAGCATTTTTATACCTAACAGTTTGAAAATTTAAGTGACCTGAAAATTCCTAATTTAGGCGAGCCAGTTCTGAGATTCCGGTATCAAGTAAAATAGCAGAAGTTTACTCAGATCTTGCATTTCTGATCAAGAAATGAATTTTAGCTAATACATGTATATGGAGCAAGAATCAGTTCTTCACATTTATAGTTTGTAAAGTTCCATATGTGAGCCTAAATAATGACTGTGGTTAATAATTTATGCTCTACTGCAGTGACTGATTTCTGGCAATCTTTATAGCATTACAGTGTGCATAAAGACTAAGTGCTGGGTTCTAGACATGAAATGTCAAAGTCGTCTGACATAATTCATAATACTACTCTAAGAAAATTACAAAGAAAGAGGCCGTTAAGTCAAGGAGGTTGGAATCCTTTGGTTTTAAACCAACAAGATAATTTTTGTTATCCGAGTCTCTTGATGAAGTTAAACAGGGGTTTGCAAATTTTATAAAAGTAAGCTTGTCCCAGATATAATATCCAAGCATGAGTAAAAGACATAAGATAAAATAAATACGTTTTATTTATTTTAACTTTTGTTTTTGTTTTATCTTTGTTGGCACCTTAAAACCATATGCTGATAATTAAAGTTATGAACAAATATGGAAATAATACATGCAGATAGATATGTAGATGAGAAAGGGTTAGAATGCAGATATAGTTAAAAGAGCAAAAACAGATATGTAGATGTATATAGACAGATAAATGGATAGGTAGAAAAGAGAGAGAGAGAGAGAGAGAGAGACAAAAAATTGCCAAAAAATTAAGCAACCAATAACAATATTCTAATTAGCGAGGGATACTCATCAATCCATGATGATTGGAACTTTCTTGAATGTTTTATAGCTTTCATAGCATCGTACTGGTTATTTTTCTTTAAAACAGGTTCATTAGAGCTAGAAACTTCATCAAGTTTCCTTTTTTTATCTAGATAAGATAGCAGACTCATCTCATCAACTACATTAACAATATTGAAAGCTAGACTGTTTGTATTTATTTATTTATACTCAGAACTGAAGTATAAATAAATCATTATTTTATTCATTTACTTAACATTTATCATCAACTCACCTTGAAATTGGCAACATGCATAAAAATATATGACAAACTGATTTTTGAGATTGAGAACACTTATTTTTATCCATTTAATTGTTTGCCAAGCAGTAAGTATGTACTGGTAACCTGTAATTATCATGTAAAAAACAGATTATAAACACTTTGTGGGTGCTACATTTTCGGTACATTGATCACTCTTGGAATGAAATCCTCCTGGTGGTTAATCATTAGAGATGAGGGCCTTTTATTTCTAAACACACCTGTCAAAGAAATCTCACGAGTTATATTAGTAACAATTAATACCTACTCACCTTAAAATCAGTGACATGCATCAAAATAATGTTTGACAAGCCGATTGTTTAGAGTTAGCAAGTTTCACAAACTGCCCGAGGCTAGGTTAGGACCTGAAAGTCTGTATCCAGGATACATACAAATATTATGATTGAAATGTAACTGATAAGTACAAATATTTATTCCTTATTTGTCAAAACTTGCTTTAGATAGTAAATATTCACATTATCATGTCTGCACAAGAAAATGAGAGACTGACCTTGACATTGACTTCAAGATGGAAATGACATATGATAGATGAATGGCCAGTTGTGTAATAGAAGAATGTGGTATAAACACCAATCAAAGGTGCTGATATATGTACTGTGGCAAGATCTCAGGGTATAAAACTTGCAGAATATAAATCATTATGAACGAAACACTGCCCCTTTCTCCCTCTCTCTCAACTTTTTGGACTTGCCCGTGGGCAAGTACCATGGAAACTTGAACTTGCCCGAGCCAAATTTGAGCTTGTCCCGGGAGTGGGGCAAGTGGATTTGTAAATCCCCAAGTTAACACAGAGCAGGAAGTGCCAGCTCCCATTCCAAATGAATCTATCGATGACGGTCACAGAACCACATCTATCTTTGGTAGTTATGTTTTCTGCCCCCAAGACCATAACTACCACATATACTCACTTACAAGTCCAGTCCAACTGCAAAGAAAACAGACCCTGATCTGCCATCGCATAATGCACCGGCAGATCAGGGTGTATATTGTTTGTTCTACTAATTGCTCCTAACAAACTGCTTTAACTTAGATGTGCCAGAGCTTTATGCGACGGCAGATCTGGGTCTGTGCAGTTTGCAGTTGGGCTTGACTTATAAGTGAGTATATATGGTAGTTGTGTGTCTGCATGTGAAAAAGATGCAGATTCAAGATCAGACTCAGAAAATGATTCAGATTCTGATACCAGGCAATTCTTTGGTTGTAAGTATGAACAAAAGTACCCTGGCTATACTACAGTGCAGTTAGATTTGGATATCTTTGCATTACTGTAAACTTTTTGGAGGAGAGATTGAGGGTGTATATGTTGAAAAGGGCGTACATTTGGGTACTCACCCTGGTATAAAACTACAAAAGCAGCATAACAGCAAAATATATTCCAGAATAAACAGCAGAGCAGTAGTAGAACAGCATTTCAGTTTGGTGAATGATATATGTGCCTTTCTTAGAGTCAGTCTGACCCAGGAACACTTGAATGCTGTTGCCAGAGTATGCAGAGAAGGATCAGAGAGTCTGATTGATGCAGATTTTGACATTGTTGTCAATCTATTCAAAGACCAGAGAGACAGAACAATGAAATGTTGAAGCTATTAGCATAAAATAAATAACTTGAAGACACATAGTCTTTAATTTTTCTTTTATTTCAAAATTTAGCTGGTTTTTCCCAATTCAATGGGCCTCAGGCCCCACTTCCAAAATGGTAGGAAACTCCCTGCTGCTTACTCAAACTTAATGGTAATGCTGAATTCTTATTTTTAAAAGAGTGAGTAAAGGAAGACACATTTGTTTGTATCCTGATCAATTATATTAAACTATGGATGAAGTTGTAGAGAAAATCATATGTGTTTGGCCATAAATGTTAAAGAAATGAAATAGAATACTGAATAAATAATATTGCATCTGTAATTTTGAATACATCTTGTCTATTCATTTTTGTTATGGTGTTCTGTAGTTTATGCATATATATTTTTTCTTACTAATCAGTACAGAGAAAAAGAGGCTATTCGGTTGTGCCTGAAACACTTTAGACAGAGACAGTACACAGAGGCCTATGATGCACTACAGAAGAAAACTAAAGTGGCATTGGAACATCCCATTTTAACAGAGCTACATAACCTTCTGGTAAGTTGGCAGTATAAAGAATGAACGTTTTGATACCACTACACTTGGTCTTGGTTTTGCTATCATCCCACTTGTCAAACCAGCGGCACTTGGCTATCGTTCTATCTGACCATCCTAGCATTTGCATTGATTTTGGCAGAGACTTACTGACACATTGTTATAGCTAATAATACAGGCATACATTTTATCCAGTCCTATGTCAGAGCTGTAGTCCCTGAGGATGCACAATCAGTATTGACTTTAACATACTGTCAGATAGAGATAATAAGTGCAAATGCTTACTATTAAAAGAGGAGGATTTTATATGCACTTATTTTTGATAAGCATTTATTGATAGTGTAATCTTTCATGATGCAGTTATATGTTAAGATTTAATATTTAGGATTATTTACCAAAAAAAATGGGATATTACTGATGTTTTTAACAAAAAGAAGGAAAGTCAAATGAGAGCAAGATAAATAAAGAATTGTGCTAATTACCTAGAGCAACAAAACAATCCTCAGAGAAACAAATTTTACATAGACTTTGTTTTTACATATGATATATGTGCTTTTTGTTGCTGCTAAAGTACCGTAAAGCCTGTGTGCACTTGTTTTCTGTTCACACAATATTTTCACTAATGCATTTACTGTCCTGATTTTGCAGTATAAAAATTACCATAATGACGGTAAGTCTTGGGACACTATATGTCTTGGGACACCCTTAACTATTTACGAAACTAATTCTTTTATGACCTATAAAAGTTGGGACACGAAATTTTAGCAATTTTTTTTATATACTATAAGTCTTGGGACACCTTAGAGATTATTTTTTTCTCTATTGATCACTTGGCGTATTTTATCGATCGTAACATTATTTAAAAAAAAAAAAGACTACAGTTGTTAAGGGACTATCATTATGTATTATTAGATGGCATTGTTATAAATTAATATAATTTGTTTTAAAAATGAACAAATATATATTTCATTTTCCTCAGTTTTCTTATAATTTCTACCTATTTCAAATATATATAATTTCATCTGACGATGACAAGCATTGAGCATTAGCACAATGTTGTAACCGTATTGAAGTAACTTCTCCCGCTTTTGCTCTACCGGTAGTTTACTATTGTCAGTTTATGTATTATTGCATTAAAATTTTCAAAAATCATGAATAATTACATTTTCTGACTTGAAAATGTAAAGACCTGTTTCATTAAAATGTGGTATCAGTATTACAACAATGAAAATACTTTTGGTTAATCGCTCACATTTATAATGACCTTGTGTACATCATGGCGTCTCCGCATGTACATTGAAGATTTTAACTTGTACTGAATGAAGTACATCTCTTGGTTTCGAATCATAGGCACCACTACACCAAACTTCAATATTGTCTCAAAAATACGATAAAGAAGTCTCAGAAAATAATTGCAATAATAACTCGGTGGAAGTTTGCTTTGATGTAAGCGACCTTTAAATAGGTACATGTTTACTCAGCTGTAGTAATCATGCTAATGCTATGTAGTAAAAGGCCATAGTAGGATTGCCTTTTGATAAAATTCTCTCTTTACCCAAGCCAGTTGGAAGATTTAAACAATTAACTGACCTGGATTTCTGTCGGAAAACAAAAGACAAATCCACCAGTTATAATCAAAAGGAGCTGCCGAAACAAACACCAGCATGCCAAAGTCAAAAGTAGAGTGAAAACACAAAACTAACATGGATTGATAATGATTTAGTCAGTCTATATTCAGAATTTTAACATATATTATGGTCATTCTTTATTGAATATATGACAGTTTGGTGAATATATGCTGGTGATGTACCTAATATATTTATAAATATTTGTTCAACATGTGTCTTTTTATATAGATTACATCACTTTGTAGGGTCGCTTATATCACTGAAAACTGTAAATGTTGCGCGCATGAATGAAAGTAAATAAAACAGCAATGGACGTAAAGCTAAAATGTGACCTGAAAGAATGAGATTTGGTGAAAAAGAACAAGTAAAGCAAAATCTCTATCTAATATTTTTAGGAATAAACAAGGATGTAAGGAACGCTAAGCATAATATGCACTGTGTAAGTAGGCTTACTGTGTACACAATAATACAGGTCTCCTGGAAAGTCTTAGCAGAGCGTGAATTGTAAAGTCTTTATTTATTGTTATTTTATTTAATGTTGGAGAAATCAAATAATATTCACATGCAAAATAAATAACCTAACAACATAGTAGTTTATAACAGTTTATTGACTTGGTAATTGAACAAGAGCCGGTCACTGTTGTATGACGTATGGCAATCTTGCCAATTTTGTCTTGACATTTCTGTGTCTATAGGTGTTGGGACACCGAAAATGTTCTATTTTTTATGTGCATACAAGTCTTTGGACACCTAAAATAATAATAATTTTTTCCTGTCCCAGGACTTACCGTCATTACGGTACACTGATCTCTTCTGATACACTGATTACTGTCCAAGAACTACATATCTTCGTTGAATACATTACCTGATCACGTTAACTTTAGGAAATAAACTTTTGTCTTTCCCGTCTATATATTATATATACAAAGGGAAGAAACTCATCCAAATTACCTTCCCCTTTACACTGTCAGGTGGCTACCCATATTCTATATGTTATCCAGTTTAATCTTCTTGCTGTGGTATAAGTAACAGCACACCACATTACCTCTTTAAATCCATCACTATCATCATTAATTCTCATCATCTGAACATAAAATTGGTACAGTTTTGTTAATTAAGCTTATTGCAAGATGTTGGTAACTTTATTATCAATTTTCATTGATAATTGTGCAGATTTTCTGCAGTTTGTGGACTTTGTCTCTTACTGTGTAGTCGCACATGGTATCATTGATACTCGCTGTTTTTATGTTTTATCTGAGCACAGTGCTTGAATTTCTGTTTTATTACTAGTGTGGTTATTAATATAGTTTACACTTTCGGGTTGCTATTTCCCATTATTTTGTTGTTTTCATTGTAAATTCATATTTACAATGGGGACCAGATGTTCCAAATGCAGAATGTTTTAAGTTCAGTGAGGACACTCGTGAGACATGCCTCACCTGTACCATGTGCTTTTCAACTTCACCTTGGAATGTTTTGCACAATTTGGTCAGAATTAATGTGGTCCATGGTGTTGTGGAAAAGTTTAAAGGGCAGAGAGAGCGACAGGTCTACAGACAAAGACATCTTAAACCTCAACATAATGGCCCTTCCCCATTCTAAGATTCTTTGAACCATGCCTTGACCGACTATCACATCTGGTGAGTTAAAATGGAAGATTGGTGTGCATTGGAGGCATCCTTGCTACACCCACCCAGGTGCTGCTCAAGTCACAGATGAGGAGACTCATAAAGAAGTAGACAATGCAGTTGATGACTGGGGGAGTTTCTGTCCCTTTGTTCATCAAGTCTCCCCAATATAGACTTGGAGTTGATTTGAGTTTATCTTCCCACTCTTTGGCAGTCCAGTGGGTTTAAGTCCCCCCAAATGTCCAAGCATGACCTTAGTGCCAGTATGTCAAAGCACATAGGGGTATTATACCGATCTGGCAGGCACATATTACCAGCTGTCTTTGCCATCAGTCGCCATTCCAGTTGCCAACCAGCCAGTCTAGCTGTCTGATCATAACCACTTGCAACCAGAGGTAAGTCACAGTCATGAGCTGTGACTCATACCACCCAACAATCCTTTTATATATGGAATCTTACGGGCTTCAGTATAACCAGGCCGTCCATTTCACTGCCCAGCTCTCCATCCGGGTGACACAAACCATGTCAGTTGTCCAACTGCCGGCCCAGCTGGTGGGTCCAACATTGATGGAGTTTTCTTTGGATAAGTACCATATTACACCCAGGGACAATGGCACTTCTTCCATGCCACTGGGAATGATATACACAGACTTGGAAGCTATACCTGTTGAGGACAACCCCCATAGTAAGTGTGTGGAAAATCTTGATTAGCTGGCTCATTCTGATCCGAAGAAGGAGTGGCATAAAAAATTTCAGTTTAAAAGCAGTGGTTTAGGAGATTTATCATATTTTGTCACCATCTGAGTGATACTACTGTCATCCTTCTCCTCATGCTGATACAATGCGGGCATTCATATTTTCTCACCATCTGAGTGACACCACTATCATCTGCATCCTCCTGCTGATACAATGTGGGCATTCATATTTTCTCACCATCTGAGTAACACCACTATCATCTGCATCCTCCTGCTGATACAATGTGGGCATTCATATTTTCTCACCATCTGAGTGACACTATCCGCAAAGCCAGGCCTATATGGTCAAGACCTCTGTAGACTGAGGCTGAGGATGAACACCCCACTTCCATCTACAGCCCATTCTACAAAGATTAGGCAGATCTCTGACTGTCTGTTGGACAAAATCAGAGCCTCAAGGAACTCCAAGGCCTTATTTTCAGAGAGCCAGTTGCCAATGTCCTTCTCCTCTTGCTGATACTGCACCCACTAGGACACATACAATGCGGGCATTCTGAGATTAGATAAGGACATTGCAGTAGTTAACAATAAAATTCTGCAGTTCTACAAGGTTCATTACCATGTTTTTCACAAGACATCCAAACTTGTGTGGAACATGGTGGCCACTTCATTAATGGTTGACTTGGCATCCTTAGTAATTGTTTGTCAAGCCAAAAAATCAGGTGATGAGCATGTTTGGGAGTCAACTGGCTGCATTGCCCGTGTAATTAATAAGGTTGTGCATCACTCCAAGGCCAGTGCCCTGATGGCTTTTTGTAACCTAGTTTTAGTGAGACAAGACACCTTTCTGTGGTTGTCCTCACCTTAAATGCATTACTCACTGTCCCTGTGCTCATTGCCTTTTGATTCATCACTGTTGTTTAGTGGTTGTATTGAGGATCTCTAGTTTCCTTACCCCCTCCTCAAGTATTTCACCTGCATCAATCTCAGCCACAATGGAGAGATGATCATAGGCAGAAGGAGAGAAGGTTGAATCCCACATAACAGCACCAGTTCAAGCAACAGGCCCCTCAGTTTCAGAGGCAAAATAATAAAAGGACCAAGCTTTTCCTTCCCTAAATCTTCCGACAACCACCAATGACTTCCCAGCTTGACTTCCCAGTTTTCCTGCCTGCTTATGGCAGGAATTCCTCTGTAGAAACCCCATCTGGAGATTATGATCTGTATGGATACTAGATCATACAGTTGGGGAGCCCACCTATTGCCCCACTTCACTATGGTCAGCAGCAACTCGGGCCCAGAAGAGAGGGCCTTTCTCATCAACTTTCTGGAAATGTAGTCGCTAATCAGTGAGTGATCCCATCATCCTTCGATCTTTCATCGGATTTACACACTTTGGGGCATACAAGGATAGATCTCTTTGTGATCAGGTGGAACCACAAGGTGCCCACCTTCATCTCTCCAGTCAAGCAACCCCAGTCACAGGCTCCACCTACATGCCTGGCTCTTGTCAGGAAAGACTTGTGCAGAAAGGAATTTAACCGTTCAAGTATGGAGAGAATCTTACAAGCTAGAAGGCCATCCAGTGTATGAGGGAAAGTGGTGCATTTTCACGGACTGGTGCAACAGCATCGTTCCCTTTCAGTTTGGATGGTTAGGTGGTGCTAATGATGCAACCAAACTTCATAGTGAAGAACAGGTTACCGTCTATGAGCAGTCAGAAGGTGCTCATTTTGCTCACTCTCCTCAATCGATACATCAAGAGAGGAAGCACTGCAGGACCTAGTACCTACTCACAGGCACTATTTGAAATGCATGGAAAACATTTGTGGGACCCAACAGTGACTCTTCCTTCTTGTAAAATTAAAGAAATGGGATATAACACCTCAAGACTTAGCATCGTGGCTTAAGTGGGTGATATGCTTAATATACTCTGACTCTATACAAGACCAGATACACTTAGAAATTTCAGCTCATAAGATTCAAGTGATCTCTGCAAGCCTTGTTTTCAAATGCAAATCTCATCTGCGGTACTATCCCTAAGAGAGAGGCCATTTTTATGCACTCTACTAGTGCATTTAAGATCATATTTGCGTTGCAAGTGAAAATGGGTGTAAATGATGCCAAGTTGATGCCCAAAATGCACATTTAGAATGTTTGCTATATAACATCTATTAAACTTTTGGAGATTTAAGACCGGGGCAGCAGCAAGGAGGGCAGGGCACATCCAAGAGAGGGCAGAATGTAGATCCCTCCTAAAACAGACTAGAGACAACACTGCACTTTAAGAAAAACAAAGAAGGATGCTTTGTTTGGAATAAAACATGATCAATATCAGTCAACACTTTTGAGCCACATTGTAATCATAGATTATATGGTATCAAGAACCTGATTAATGCTAAGATTATTATTGATACCAGTTCATTATTTTGTTGTTGTATCCTATTGGAAAAAAGCTGCATTGATGGGGACTATGTAATCAAGCACATCTGTGCATGCATCTATGGCTATTTTTGTCAGATTTTGGTCTGTTGACAGTGAAACATGGTTATCACTTTTCCTGCAGCCACTTGGCCATAATGCCAACTGAGCTTATGGTATGGCCCAGCATCCATTGTGTGTCATCTGTCATTCATAAGTCAGAAATTATTGTTACTACTCTGCAGGCCGTATTCTAATCCAGTTTTGTTCAAATGTGGAATATTGACTTATATCATCAAGATCTTGGTTAAGTTTGATAATGAGCAAGGTCCACACATAGTAATGAGATGATCTTACATCCAATTGGCTGAGATTTTTTCCACTATGGAGGCTTTATTTCTGATCTGATTTTGAACAGACTTGGAATATTGGCTCACGTGCTCGGCACAGTTGAATTATGAGTTCGATCCAGGCATATTAATGAGGTGATCTTGTATCTAATTGTCTGATCTTATTACCATTCAAGAGGCCATATTTATGATCCAATTTTTGATCAAATTTGGAAAATGGGCTTAAATTAGATCTCAAAAAAGTTGAATAATGAGTGAGATCCATGCATATTACTTAGATAATCTTACATCTGATTGGCTGAGCTTGTTACCACTCTAGAGGCAATTTTTCTGATCCAGTTTTGATCAGACTTGGAATATAAGTTTATATCATCAGTATCTCAGACAAGATTGAATATGAGCGACATCCAAACATTTTAATGAGATGATAATGCATCTGATTGGCTGAGCTTGATACCACTCTAGAGACTATAGTTCTGAGCCAGTTTTGATCAAACTTGGAATATAAGGCTTAATTTGTATTGTCAATAACTCATGAGCATATGAATGACATCGAGCTTCCGGGATTGTTTCTGATTCAGTTTAGATCAAACATAAATTAATATCTTCAATGTTGCGGATGACTTTAAATGTGAGCAACATCCACACGTATTCATGAAGTAAGCTTGCATATGATTGACTGAGCTTGTTACCACTTTGGAAATCATATTTCTAATCTGATTCTGATCAGACTTGGAATATGTGCAAATATCATGAAGATCTTGAACGATTTTTAATATGAGCAAGAACCACAAATATTAAAGAGATGATCTTGCACCAGATTGGTAACCTTTTACCCGCTTTGGAAGCCATATATCTCATCCAATTTTGTTCAGACTTTGAATATAAGGTTATGTCATCACGATATCGAACAGTTGTGAATATGAACAACATTCATGCATATTAATGAGGTGATCTTCCATCTGATTCATTTTGATTGTTACCACTCTGGTGGCCATATTTCTGATCCAGTTTGGAACAAACTTGGAATGTTTGCTTTTATCATCAGGATCTCAGATGAGTGAAATATGAGGGACATCCAAGCATATTAATGCATGGGGATAAAATATAAAACCCTTTAAATGTCAGAAAATATTATACTAACCCATATTTCTTGGTCAGCTGCCCTTGCATTTGGCTTTTAGGTAGATGTTAGACATGTAAATAATCTTAGGCCCACTTGAGCCTCTTGTTTAAAATCATCTAACTTCTACATCAAGTGCTATATTCAGCTGAAGCATGATATAATATTGTCAAAAGTTTGTACCCTGATATGCTAGGGTTCCATGTCTCGCCAGTTCGAGAAGAAAAAAGTAACTTATGAGAAATCACATTCCATGGAACACATGATGTGTAATGTTCTTCATCTTACCCTCTCAAAGATGTAGATTATAAAGTTTTCTTCAAGTTAGAATATATTGTTGATATGTACAGAGCCCCCTGTTAATTCCATCAGTTTTTTGGGGTTGCAAGTCGAGGGGAAGGAAATTGGTGTAACCATGTAGAGTATATAGGGTTTAATGGCACATCAGCATTATACTGGCTATATATGTTTAATGGCACATCAGCATTATACTGGCTATATATGTTTAATGGCACATCAGTATTATACTGGCTATATATGTTTAATGGCACATCAGCATTATACTGGCTATATATGTTTAATGGCACATCAGCATTATACTGGCTATATATGGTGCTGATTAAAGGTCAAGTTCTAAACATGTAAGAAAATATGGTATTGGGAATTGATGATTGAAAAATGTCATGTGGCAGTAATGTTCTTTTGGAGAATTCTAGTTTCTAACTTTTTTTTGCAATGCAGTTCAGTTTTAATAATTTTAAAAGGGTACAATAATTAGTTATATTAATTCCTGCAAATAAACAGATATTTTAGTTGTATATTGGATAGTATCAAAGTTTACTTTAAGTTGTATTTATTAACACATATTCAGAGGTTTGAAATTAATAATACAGTTAACCTGTTTGTAATTCATATTATATCTTTGTATATCTCAGTTATATGAAAATCCTTTTGTATTCAAACAGGTTAAGAAAGGTGACTTTTCTGGATGTGAAGAGGTGGTGAAAAGAGCCTGTAATGGTATGTACTGGAAATGGTTACCAGATTAGGGCATATAATGACAAGTAAGATTTTATCTGAATAATAGATGTGTTCTTTCAGATTTTAAATGGAATTGAAATACAAAATTAATCACATGTACAGTTACCATATATACTTGCTTATAAATCAAATCCAACTGCAAACAACATAGATTAGGGTCTATGTTGTGTGTTCCACTGATGACTTCTAACAAACTGCATAGACCAAGATCTGCCAGCGCATTATGTTACAGTAGATCTGGGTATGTGCAGTTTGTAGTTGGACTCGACTTATAAGAGACTTTTATTATGTAAAGAAATGTTCAAAATACAAGAGAGAAGTCTTTAACTTCAAATATTGTCCAATCAGATTTTTTTTTCCTATTCTTGTAGGTATATCGTGGCTTATTTCCTAGATCTACTTCTCATCAAATTTTGCTTACAACATGTTCTTTATCAGTTACATTAAAGATGCCTAGTGTCTAGTTGGCCAAGGTTATGGTGCCAGTATCTGCGATTGGTGTGGCAATAAGTTTTTAATTTATCAAAAAAACAATCATGTGTATATGAAGTAAATGGATTTTCTCAATCTTTGCTAATGTGCATCTGTCTCACTTTTATAGGAATATTTTTAAAGTATCATTATTACATAAATGTCAGTAGGTTATTGTAAGAAATAATGGGGACATATTTACAGTTCTTTCCCAATTTCAGAGGGGCTGTTTGACCAGTACATCAGTCAGCAGGACTACAAACCTAAGTGGACACCCATTGAGCCAGTTTCATCAGGTAAACATAAAAAGTTAAATCTTTTGAAGAATAAATAACAGTATTTTTTTAATATAAAAGTTAAATCTTTTGAAGAACAAATGACAGTATTTTTTTCATATAATTTACCATGACTTTTCTGTCATTTTCCTTGGTATATTTTATTTCGGAATGAAAAAGATAGTGTGTAAAGCAGTTGTTGATTTAACAGTGTTGTTCTCAGACCACTAGTCAGGGGCAGTGTGCTTGGTTGCGTGGCAGGGCATTTTAAGCACCATAAAGTCTATTTTAAGGACACCATCTATACACATGAGTGAATTTCTATGCATTCAACTGAATTATTAGCTCTACTGGTCATAGACCAGAAGTGCTTATGGGATTGCCTGTTGTCCGTCTGTCCATTAGCACAAGTTTGTTATCGCTACTCCTCCTAAACCGCTTAGAGGATTTCCATGAAACTTTACACACACATTCATTCCATGCTCTTGTTGGTCCTAAATGAAAATGGTGTGATGGCCATCTTGAAAATCTTGTTATGAAAATGGTGCTTATCTTGCATCCAGTATGGCAACCATGGCAGCCATCTTGAGAATCTTGTTATTGCTTGTGGGATTGCCTGTTGCCTATTGTCTGTCGTCCTTCCATCCATTGGCACAAGTTTGTTATTGCTGCTCCTCCTAAACTACTTAGAGGATTGCCATGAAACTTTGCACACACATTCATCCCATGTCTAGTTGTTGGTCCTAAATGAAAATGGTGTGGTGGCCATCTTAATAATCTTGTTATGAAAATTATGCTGATCTGACATCCAGTATGGCCTGCATGGCAGCCATCTTGAAATTCCTATCGCTGCTCCTCCTGAACGG
This sequence comes from Margaritifera margaritifera, assembly GCA_029931535.1. NCBI lineage: Eukaryota > Metazoa > Mollusca > Bivalvia > Unionida > Margaritiferidae > Margaritifera > Margaritifera margaritifera. The sequence goes on from JAQPZY010001062.1 coordinate 953,775, forward strand.
AAAGTCATATCTGACACAGTGGCCATCTTGAAAATCTTGTTATTGCTACTTCTGATGAATGGATGGTCAAATCAAAATGGGGTTTTTACTAAAAGACTTCTTATGATATCTAGTTGGTCCTGAATGAAAATAGTGCCGAACTGATGTCCAATATGGCCCTCATGGCAGTTATCTTGAAAATCTTGTTATTGCTACACCTCAATGGAAAGTCATATCAACATGGTGTTTTCACCAGAAGACTCCTTATAATATCTGGTTGGCCCTAAATGAAAATGGTGCCGATCTGATGTCCAATAGGGCTGCAATGACATCCATTTTGAAAATCTTGTTATTGCTACTCTATCTGAAGGGAAAATCATATCGACATGGGGTTTTCATTGGAAGACTTCTTATGATGTCTAGTTGGTCCAAATGAAAATAGTACTGATCTTACCTCCAATATGGCCACCACACCATCCATCTTGATCTTGTTATCACTACTCCTCCAAGATGAATGGTCATATTGACAGGGGTTTTTCACCAAAAGACTTCTTGGGATATCTAGTTGGACCTAGTTGAAAATGGTGTCAATCCAGTATGGCCACCATGGCTGCCATCTTGACAATCTTATCACTACTCCTTCTCAACGGAAAATCATATTGACATCAGGGGTCCCACCAGAAGACTCCTTATGATATCTAGTTGGTTCTAAATTAAAATGGTGCTGATCTGACGTCCATGGTGCTGATCTAACACCCAATATGGCCACCATACAGTCATCTTGAAAATCTTGTTATTGCTACTCCTCCTAGATAGATGAGTATATTCACATTGTGTTTTTCCAAAAAACTTCTGATGATAGCTATTTGGTCCTAAATGAAAATGATACTAGTCTTACATCAAATATGGCTGCCACAGCAGCTGATTTGAAAATCTTTTTATTGCTCAAAAATATCAGAGATGGTTTTAACACTCAGCTGTTAAAAAGAAGAAATGGTCTTATCTTGAATTCCTTTAGTATGAAATCATGGTGTATACTTGAACAAATATGCTACCAATATGCCTGTTTAAATGAATTTTCAAAAGAAAACACTTTCTTTGTATAATTTTAAGTTGATTTACTGTCAGTACTGGTAAAGTCACTTGATTCCACAGGGCATGATCTATTGATATTCCAGTGATCTCTTCTTTGTGAAACTTTTGATTTTGGGGGGATATATTTAATGGGCAATATCACACTAATTGCAGATGGAGGGATAGAAAACAGACCAGGAATGAGAGGAGGACATCAAATGGCAATAGATGTATACACAGGTCAGTATGAATGAGTCCAAAAATAGCTTGTAATTAGGGCTGCTAACAACAACAACAAAAACTGGTATGGGATCAGAAGGCACTTAATTTTTATTATATATGGGCATTGGGGGTAATCAAGACAACTCTGAGTGTTCTGTGTGAACTAGTCCAATTAAAATGTGATGGGTTGTGGGCTTCTTAAAAAAGTGCCTTCTGACCCCTACCTCTATTTCTGGAATGGTCTTTACTGGAAAATGGTTACCAAAAATGGCTGCTGAACAGCAGCTTGGTTCTGTCATTATTTCATAATTAAAATGACGCATGATGCAGATCTTTATTTTGGGTTATGCTCTCAGCAACTTTACTACTATGCTGTATTTTACTTTACTAATTTAACACTTTTGTGTTTATGAGATGATTGTTTCCTTCAGTATGTTACTGTTTGTCTTTTTTCTTGCTACCACTTTAGCTGGAGTTATACTAATTTAAGTTTAATTCACTTAACCATGGGCCATGTCAAACCTTTTGTATTTCCTCGCCTCTATCTAAAGTCTGTGATGCATGGTGCAGCACCATATAAATTTGTATAAGTGGAACTGCATTGTCATCCAATATTTCATCCTGAATGACTCTTAATATTGTGCAGAAACAATCTGATCCCTATGTCTTGGCATGCATTTACAAGTGTTTTTAATGTCATGCAATTCCTTTACACCATGTTCACACCCTTTAACTTATGTGATATAATTGGGTTTGGTTTGTTGATTTGCATGTAGTTTTAGGGTGTATTGCAGGGCCTATTCTAGGATGTGCAATTGCCTGATTCATGCTAATTTTTAAAAAAAAAATTGTGCTAAAAATTCAACCACATGTGCAAAAAATTTTGCATAATATTTCTTTGCAAGCCCTGCCTTTATTTTTTTGCTAAATCCCTCCTATATTGAGAAAATGTGCCCCTTTTTTTCAAATGGAGTGGGGAATTTCTCCGGTAAAGCTTCTGTTCTTGAATAGATCCAGGTATTGAGGGCATGAGGTACAGGGATGATGCTGGGGATGAGATTGAGGGATGAGATGAGGAGGGAATGAATTACTACTTGCACAGTTTTAGTTGAAAAAATTTTGTTATTCAGTTATCATGTAATACAATTTGCTTATCTTTTTCTATTCCAGAAACAATATATCTCTATGGTGGTTGGGATGGTCACCAAGATCTGGCAGATTTGTGGACATATTACATTCCTGCTCGCCAGTGGGCTTGTATTATGAAGAATACAGAGGAAGAGGCTAGTGTCAGACATACTTCATTCCTTTAATGATAAAACATTTCAAGCACAAAAAGATGAATTTCATCTAAATTCTAAATTTACAAATCTTGATTATATTCTGTATAAGTTATTAACATAATAGTGCAAATGATGGTATAAAACAAAACAAAGTTCAATGTTTTAAAACCCAAATTTGTGTAGGAGAGAAATCTATTAAAGATCAAAATAGAGAATGGTTATATAATTGAGTCACAATGCATTATTCCAGTGTATGCTTGAATGAATATGTATGTTCAAGGATACATGAGACTATGGATTCTTATTTACCCATGAGATAGGACCAAAATCAAATAACAGGCAGAAAGCTTACAAGGAACTTAACTAATGGACAGCCAAGTAACTTATATTTTACAGTCTTTTTCTTTGTCATATGTATGAATTTGATCATTCATGCAATATGTTTTACGATTCAGTGTTCATAGTATCACTTTGAAGTACGGAGTAGAGAATGTTTCATTATAAAACCATTTATATAACTGACAATTTCAACAAAATGCTTTGAATTTTTATAAATAATGAGGTTACCAATCACATACTATGATAGCAAAGCTGATATAACAACTGAAAAGAAATCAAAATAAGTTTCTTAAATACTGTAGTATCATTTATTTTCATGGGTCTAAATTTTCATGGTTTTGTAAAATAAAGGCATTTTCGTGGGTACTTAAATTCGTGGTTTTGCCTGCCAAAGCTTGCATATGTGTGGGTATTTAATATTGTGCATTAACCTCTACAAATACTCCAAATAAAGAATACAAAAGATCAAAACTAAACTGTCAACGAACGGCAGTCGTTTCAATGAACTAAAACAGTACTACCACCTGTAAGAGCACAAATCAAACATCTGTCAAGATCAATCACTTACACACAGTGTCAAAGGGAGCCAATGCGGCCAACAACACTTAGCTAATCGGTTATTAAAAAGTACACATGTATGATATCTTTCTTAAAACACTGTCCATAAAGTTGCAATATCAATAACTTTCTGACAACTATGGTGTTAACACAGTGGTTCAAAAGTGGTAAATTTAACTTGGATCCCTGTTGTTTGGATAATGTCATGATTCTACATGTGAACCAAACATGTGACCAGCTGCCCCTTGCTCAATGCAGTTAGCAAGCAGTGTCAACATTTGATGTGTTCATCAAAGGGAGCCAAAGCAGTCGACAACACTAAGCTAATCGGTTATTAAAGTACATGTGTATGATCTCTTCCATAAAACACTGTACAGAAAGTTGCACCATCAATTACTTTCTGATGACCATGGTGTGAACACAGTGGTTCAAGAGTGGTAAAATTCAATGTATAGATCCCCATCAGTTAGGATAATGTCATTCTGCATGTGAATGAAACATGTGACCAGCTGACCCTTGCTCAATGCAGTTAGCAAGCAGTGTCAACATTTAATTGTGTTCACAGACCATCAAAGTGTGAAGATGCTAACTAAATTGAAAAACAATGGAATCAATCCTTTCTTTGAGCCTGCCTCATGTACGAACCAACTTCAACCACCTGACTTTATTTAAAACTTCATCAATCAAGCCAATGCATGCTTAATGGATAATTGCAGCTCAAGCGAAAATGTGTGAAAGATTGGACCTAATTATCCATGTCTTTGAGAATGCTGGACTTGTTTAATTCAACAATTTCAGGATTGTTTACCTACAAACAATTGTGTGTACCAGCAGACTTTGATTGACAAGATGTTGATTCAGCGGTTTTGTCCGAAAACCAGTGAAGTGTGAGTTTCAGAACTCTGCAGTAATTAGTGTATATTCATAATATTTTATTAGTAATTAAACTTCATTAGATAGTTTTAGTATTTTACAGTCATGTTGTTCATTGGGATTAAGCATGCATGGATCAAATGAGACACACTTTCACGAGGATTTAAATTTGTTGACAACAGTTTCACTTGAATGAAGAATTGATTTGAATAAGTATTAAATCTAATTTTCGTATACTAGTATCATTTATTATTCTTTCTTTCATTTTCAGTAATACTTGTGTTTGAATACCTTATGCTTTTTCTCGTTTCTGTCTATCCTTACTTATGTCACAACATATCAATTTAAAGCAGTAAGTGGAAATTACAGCTACCAGATATCATATAGATATGTGTGCATTGAAACAACATAAAATGCATTATAATTCATTTTTTAAAAGGGTTAATACAAAACAGACATATATAAAAGCTAATATTTTATTACCAGATTTGAGAAATGACATTGATTTATCAAACAGTTTTGTTAATCTCTAGGAATGAAACACAGTAAGAAATTTGGGGGGGGGGTCTTTATCATATGTGGCTAATTTCTTAGTTGGGTCTTTAAATTAATGGTTCAGAGCAACAACGAAATCTGTGAAAATTGGAACCCCATGAAAATTAGTGATACTACATTGGTTTGCTCTTTTTTAAAAATTAGCTATTATTGGTAAAATTCCATTTAAAATTAAGGTCCTATTATGGATTTAAGATGAAAATGGCCTTGACTTGGATGTGAGTGTACAATAGTCCTTTTTCAATAGGCAGGTACCAGTATCATGATCTTGTCATAATAAGCACCTCAGGTAGGAGAGAAAGGCAGCATTATTATGAAACAGGTATACTTTGGTAATATTTTTCCATACTTTAGAATTCTTAAAGATTTAAATTTACTTCTAATGTAGCTACATTTGTCTTAATAGGGAGGTCCCTGTGCCAGATCATGTCATAAGATGTGCATGGATTATGAAAGAAAGCAGATTTTTACACTTGGAAGGTATCTGGATTCCAGCATGAGGACTCCAGAAAATCTCAAGGTAACTTTATTTTAAAACATACTCATAGCAGACGTGAGCTTTATGGATTGAGAGCTTTCTGGATAAATCCATGCATTTTAGATTCATAGGCCTAGTTCATGCATTCATTCATGATATTAATTTGTTTATCTTTTAATATTCTTTTTAAATTTGTACATCAACCGTTTACAGACATTTTTAGAGGTAGGGTTCTTGCATTAAAGTAACCAAAGTGGATACTAGTAATAGTTATCTTCCTTACTAGCAAGGAGTCAATTTCTTTGGACCAGTTATATGAAGTTGCTTAGCATAAAATTTAGCAGTTGTCAAGGGCTCTCTTTGCTGCAGATGTTGCAAGAGACCCATTCAGAGCAGACATTCTGCAGCAAGAGATAGAGAGTCTTCTCACAAAAATTGCAGATGAGATTTTTGAAAAAGTAAACTCACCAGAATTGTTCTCCAGGCCATTCTTGGTGCCAAAGGCCAATGGCATGCTTTGGCCGATCATAGATCTAAAGTTCTCTATACCAGTTCATTTGGGCATCATGGTTCAGAATGGAGACACTGAGAATTGTTCTCACCACTGTTCAGGAGGAAGATTTCACAGTCAGTTACAATTTTAAAGATCCATTCCTACATATTTCAATCCACAAGTCTTCCAAGAATTAGATGAGGTTCACATTCATGGATACAGTACACCAATTCTGGGCACTCTATTTTGGTTTGAACATCAGTACCTGGGTCTTCATGGACAGTCATGTTGCACTTTAGAGCCACCTCGACATCTGTGTTTTCCAACTTTCTCATTCTGCATAAGCACTAGGTGAGTTATATTCTAGATCAAGACATGAAATCCCTTGTTTCATTTATGGTCAGTCTTGGATTCCTTGTCAACAAGGACAAATCCAATATTGTTCCATCCCAGTATTTTACCCCTCTGCAAACTTCAATTTGTCTCGACCAAAGGCTTTGGTCCTATGGCTGAAATGGAATCTACCGTGGGTTCAGACATGGCTGAATAAAACACCTTTCAAACCTGACTAGAACCTCCTTGACTCACCTCTTGTGCAAAACCTGCTTTCTAGTCTTTCTAACTTCATCAAGCAGAATCAATGAAATACACACCTTGTTGGCTGATCCAGACTATCTGCAGTTCTGTTGCGATGGTTTAATTTCATTTATGACAGCTCCTGCTTTCATTGCTAAGAACAGTAATGGGAAGTCAGTCCTTTTTGTTGTGAAACCTCTTTCCTAATTGGACCCTTTGTCTCAAGGGAATCAGCAGGAACCAGTAAGGGCTTTGAAGGAATGCCGAAGTGAACTGAACTGGTAAGAAGAGGTAGATTTTGTTTATTTCTACCATTGCAAGAAAGAAAGGACAGTGTTTCAGCTCAGACTCTAACTTCTTGGGTATGATGGATTATTCGCTCTGCATGTAAAAACTAACCCAAGATCAAATGAGTTTCTTGCACACATTCACAGGATTAGGGCGGTCAGCACTAGTAAAGCATTAGAGCATAACTGTTCCCTAACTGACATCAAGCAGTGGGATGGAGGGCAGAGACAACTTTCTCGCGCTTTTACCTCCGTGGCCTTTCATTCCAAAGAGTTCAGTTTGACCTGGTGGGACCTGTAGCAGCAGCACAACAGGCTACCTTCATGGGTCATTCAGCAGCTTTGCAAAGAAGTGGCCACATGACTTCCACTGGATTTTTCTAATATGTTATGATTGGTAATGTATTTAAAGAAGAAACCAATTTTTGGAGTAAAATATGTTTCGTTGATAATACTTACCCGATCATAATACAGACACACACACCCAGCCTCCATGTAGTTCCATAATTTCTCTACATATATTTAGTTCTTTATTCATAATTCTTCTTAAAATATTACATGCATTCCTTAAAAAAAAAAAAAATTATGTAGCACTAAAAATACATCAATCATAAACATTATCATTTGTATTTGAAGTTAATATTTAGTCTATTGGCATTATGGCATATGACTTGCAAAGTTAACTATAAAGTAACACTTACTCACTCAATTTATTTAAAGTCAAAAACCAAAACCTAAGTCACCCATGACATAAATAATAAATGGATCAACTCAGTAAACAAAAGGATTTACAGATGCACAAAGGGGAATAGATGACAAGATCTCTGAGTCTGACTGTGGCACATTCGGCCTCGTATGTGGGTTTTAATATCAGTAACATCGACAAAGCAATAAAAAATACAGAAAAAGCAAATAACTCAATAAGAGAAAAAGAGAAAGACCTTATTCACCCCAGTCATTATATACTGTAACTCCACAGACAAGTGATTTAAGGCAGTACCTGTTGCACTACAGTGGAAGTAGAGTGAGAAGGTCTCTCATTAAGACATTATCGGCATTGTACAGGTTTTCACGGCAGATGAACAAACAATGGGAACCTTTGAAACTGACCATGTGCATCCATAATTGCTAATCATTTTAAGGTGGAATGGTCAATTGTAATAGGGATTCTGATGATTTTCACACTACAATTTTGGTTTGGCAAGTACATAAGTCTTACAGTCTTCGGCATACAACTTTACCTTTTGAATCTAATGAAGTCTGGTAAGTAGACTCAACTTTGCCCTTCATTTTTTGTGTACAGTTCAGAACAATCTGCACTCTGCCTGCATTCTCCACTCAGCAAATTATATGTTATAATAATTAAATAAAGGTCTGTTGTGTTTATATCTGGTTTTACAATATGGTCATTCATAGCAGTGCTGAAACACATATTTTGCAAAATTATCACGGTCTCTGGTTGCTCGTGACAGTGCATTTATATGATAAAATTGATCTGTGCATAATGATTTTGTTTATAAATGACAAGTGGTTGCTTATAGCAGAGATCATTCAAATCAGGTTTTACTGTATACAGGTTTCACTGTATATGCAGTATAATAATCGTGGGCAGCAAAATGGAAAGTTTGAGAATTTATACTTGAAGTTGTAATGAATTTGTCAAATCAAACACTTTCTGATTTTCATTTAATTAATTAGATTATAATGAGATGTATTTATGTTTGTACTGTCTCTAATTTCTCTAAGGATTCTATTCAAATTAGTGACCCTGAGTATTGAAAATGTTTCGTACAAAGTTCTTTATTTGGTTGTGGAATATAAAGATTGCCGAAATTGATCTTAATTTAGGAGTGTTGCTTTGTTTTCTTGCTTGAAATAATTCCTTGAGATATAATGGGATTGTATTATTTCAAATTTTGCCCAAATATTTAGCCTATTTAAAAAATATTTGTTCATTGACTGTTAAAATTCTGATTTCATTCATTGCATTTTTGGATGTTTTCATCATTATCTTGGATAAATTTGCAAGCTCTTTCTTCCAAGCAAAATAATTTGCAATATTCCTATCAGAGGTGTTTCCCAATTAACATTGCAGTAGACTTAAGTATGGTTGCAAGTAGATAATGTAATTCAATACAAATTATGCTATAACACAATGGTTGTGATCTACAAAATCCCATTGTGTTATGTAAAATATTATTGGGACAAGTAAAAAAATGCGTGCTTATCCTCTTGGCTATGCATGAGTGGGGAGGGGGTGAAAAACTATGGGCTGGCACAGTAACCTGCTTAAATTGATACATATTAAACAAGAAATACTTGAAACAGTGATTACATATTTATATTTATTTTTTTCTTAAGAGAACGATGCACTGATACATGAACATATAAAAAACTTGGCAACTGAATAGTGTACATGGTTAAAGTACATGTACACTTGCTAACTGATCTCATTGTATACATTACAGTAAATGCCATTGAAAATGTGCATAAAGAATCATAAATTCCATTTGAATCAGATACTCCTGTGTACTTGAGATGAACATAGCAACAGGTGTGAAACTGCCTCAGGGATTCCCTGTAAATAGTATAATCTTCTGTACTCTAGTCTGAACCAGATTTGGGAGTAACCATTCAATTTCATGAGTAAAAAGCAGTCTCCAACAAACAACTGAGTTATTCTCAAAAGTGACATTGGAACAAGTAAATAAAATAAGCCCTATATTGATTAAAATATATGCTGATAACTAATACTATGACTTTGCACTACTGCACAGCAGAAACAGGGAGTAACATGTTTGATTATACCAGTAAATCCCTCCACCCCATTAACTTAAATTTTACAAAAATTTGGGAACCATGCCACATTCAAATTCATGTTATAATAAAGCCTGTTAGAGCAGGCTTTCACTGTATATTATCCTATGCTTGGTTTATAGGTATGGCCTTATCTTGTGTAATAACCATATACATGTTTTGATTTTACAACATGTAATTTGAATGAAGGACAGTGCTCATGGATGACACTGCTAGAAATTATTCATTTTTCCTAATTTTACTGCCACAGGCAACCTCTATTTAAAATACAGATATCCACTGAGGACAAAGTTTTGTTTCCAATTGAGTGTCCTTTACATCGGGGTTTCAATGAATGTATTTGATCTCTGTTATAGATTGGATTTATGGATAGACAGATCAAAGATTGAAGATGGTCTCATGTAGGTGCATGATACTAAACAAACAGACAAGCTGACAGACAGTTTTAAGCAGTAAGACAGACATATCTTTGAGGATATATTAGGTATAACAGAAGGATAGGTAGAACAGTACTATAAATATGCTGTATATTTTTCTTGTAGAGTGACTTTTACATGTTTGATCTTGGTTCTGGGAAGTGGACATTGATAACTGAGGACACAGCAGCCATGGGAGGTCCCAAGCTCATATTTGACCATCAGATGGTGATGGACATTGAGAGGCAAAATATATATGTTTTTGGTGGAAGAGTGCTAGTGGGGTAAGTAAAATTTATATATTTAGATGTTTTAGTTAACATGACAGATATAGTTTAATATTACAGTATTCAAAGATCTATTTTTTACTTTACTGTTTTTACTAAAGTACGCTTAGTATGAGTTTATACTGACATTTTTCTTATTTTTATTGAAAATCAGAGTTCCAATTAGGGAATGAATTATACAGACCTTCAGTTTTAGTATTTTCCAATTTAATGGCTGGTATCAGATCTACAATCAGAACAATTCAGTTCTGCGAAATGATGAGAGTGTATGAAGATTTTCCATGGATTCTGGCCCCAAAATGATGGGCACTTTGGAGAGTAACATCAGATTGTGGGAGTTTGTCCCAGTAGCTGGTGAGACCAACAACATGTTAAAGCATGCGTTGCAGGCAGATCACCCTCTTGCCTATTGACTCATCCAACATGGACGTGATCCATCATCGTTTTTTTACATAGACTATCAAATGTAGTTAGTCCTATCAAGCCTAGCTTTTTCCAAGTTATTACATTGCAAATAGATTGTAAAGCTAATTTTTGTCACGTATATTGTGTTTATTACTTTAAAAAAATAGCTTATAAACATAATATTGAAGAAAATGTCACTATTGGATTATTTACAATAAACTACACTTAAATTTTACTTGGCATTATAAAGCCAGGCTTGTGGTGTCATTCTGTTAAACCATACACACACACACACATGCAAGCACACACACACACACACACACTGCTCTTAGTAAAATTTTTACAAAGGAAGAGGAATACCAAGACTATTTTGGAGTTTATAAATATTTTCAAAATTCGTAACTTACAACAATATTTAAGTAACCTACAAAATTAAATTTAAAAGAGAAAGGAATTATTAATAGCATTATTTCATGTGCAGCAATGAAAATCATACTAGCTCTGCAATGCAGGGGAATTGCTAAATTTGTGCAAAGTTAATTTAAAAGAAAAGATTGATAGCTATCTTCATTTTTGTCAAGAGTTCATATGTGATACAGGAGATTCACGAATTTGTGACTCATCTTTATTTCTCCATGGGAGTAATGTCTTACATTTCAGCAACTCAGACAGTACAGAGAGGGGTGCAGAGCCAACATTTAGTGGATTATATGCATACCATGTTCCCACCAACACCTGGCAGAAATTGATGGATGATTGTGCTGAACTGAGATCTAGGATAGGTCACTCCATGCTCTTCCATCCAGTAAGGTTCAGGTTTATTTAGATTTATGAAGGAGAGTCCCAGCAGGTTAGAGGTTTACATTAGTTCCTATATGGTATATGCAGGGTTCAGTCTAGACTTCAACCTGATGGCCCATCAAGATTTTCAAATGTGGCCACCAAGAATTGACATGGGCCACTTCTTTTTCTTCTCAACTCGGCTGTTGTTACATGCAGATAAATAAATGTACCCAAAATTTATGCTTAAAATATCAGTTTATCCTCTGATAGCAGAATCTAGTATTATTTTGTACATCAAGAGTAAATCAAAATTATGGTATAATCCAAAATGAAGAACTTATTAATGATGACAGCAGTGAATTACAATTTATATTGATTGTTTTAAGATTAAACATTTATCACTGACAGGTTTCAAATAATGAAGTATATATAAATTTGTCACACGTCTTTAGTATCAGTATTACAAAGGCATCACAATGATTTATTTAAAATGTTGTTTAATTATTTTCCTTGCTTGTGTGTAATAATTGTGCAGTCATACAAGTTTTGTTAACTCATGTTGGAATTTTTTCTCACAAGACTTTGACTGTCATTCAGCAGATTAAACTCTGACAGGTTCAAGATCAATGTCAGGGGTCTATTCCGAATCGGCTGTTTTATCAGTACTATCATATGGCAAATTGCTTGTTGATTCTGCTGACTTTTTGGCACATGCACTGTCAGTAAAAACGGAAAATATTGACAATACTCACTTCTTATCTCCCAATTAACACAAAGTAACTAACTGGTGTGGTTCAAACTCTGACCCCTCGCTGAATCCGTGCTAATTTTCTTATACCGTCAGCACATCCAGCCATCTCACATATTACCACAAAGGATAAATTCCAAACTATTTTCACCACGTTTGATTTAAGTACCTTACTGATTATATAATGGCTACTGTTACAGTTGCTTTATATCTTGTCTACTTTGAGCCAGCTGGGTGAGTATATGCTTCCAATATGTTGCACAGTGAATAGCCTACACAGTTCTGATTGGTGGTTATTGTTTATTACTAATCTATTCGTGTCCAGGGTAAACAATAACCACCAATCAGAATTGAATGTAGGATTTTTTTTCTAAGGGGCCATAGAACTTTTGTTATTGCCCCAGTGGTGTAAAAACAAGCTCATGATTGAATCTTGTATTTGCCATGAAACATAATTTTGAGAGGAAAATACATTTTCATAAGCTCTTTCTTGTTTTTGCCCACAATACATCCTATGATTATTACTATTAGCTGCAGTTCAGTTTCAATATCTACATTTAAAGGTGTCAAATAAGATTTTCTTTGGATGTTAAAAATGACCCATTTTGCTAATATGGATTTGATGGCTGCAGTTAATACCACCACATTGCTTCAGTGGAAGGGACTTGAAATGTGCATATTTAGAATAAATACTTTGTTTAGACAATTTTATGTGCCCATAAGGCATTTTTCTTCTTAGTTATGAATGATATATTACCTGAATATGTGTAGGAGTCGATAGCAATTGGCTTATGAAAGCTCATTATGCCCACAAATCTTATAGCAATTCTTTAGTATCCTGTTGGGATATTTTCAGCATATTTACAGAATGGGTGTCATTTTCCTTTACTTATAATTCAAATTTTTATCTCTGAAAGTTCCAAAAAGAAGCATTTCTTTTTGTGGGATTTTAATATTTTATTTCCCTTTTTTTCTCTCTGACTCTTGCTGTTCTTTCTTAAGGTAAAAGTTAAAATTGGGAGCCACAGTAGCTCAGTTGGTAGAGTATTCGACTTGTGACCCAAGGGTTGTAGGTTTTATACCTGCCCAAGCCATTCAACTGCCTTGGTGTGTCCTTAAGAAATGTACTTGGCTGCCATTTTCTTGGCATGATATAGCCAATAATGTGTTGAAAGTGCCATTGAAAACCAAGCACCTACCCAACATCATAAGTGAATGACAACACCTACTGAAATCTCATATAATAACGAAATAACAAGATTCCTTTAGCATACAAGTGAGTAAATTTATATGGCAAAATCAGCAGGGAGGTAACTCAACAAATATAGATTTTTGTTTGGCATGCAGTTTTTATCTTTATTTGATACACCTCTCCCTCCCTTGATAACTCACGGGTGACAGAATATATGAACATTGACTGCAGCATAAGTAAGGGCGTGAGATAGAGATGAAGGCTAAAATTTTGGTTTTAAGTTAAGGGAAAGGGGGGGGAGGGTAAAGTGCTCACATCTTTCATTGATACATAAAAATTATAATCTCCATTATCCTGCACAAATATTCATCTAATGGGTGTTAATATTTAATATTTATGGATACTAGATCGAAAGAAGTCAATTTAAGTCAATAATTGATCACAGACTTTTAATATAGATGAAGTTAACATGCAGTACTTGCAAATTCGTGTATCAGTAAAATTGGAGTAGTTTTCCTTTTAAGGTTCAAACATGTGTATCCATTACATGCAAACACCAACTTACTAAAGCTTCTTTAGCTATAATTACACTCATAAACTTTTGGAGTCAAACCCATTGCTATGTTTGCATTGGTTAATTCTGCAAGTTAAATATCACTTCATTGATAGCACATGGCTGTGTACAATCCTATATCATTCATACTAATAAAAACTGTTGGCAGTTGATAGTTGCATGGTCCTGGAAGACAATATCCAAATTGAAGAAAAAAAAATTGACCAAAATGTAAGAGATAAAAAGCACAAAAATGTGTGCATTTTATTAGAACTTGCACAGTTATTTATTAATGTATCATTCAAATTTTGAGGAATGATCCACAGATAAGGCAAAAGCAACAACTTAGGAGTTGTCTGTGGTGTATAATTTTAAAAAAAAATTAGGCTGACTCTACACATTCATGTTTCTGTGATGTTGGCATCTTTCATTTATTGAAATCAGCTGGAGTCAAATTAATCTGTTAATTAGCTTGTGTTATCATGCCAAAGGACCATTACATTTTCAGTAGATTTAGTTTAACCACAGAGTAAGCACTTAATTAGGTTCTCATGGAAGTGCATGTGGGCATAGCCATGACAGTTAATTGACTCATTTCACATTTTCAAATGAAGAGAGCATGTCACATTTATTATAATTGCAATGAAACCAAATTGAAAACTAAAATAAAAACATGAATTTCACCTTACAAGACTTCTTCAGATTGGTATTTATTAGCTCTGCTGGTCATGAAAACCAGCAGAGCTTATGGGATGTCCTGTTGTCCATCATCTATCCATTTGTTAGCACAAGTTTGTTATCGCTACTCCTTCTAAACTACATGGAGGATGGCCATGAAACTTCATTCATCCTATGGTCTAGTTGGTCCTAAATGAAAATGGTGCTGCTTGGACTTCCAATATGGCCACCACAATGGCCATCTTGATAGTCTTGTTATCTCTATTCCTCCTGAACGGATGGTCACATCAGCATGGGGTTTTCAGTGAAAGACTTCTTGTGATGTTTAGTTGGTCCTAAATGAAAATGGTACCAATCTGACATCCAATATGGCCACTGCAGCAACCATCTCGAAAATCTTGTTATCACTACTCCTCTTATGATGTCTAGTTGATCCTGCATGAAAATGGTGCCACTTGCACATTCAGTATGACCACCAGTGGCCATCTTGAAAATTTTGTTTTCTACTTCTCCTAAATGGATGGTCATATCAATGTGGGATTTTCGCTAAAAGACTTCTTATGATGTCTAGTTTGTCCTAAATGAAAATGGTGCCAATCTGATGTCCAACATGGCCATCACAGCAGCCATCTTGAAATTTTTTTTATCGCTACTCCAATGGATGGTCATATCAACATGAGCTTTTACTAAACGACTTCTTATTGTGTCTAGTTGGTCAAAATAAAAATGGTGCCAATCTGACATCCACTATGTTAACTACAGCAGGTAATTTTAAAATCTTGTTATTGCTGAAGAATATCAGAGATGGTTTCAACACTGAGTAGTTAAAAGGAAGAAATGGTCTTATCTTGACTTCCTAGAAATTCTTTTTGGCCAGTAGAGCGTCAGTCCCTTTGAGGGACTTGTGTTTCTGACAGTGTTGCCACCAGTAGACATTTTTCCAACATTTTCATTGATCGACATTTTGTCCTAGATTGTGTTATTTATTGAGAAAATAATTTAGTTGAAGACAGTCTTACAAAATATTAAACTCTGCATATTTCATGATGTCAGTTCCAAATTAATGCACACTAATTTCTGTTTCAGGGATAAAATGAATGATATATTGAGCTTTCATTTATCAATTTTGAATGTGATATTTGAATGTTAAACAATTAAGAGACTATTTTTGCCTTTTCTATAAGAAAAATGGTATCCACACCTGCCTTTGCGCTATAAGTCAGTTATCAAGGCACACTAAAATGAGGGATCAGTGTATTGTACATTAACAATTTTTGTTCAAAAAATGTATTTGCTCATCAAAATCTTTGTTATCTTGTTATATTTAATTATTTAATGCAGTGATACCAATAACTTCATAATATTTTCATTTATATTGACTATTTTCATACTCATTAAACTGCTTACCAAATAGTAGAATAGGAAATATAACATTCACAACAATTAAATCATATAAAATTAAGTGTGAATAACATTTGGCACTTTATCAATGTGTATGTTATGAATTGTATGTAGATAAGTGAAATAATAGTGTTGCTAAATGTATATAGATATTTTCTATAGAAGATATTATCAAATGTAATATTGGTTTGTATTTTGCTAGAATATTGATTAAATTGGTTAAATTTATAATGGCAAATAATTTGATCAAGTTTGCTAGATTAGGTGAAAATACAGTGTAAAATACAAGTTGCCCTTATGCGTTAGGGTTTGGGGGTGGGGTGCTTAGGAAGAATTGTTTGCATGAATATCAGTTTCTTTAAGTCTTTTCTTTTTGGTTGACAACCTAATATTTTGTATCATCTTTTTAATTCTGTGAGTGAGTTGGATTCATGCCAATTTTAGGATATATATTTCAGTGTTTTCTCCTGGATGTGAGATTGCACAAATCCTCCCTAAATTTAATGACCCCCCCCCCTCCCCTTGAAAATGAGTGAGCACGTGAATTTCATGCATAGTTAGTTTGATGTGAGCTTATTTATCACACAAACACTTGTTCAAAACATACTATAAAGGAGTCTATTGATAGATACTGTTCTCATGTAACACTGTAACACTGCTCCTCCTCAAAAACTGGAAATCCCCCCTTATGAAGTATCAGTTATCAATGTGAAAATCTTGGAGAAATGACAGATGTTTCATAAACATTATTTTTTAACTTTAGTCAACATGTGTGTGAAAACTAGTATTTCCAAGGTTAATGTTCCTGACGCATGTTTGATTGAAAAATGCTATGGAATAATTTATTGATCTTTACTCCTTTTTGTGGCTTTTTATCCCCTTGTACACATGATACTGTCTTCATGGTCTGTACTATAAGAAGGTACTTACTGTATATGCTCCCGTATAATCTGGGTCCAAATGCAAACAACATAGACCCTGAGCTGCCGTCGCATAATGCACTGGCAGATCGGGTCTATGTTGTTTGTTCTACTGATTAGTCCTTACAAACTGCATAGATGCAGATCTGCCGGCGCATTATGTGATGGCAGATCTGGGTCTATGCAGTTTGCAGTTGGTATTGCTTTATAGGCGAGTAGATATGGTATATTTAAATTATGAAAAAGATCTTGATATTTGGCAGTACTTGTCTTTCAGTTATAATCATTAAGAATTCGCAATAGCTACAAGTTTGGTTCATTTTTCCAAACTGTCTATAATAAGACTTGAATGGTTACCTCTTTCATGCATATTTTTTAATATTATATGGGGAGAAAACTCTATTCCCAAAGATTATCAGAAGTTTATTATGCCTCGATGTAGCAATAGTTATGAAAATGTGGATGAAGCAATAGATAGTTAGTAAATTATACTACTGTAAGTCATTGTGTCTACCCTTAAATACTCAAATCTGTTGCATATAAAGAGAAAATGAGCACCTAAAATTTAGTTGCTTATTTTAAATAAGGCCACATAGTTCATACAGCAAGTTGATCAAAATCTGTTATACTTCTTGAGGGGGTGGGTGGGGTTGGGGTTGGAGATGCTGTTATCTACCTTAAGTCTATTTCTTCATTGAATATTATCTTTGCAGGGCAAAAGGGTACTGTATATCTTTGCTGGTCAGAGATCCAAGCAATACCTGAATGATTTCTTCATGTATAATGTAGACACTAACCAGATTGAAATCATTTCGGATGGTGCTCGTAAAGACCCTCCCCAGTCATCCAGGACCCAGTCCGTAGACCAGCAGATCCGACACTTCCTCAAGGACCCAACCCAAAGAGGTTCAGAAAGTAAGTAAATCTGCCTTCTTCCACAGATGGACTACATAATGAGAATTCCATAGAATGTTGTGTCTCTCCTGCTTCACAGCTGCATGATCCATAAACCTACAATGGTCACAAGAGCATATAATTTTGTTCTGTGATCTTCTCTTTAAGTTGGTTAATTGGGCCACACTTGACGACAGAGTCGCCCAGAGTATTGCCCATCAGTCTCTCTTTCTGTCTCTCCATCTGTCAACAATTTAATTTCTGCTAGATAACTTTACTGAGAATTATTAGATTGTTAAAAAATTTGGTATGCAACTTTATCTGGATGAGACCGTGGATGGATTCAATTTCCAGTGTTCTGTGACATCATTTACAGGAGTTGTGCTCCGAAATTGTCCCTCTCGACTTTGGTTTCTGCAGCATAACTTTACCAAGGTTTTTGCTGAATTTCAATCAAATTTGGTATGTAGCTTTATAATGATGAGACCTTGAGTACAATTGATTTCCAGCATTTATTTACAGGAGTTATACCTCTTGATTACACATCCTCATGACTTTGTTTTTTGTGCTGTAACGTTACAAGGGATTTTTGGATTTCAACCAGATTTGGCAGGCATCTTAATACTGACAAGACGTTGAATGAATTTAATTTCCAGCATTCCACGTTATTCAAAAGAGTTATGACCCCTGATTGCCAATTTCTCTGCTTAAGGCCCTGCTGAGCAAATAATAGTAAGTAGGCCCTTTGTGATGAACCCATCACTAATAGCTCTAGTTTTAGTTTTTGTGATGAATACATTGATCAAGTTTGATGACAGTTTATGTAACAATCTACCAAGAAATGAGTTAAATGGAAATGTAATATAATCATTAGAGTATAAAAAGTTGACTACAATGACTCACTTTTGCTAGTAGTGATTAGTACCCCTTAAGATGAATGTACCCATCAAGTTTCATCACTATACATGCAGCAGAGTCAGAGAAATGGAGCTAAATGCAACAAAACATAACATTGATGTCCACTGGAAAAATGACAAAATCAACAAAACTATCATACGGATGATACATCTCTTCCTCATTGTAACACCCTTCATTATAACACAATTCTTAATATAACATGGTACACTGTGGACCATGTGACTGAAACTAAACCATTGTGTGTTAATTGTGCTATCCAGTGTACATGGGTTGAAAGAAAGAAACATGAATCTTATATCTTTCTTTCCTTTTTAAAACATTATTATTTGGAAAAACTAATTGCACAAATGCCATAAAGTTAAGAAAAATCAAATTTAATTAATGTAAATTATTACTATACATTGATATGTTTAGTTGGCATTTTGTTTAGGTTTTATTCACCCAGCCACTGACACACATTCATTTATGGAATTTTTGATCATTCTCGCTGTGCAGCAGTTCAGCAATAATGCAGTTTTCATTATACCATGGTTTGGTACATATTGAGGTTCTCTCTATTCTGTAATTTAGTACACTACACAGTTCTTGCTATACCACAATTTGATACATATGCAATTCTTGCTATACTGTGGTTTGATACATAATGTGGTCTTCAGTAATGGACCCCAACTACTGCATTATAACAAGGAAGAGCTGTATATATGTTTTGCCTATCCTCTGCAGGCTAGAAAACAAAGAAAAAATCAACTTGGTATAAAAGGTTTGGACAATTTTTTCTTTTAATAGCCTGGAAGATACTCATGTTGATACAGAGTATGTTAGTACAGTTTATCCTATCACTCGTAGGACAATACATTGCATCCTTTGTTGACAGGTGCCCTTTTTTGCGAATTTAAGGATGATTGCTTGTAATATGTTGGAGTATTTAACCTTTTTAAAAATGAATATTTTTACATATAGCTAAGAATCCAGGTAATCCAAAATCACCCAGAAAAAATCTATAGGTTGGTGTGCATTTTATTGTGCTGCTCTTAGTTGAATATATATGCCCAAGTAACGGTTATTACACAGTGTGCATTTTCTTGTGCTGCTCTTAGTTGAATATATATGCCCAAGTAAGGGTTATTACACAGTGTGCATTTTCTTGTGCTGCTCTTAGTTGAATATATATGCCCAAGTAAGGATTATTACACGGTGTGCATTTTATTGTGCTGCTCTTAGTTGAATATATATGCCCAAGTAAGGGTTATTACACAGAAAAGTATGAAAGAATCCTCAGTCACTAATTGCCCCTATAACAATAGCAGAATGAGTATTTACAAATTCATCAAATTGTTGAAGATTATAGACTCCTTAACATATAAACAAAGATAAGGATATGTTGATGAAGTAATTTTTTCACTATGACACAATTATTCAATCACATAGGTTTTCAGCACAGGAAGTCTGCACAGCCAATTTACAGCAGGTCATAAATCACTTAATATTTACAAAGCTCTAAAATACCTTTCTGTTGTTTTCTTTTCTTCAGTTATTTAAACTGTATAATAATTTTTAAAAAAAGCAAACTATTTTTGTAAGAGACAGAAGTTGCAATTTCACCATTTTACGTTTAGTCTCTCCCAGAATTCATTGCGATATGATACATGTAAATAAGAAGTGATGACACAATAATGACATCATAATGAAATGATCACATCATTTTAAGCGGTGTAATAAACATTGAATTTACAAATGCAGACTACCTTAAGAAAAGAAGTTAATGAATGTTCCTAGGCTTATGAGGAGGTGACTTTTATATTGAGTAGTCTACTAAGACAAGGAGTTAATAAATGTTTATAGGTTTATGAGGAGGTGACTCGTATTGAGGAGTCTACTAAGACAAGGAGTTAATGAATGTTTCTAGGCTTATGAGGAGGTGACTCTTATATTGAGTAGTCTACTAAGACAAGGAGTTAATAAATGTTCCTAGGTTTATGAGTAGGTGACTCTCGTATTGACGAGTCTATTAAAGACAAGGAGTTAATGAATGTTTCTAGGCTTATGAGGAGGTGACTCTTATATTGATGAGTATAGTGAGACAAGGAGTTAATAAATGTTCATAGGTTTATGAGGAGGTGACTTGTATTGAGGAGTCTACTAAGACAAGGAGTTAATGTGAATGTTCCTAGGCTTATGAGGAGGTGACTCTTATATTGAGGAGTCTATTTAGACAGGTTTTACTGGACTTGGATATTTCATATTCTTGTTCAGAACTTATTTGTACTTCTTGTATATTGTAAGTTGTGTTTCTGCATATTAATGAACACTTTAACTGTTGATTTCAGTTCCAGCAGCAGGTTTTACACAAAGAGCCACACTGGATCCAGATACAGATGAAATTCATGTTCTCTCTGTAAGTCGTTGGATACCTATCATTGAGATTATCTTTAAAAAAAGGTTCAAAAGCAGGGTTTATGAAAATTATGCTAGATTTTGATACTTTCTAGTAATGACTAGGCAGTCAAAACTTGTTTTAGCTATCCATTTTGCTAAAATTTTGTTGTTCAATTTGACTACAGTACAACAAGCTTTCAAATTTTACATTGTCAGTGAAGTCCAGAGTTAAAGTCTGTTGAAGGTCATATATCTTCTGCATCATATTCTGTATTCAACTGAAACTTTGAAACAGTATTACTATTTATGCAAATATTTTGTACCCTGATATGCCAGAATTCCAGTTATCTTATTACTATATACCTAAAGTTTTACCCTGATATGCCAGCTTTCCAGTTATCTTATTACTATATACCTAAAGTTTTACCCTGATATGCCAGAATTCCAGTTATCTTATTACTATATACCTAAAGTTTTACCCTGATATGCCAGCTTTCCAGTTATCTTATTACTATATACCTAAAGTTTTACCCTGATATGCCAGAATTCCAGTTATCTTATTACTATATACCTAAAGTTTTACCCTGATATGCCAGCTTTCCAGTTATCTTATTACTATATACCTAAAGTTTTACCCTGATATGCCAGCTTTCCAGTTATCTTATTACTATATACCTAAAGTTTTACCCTGATATGCCAGAATTCCAGTTATCTTATTACTATATACCTAAAGTTTTACCCTGATATGCCAGCATTCCAGTTATTTTATTACTATATACCTAAAGTTTTACCCTGATATGCCAGAATTCCAGTTATCTTATTACTATATACCTAAAGTTTTACCCTGATATGCCAGCATTCCAGTTATCTTATTACTATATACCTAAAGTTTTACCCTGATATGCCAGCATTCCAGTTATCTTATTACTATATACCTAAAGTTTTACCCTGATATGCCAGCTTTCCAGTTATCTTATTACTATATACCTAAAGTTTTACCCTGATATGCCAGCATTCCAGTTATCTTATTACTATATACCTAAAGTTTTACCCTGATATGCCAGCATTCCAGTTATCTTATTACTATATACCTAAAGTTTTACCCTGATATGCCAGCATGCCAGTTATCTTATTACAATATACCTAAAGTTTTACCCTGATATGCCAGCATTCCAGTTATCTTATTACTATATACCTAAAGTTTTACCCTGATATGCCAGCATTCCAGTTATCTTATTACTATATACCTAAAGTTTTACCCTGATATGCCAGCATTCCAGTTATCTTATTACTATATACCTAAAGTTTTACCCTGATATGCCAGCATGCCAGTTATCTTATTACAATATACCTAAAGTTTTACCCTGATATGCCAGCATTCCAGTTATCTTATTACTATATACCTAAAGTTTTACCCTGATATGCCACCATTCCAGTTATCTTATTACTATATACCTAAAGTTTTACCCTGATATGCCAGCTTTCCAGTTATCTTATTACTATATACCTAAAGTTTTACCCTGATATGCCAGCATTCCAGTTATCTTATTACTATATACCTAAAGTTTTACCCTGATATGCCAGCATTCCAGTTATCTTATTACTATATACCTAAAGTTTTACCCTGATATGCCAGCATTCCAGTTATCTTATTACTATATACCTTAAGTTTTACCCTGATATGCCAGCATGCCAGTTATCTTATTACAATATACCTAAAGTTTTACCCTGATATGCCAGCATTCCAGTTATCTTATTACTATATACCTAAAGTTTTACCCTGATATGCCAGCATTCCAGTTATCTTATTACTATATACCTAAAGTTTATGCCCTGATATGCCAGCATTCCAGTTATCTTATTACTATATACCTAAAGTTTTACCCTGATATGCCAGCTTTCCAGTTATCTTATTACTATATGCCTAATGTTTGTACCCTGACATGACAGGATTCCAGGCATTGTCTTCCTATATGCCTAAAGTTTATGCCCTGATATGCCAGGATTCAACGTGTTTTGTTGCTACATGCCTAAAGTTTGTACCCAGATTTGCCAGGACTCCAGGCATCTTGTTGCTGCATGGTTATAATTTGTACCTGATATGCCAGGATTCCAGGTGTTTTATTACTATATGGCTAAAGTTTTGAACGCTGACATGACAGGATTCCAGGCATTTTCTTCCTATATGCCTAAAGTTTGTGCCCTGATATGCCAGGATTCAAGGTGTTTTGTTGCTACATGCCTAAATTTTGTAGCCAGATTTGCCAGGACTCCAGGAATCTTGTTGCTGCATGGTTATAATTTGTACCTGTTATGCCAGGATTCCAGGTGTTTTATTACTATATGGCTAAAGTTTTGAACCCTGACATGACAGGATTCCAGGTGGTATGCCCATGTCATCATAATGCTTTTCACAGGTAAGACACCACATTATGCAGAACATGTTTACTTTGTTTTCTTAATTTTATTTGAGTAAATCTTTTTACCTCTTCTGGTCATAGATCAGAAGAACTTATGGGATGGCCTGTTGTCCATCATCCATCATCCAGTGTCCATCCGTTAGCACAAGTTATTGTTACTCCTTCTGTTACTACTTGGAGGATTGCCATGAAACTTTGCACACATATTCATCCCAAGGTCTAATTGGTCCTTAATGACAATGGTGCTGCTCAGATATCCAATATGGCATCCACAGCAGCCATCTTGAAAATCTTGATATCACCACTCCTGAATCGATGGTCATATCAACATGGCATTTTCACTAAAAGACTTCCTTGACATCTAGTTGGTTCTAAATGAAAATGGTGCCGATCTGATGCCCAATATAGCCACCATGGCAGCCATCTTTAAAATCTTGTTATCTCTACTCTTCCTGAAAGGAAATTCATATCAAAATGGAGTTTTCACCAGAAGACTTCCTTTGAGGTCTAGTTGGTTCTAAATAAAAATGGTGTCACTCGGACATCCAGTATGGCAATCACAGCGGTCATCTTGAAAATCTTTTCATTGCTACTCCTCTCGAATGGATGGTCATATCAGGGATGGAGGTAACCAAAAGACTTCTTATGATGACTACTTGATCCTAAATGAAAATGGTGCCAATGTGACATCCAGTATGACCACCATGGCAGCCATTTTGAAAATCTTGTTATAGCTACTCCACATGAATGGATGGTCATATCAACAAGGAGTTTTCACTAAAAGACTGTTTATAATGTCTAGTTGGTTCAAGACGAAAATGGTGCTGATCTGACATCCAATATGGCCATCTTGAAAATCTTATAATTGCTACTCTTCCTGAACAGAAAGTCATATCAGCAAGGGGGTTTTACTGGAAGACTTCTTATGGTGTCTTGTTGGTCTTAAATAAAAATTATGCCAATCTGATATCCAATATGGATGCCACAGTGGCCATCTCGAAAATCTTATTGCTGTTCCTCCTAGATGGAAATTCATATCAACATATTGGTTTTCACGACAAGACTTCTTATGATGTCCGGTTCATACTAAATGAAAATAGTACCAATTTCATAGCCACTATGGGCACCATCGTGGCAGACATCTTGAAAATCTTGTTATTGCTATTCCTTCTAAATGGAAAGTGATATTGACATGGGGTTTTTCACCAGAAGACTAATTATGATATCTAGTTGGTCCTGAATGAAAATGGTGCCAAACTGACCTCAAATATGACTGCCACAATGAACATATTGAAAATTTTGTCACTAATTCTCCTGAATGGATGGTCATATCAACATGAGGTTTTCACCAAAAGTCTTCTAATAGTGTCTAATTTGTCCTAAATGAAAATGGTCCCAATCCTACATCCAATATGGCTACCACAGTGGCTAATTTTAAAATTGTATCGCTCAAGAATATCAGAGATGGTTTCAACACTCGGCAGCTAAAAAGAAGAAATGGTCTTATCTTGAATTCCTGGAAATTCTTTTCGGACAGTAGAGAGTCTGTCCCTTTGAGGAACTCCTGTTTTAAAATTGACAGTTATGATACATGTAGAGGTACATAAAAATACAAAAATATATTTGCAGGGCCTCAGCAAAGACAAGGATAAAAGAGACAATGTGAAGAATTCTTTCTGGGTGTACGATATTAATAAGAACAAATGGTAATAATCTTTTGCTATTTTTCTATTGTAAATTCACTATTTTTCATGGGGTACCAATTTTCATGGATTTAGTGGTTGCTCTAAACCATGAATTTAAAGATGAAACAAATAATGATCCTTTTGTGGCAAAAATAGGACCACTTACTTTAATTGCAAAATGAATTACCGATGAAAATTTCATTTTTTGCAATAGCACACAAATTTATACCCCAAAAAATAAATGGATTTACAGTATCTTTGTCCTCAAATTTGTACTATAGTTAACTTGTGTCGATGAAGCAATGTTTGTTTCATTACAATTTGTAGATTAATTGTGACTATTGGATGAACAGATATTACCTAAAGATCTTGTGCTTTGCATTTATGTACATATATGTGCAAATACATAAGAGAGACATGCAAATCTATTAGAGAGACCCATAATCTGGAGTCATTTGTATTAGGATTAGTGTAAAGCTCCTCAGCTATTTTAGCTAATCTGGAGTCATTTGTATTAGGATTAGTGTAAAGCTCCTCAGCTGTTTTAGCTAATCTGGAGTCATTTGTATTAGGATTATTGTAAAGCTCCTCAGCTGTTTTAGCTAATCTGGAGTCATTTGTATTAGGATTATTGTAAAGCTCCTCAGCTATTTTAGCTAATCTGGAGTCATTTGTATTAGGATTAGTGTAAAGCTCCTTAGCTGTTTTATCAAGTTGGGTGTATAACCAGGCCCCATTATTAAAAAAAAATCCTCAACTCGTGTGCATGCTGTAACTAAATAAACTAGTTGAAATACAAGAGGTTTCAAAACAGCAATTCATTTAGATGCAGATGTGTTTTAAATATGTATTATTTATTTTGTAACAATCTAGCTGATATAAGACCAATGACAAGGTAATTGGAGGAGATTCATGAAGATGGGGCAGATTTGCATTGGCATGATCAGAAGTCATAACTTAGTTGATACAAGCATTGCCTTAACCAACATATAATGTTTGTATTTTAAGATTTTCAGTAGAGGAAACTATATTGTGGAAGTTATCGACCTTTACCCCAATGCTTCCAGCTACAAAATTATCACATTTGAACACTTCTGTGTAAACTGTAACTCATCTCTAATACAGACAAGAATAAATTTTGTTTTGATTAGATCAAAGGGGCTTTCATTTTTGATGTCATCAAATGTATTTAACCTTTAATTTCAGTTTTATTTGTATGACCGTAACGGATGGTATAGGGGTAGGGGTACATATACTGCTACTTTCATTTATACATCTATCTGCCTGTGCCATGATACATATCCTTGTATCTGTTCATCCATATGTTTTCAAACTTTACAAATTTAATTTGCTTGCAAAAGGAACATGTCCAATTAATTTGAAAAGAAGATACAGTCAATAGTGGTCACCTGGTTACAATGGCCATTCTAATTTCCTCCCCCTGGCAAATTTCCTATATAAATGTCCTGTGTGTAATGGCCACCTGCTTTCTGTGGTCAGCGGCCAGGTGTTTCCTTACCAACAGTGGTTTTTGCCTGCTTTAAGCGGCCACTGGACCGTATCTACAGTGACCGCTCTAAGTATGCAAATTAAACTTTTGTTTGATGAGCAAGGCATTGTTTAGATAAAGGCATATAATGTGAATTTATGTGTAAACTTCCTTGTACTCACCATACTCCAGTCACGCCAAAGCAAAGGTGTCAATATGTCAGGTTCTAAAAGCGAGGCAGTTTTTATCCATTTGCTGGATAGTGGAAAAAGTAGTAAGGTAGTCGCAGCAGAAATGGTAGTCAGGCGAACTCAGATCCAAAGATTATTAGGCATAAGCAAGATATTATGGCCGATTTTGAGAACAAGGTTGATCTTTTAGAAGAGATACGAGTTACATCCCTTTTCATAAGGGTGAGGGGTCATTCAATATTTAAAACTTGTCTGTAAAGGCAGGGTAATTTTCGGTTCATGGGTCACAAAGAATAGCCATATACAGCTTCTTTTGATTCTCTATTCATCACAGGCCTCTCACATAAGCCTACTGTCGTTTAATCTTGGCGAGTTGGGCAACTATCTAATCCAGATATTGTTTTTGAAGCATGAACATCTGTTTCCAAGCCTACCAATGAGTCAGTCCTCTGTTTTACCGTCATATGTAAGCTGTCATTCTGTAGTGAAATTAGTGTTTTGTCATGGTGCACAAAACAAACCAAGATAAGTGATTATTTTAAGTCGGTGATGATTTAATTTATAGGATATATTAAAGTGAGCAGGATACAGTAATCTTGTGTGGAACATAAATTTGGGAGAGAACAACATATATGTGTATTTTATGACTTTGTTGAATAGTTCACATAAAACAATCGTGATAACATAACAACAATAATAATAATAACAATAATGATATTCAGTGCATTGTATTTGTTAAAAAAAACAATTTGAAAGGTGAAGCTGTGTTCAGAGGTCACCTGTATACAAAGGACAGTTTTGCCTTTTCCCATCGGTGGCTGCTGTTGACAGGTTTGACTAATTTCAACATGAACAATCCCATCTTTGAGTGCCTGATTCAAAACTAGTGAGGTCATGCAAAATATACATATTAAACAAATTTAGTCAGTGGGAGTTCATCATTTGTATTGCATTTAAATACATGACACCAAAGAACATTTTTTAATTGTAAAATATATGATTTATATGTACTTAGTCAGCCATAATGAATTTATCCTCCCTTTTTTCAGTTGGGAAGTGTTTTTGTTTGAAAACAAGTCAGAGAGATGTTATAGCAGGTGTTATTGATCTGTAATAAGAGACAACCTGTCTTGGGATGTCAGTTTTTCGGGCAGAAGGGACAGCTCCTCAAAACAGAGTTTACAGTAGAAAAGTTTCTTATTCAGCTTGGTCATTTGTGTGTATTACATAGAAAGATATTTTGAATGAGTACACCTAGGCAAAGAACATTTTCTCCTTTGAATACATTCCCCGATCATAAAAACATTAGGAAAATAAACTCCACTACCTCCCTGAACCAGCCCTCCTGAAAAGAAAAAAAAAATGTCTTTTCCATCGATATATCGTATATAGACAAAGAGAAGAAACTCTTACCCTTTACCTCCCCATACCACTGCTAAGAGGCTACCCATCAACCAGATGTTTACCGGTTTTAAGCCTCTGCTAGGTACTAATAACATAGCACTGCAAGACCATCCATCCAGAAAGTCAGTATAATAGTTTGTATTAATGCATTTTCTACATGTTGCAATCATTATTTTTTATTATTGATCAATATTTATGTAAAAATATTTGCAGTCGTAGACTTGTTTATTCTAACCTTGTGCCCCAACACATTAACGTTGGTACATGTTGTTGATAGTTTATTCACACTAACTGCATATATTTATCACTTGTTTTAAGTAACAAGTGTTGTTATTGTGATTTGTGAGCACTTCCAGGTTGTCGTTTTCCAAAAGTTGTATAATTCTTGTCATTTCAGTTAAATAATGGCAACGAAATGCAGTAAGTGCAAGAAATTTAAAGCTAATGAAGACACACAAGACACATTTCTTGCTAGCACGTTGTTCATCATCCTCAACCTGCAGTGTTTGTGCATTATGGTCAGAAGGCATATGGTCTCCTGTTTGGGAAAAACATCAAGAGCAAGGAGAGTGTGTAAAGTCTTGGACAGAGTGTGATGTTTCAAACCTTCACCTGAAGATGGCATTGATTGCTGATGTAGTGTGATGTCATGATGGCCCCCCTAAAAAATTGAGCGTATGATGCCAACTGCAATGATTACATCCAGCAAATTGGAGGAACAAAGAGTTGTGGAGTTGCCATCCCCACATTCTTCCCAGATGCTAATAGAGTCACAGATGTGTTACCTGGTACAGGAAGCAACAATGCAGTTGCTGGCCTCTGGACAATTTTTGTTGGTGTGTCCATTTCAAACTGCTATGGATGGTTTGGAGTTAATGGGAGAGTGCTCCCCCTTATCAAGGCAGCCCAGTGGGCGTAAGTCCTCCGGCATAACCAAGCATGGCCTCTAGACCCGCAAGTCCAGGTACATGGGGTATTTGTAGGATCTTGATGATCCATATCACCATCCTTTCATGCCAAACACCACTGCTCTGGCTGCTGACCAGCCATCCATCTGTTCATACCCATTGTCTAGTGACCAGAGATCCGTCACTTAGGCGAGCCATGCCACATACCAGCCAACAGTTCCATGGTATGTGGAACCACATGGGATCAGTTTGACTGATCTGTCCTTTTTGGTGCACATTCTGCATGGACAGTTCCAGAGCCAACACTTCAGCCTAACATCCAGCCGACAGCTGTGCATACCGTCCAGCATGCAACTGAGCCAACTGTCCAGCACCCTCTCTGGCCATCCATACCAGCAAAACAAGCCGTGGCTTTTGCCCGGCCAACAATTCAACTTGCGAGTCATTTCTTCACTGCATAGCTTTTCGAGAGATACTGTAATGGCAATACCTCGATGATGCCTCCGGGAATGTTCTATGCAGACATGAAGGCAGTGCCTGATGAGGACAGCCCCCACATTCAGAGTAAGGGATAACAGCTATGACTTAGTGTACTTAGACCCCACAATGAAACGGAATGAGTTCAGCTTTAAAGCGGCTGTCAAGGACAAATAATAAGGCTTCAATAGACTTGGAAGATGGCGAACATCCCTCCTTGCATCTACTGCAACAGTCATCGAAGATAAGGGAAATATCAGACCTGTGATATGGGCAAGTTGGGTGGGTTTTGGGTATAAGCCTACCCCTGCACGATTTTGGTACCAAATATAATACCAGAAATTGAGGGGTCAGAACTGCAAAGTGATTCTGATAGCCCCTCACAGGTGGGACAAGTCCTGGGTGAACAGTCTCCTTGATTTAAGGAGAGATGTTTCCAGAAAAATCCAGGCAAGGCTGAACCTGCTCAAATAGCTGTGGTCTGAGGTGTTTCATCCCTGCCTGGATAAACTTCTCCTTCAGGCCTTGCTCTTGTTGGGAGAACCTTGCAAAGAAATTAATTTCAACCCACAATTGTAAAGAAAATCTCTTGAGCTAAAAGGCAGTCCACTTGGAAGGCTTATGAAGGAAAGTGGTGTGTTTTCAGAGACTGATGCAAGACCAAAAGCATTGTCCCTTTGAGTGCCCCAATCCTGCAGTTGGCTGACTTTTTCCTCTGGCTTTTTTGAGGAGAAAGAGTTGGCTCCAATTACTATCAAAGGCTACTGCTCCATGATATCAAACACTTTCAGGCATTGAAGAGGAGATATTGGTCATGATAAAAATCTATCAGACCTGCTAGCCAATTTTGACTTTAATAGGCCTAAATCTCTCACCCTGTTTCCTAAATGGAATCTTTCATGGGTTTTGACATGGCTTAACTCAGATCAGTTCAAGCCTTTAGCCAGAACCTCACTGAAACAGCTATGATACAAAACATGTTTTCTGATAGCTTTAGCTTCAGTATGCAGAGTGAGTGAGTTGCATGCCCTTTCAATGGATCCAAACTATTTCCAGTTCAGATCAGATGGTTCAGTGGTCCTAATGATGCAGTCAGGCTTTGCAGCTAAGAATGGGTGACCGTCAGCAGGCAACCAAAGAGTGGTCATACACTGTCTCTGTCTTTGATCAATATGAAAGGAAAGGTGATGATGCAAGACTCTGTCCATGCTCTCAAGCATTACTTGATGCACACAGAGAAAAGTCATTGGGCACAATTTCCCTTTCTTCTGGTGAAGGTTGGGAAAGAGGATATAACCCCTCAAGCTCTAGCATTGGCTGAAGTGGGTAAGAAGCTCAACATACTATAAAGTCTAAAAAGATCAGATATGCCTCATATCTCTGCATATCTCGGCAAGCCTTGCATTAGAACATAATGGTTTGATCAGGGACATAATAGAAGCTGTTGGCTGGCATGCACAATCAACCATCTCAAGTTTTTATCTCCATGATCTAGTTTCGCAGAGACAAGAATTGAATCTGATGGGTCCAGTGGCTGCAGCCCAGATGACCACCAGGCCCAGCTGATGTCAGCACAACCTCATGGGCGTGGGTTTAGTGCTTTTGCTGGATATGTCTGAAAATTTTTTTTTTTCTTTTACATGTGTGGTTGTCTTTGGTTACATGACCATCAGTTGCGCTGCTTTCACGTTAGGAGAGCAGGTTATCCTTCACATAGGGAATCTAGCCATTCTTCCCATGAAGCATGCCCATGTTAGAGGTTATACGCTTAGCATTTCATGCTCCTATTGTCTGTTCTATATTAATGTGATCAGGGAATGGATTCAGAGGAGAAAGCAAATTTTTAATAAATTATTTTCTCTGACAATACTTACCCAGTCACAATACTATAAAAGTCTTCCACACCTCCCTGCAAATGCAAGCATCCTAGTTGATGTGTCGCTCATCTTAAAATTGGTTAACATCCGGTTGATGGGTAGCCACCTAGTGGTGGTAAGGGCAGGTAATGGATAAGAGTTTCTTCCCTTTGTATAGTATAGAGACGGAAAAGACAAATTTTTGCATCTTTTCGGGAGGGCTGAATTCAGGTAGCGGAGTTTATTTTCCTAGGATTAATGTGATCAGGTAAGTTTTCTCAGAGAAATATAATTTACTAAAAAAAATGTGGTTTCTCTACATAGTAGGTTCAGATTTTGAAAATTATACTGGACATTGTTTAAGAAATAAGATACCTTTATACATGTAAAATTTAGGAGCATCTAAAAGGTCAAGTTGTAGATACTAAAAGAACACAACCCACTTTTTTCAAATATGCATCAGTCCATTTTTTATTATAGGTCCTGCATATATAAGAATGAGAATTCTGGAACACAATATTGGACAAAAATGCAGAATGTTGAACCTGTGCCCAGATTTGCTCATCAGCTGGTGTATGATAACATCAGAAAGGTAAGCATCTTGATGACCAGAAAGTGTAGACTACAGGGATTATATAAGAACCCCAAATCATTGTAGTAAGGAATGTCTTTGTTTACACTTCCTTAAAACATGATCTTAACCATAATCCATACAAGATGTGATACCGTAAACAAAATTGCATAAGTTTATGAAATGAGTATTTGTAATGTAATTCTGTACAGCTTTATTCAGTTATATGAAACTTGAGTGACATCATGCATTCAGATTTAGGCTATTTTCATTTAACAAAAGGACATTATTCTTCTGCTATTCTCTGTGTTGAATTTGATCATTTGAGGAACAAATATCAATGTTTTTCTCACTTGATACACTTTATAAAACTCACAAAACTTGCTTAATGAAATCTAGTTATAGCTATATGTGTTTACTTTTACTGAAGAGTACAGCTGTTTTATCCAGTGAAAGCTCATATTGGAACCTTATGTGTATTTAATGCAGACTTTCTGCTTTCTTGTAAAGTGATTAATACTGTTTTACAGGTGCACTATTTATTTGGAGGAAATCCTGGCAGAGAGAGTTTGCCAAAGATGAGGCTGGATGATTTTTGGTCACTACAGGTAAATAAACATTGTATGCAGGATTGCACTATGTAAGCATACTGAACCTAGTTAAAGACATGGTTTTGAAACCAGAAGGTTATACCCATACATCAGTGAGGCCAGGCTTAGCTATCAAAACAATCAAGCAGGTGCCTTTTCAGAGGTCTGTTCACTAACACAGTCAGGGAGAAAATTATACAGCTTAGTTAATCTTCCTTCTATATCCCAAACATATCTTCGAGGTGATTGTTTTTATAAGAATAGCATATACTAGTGTTCACTGGTCTCTCAAAGAAAATCATGTTGAGTCCTAGACAATATGTTCAGGTTGTAACAGAAAGCTAAAAATGCATCTTTTGTACAACCTTAATCTTTCATTTAAGGTTGTGCACTACAGTTGTGCTCTACAGTTTCGTACTTTGCATAGAGTTTGATTTTTAAAGAAAAAGAATTTCCCAGATTTTCCTCACTGGTTATCATGGCTATTTAAAAAAGATCTTGTTTATCTTAGGTATTATTAAAAGAACTTTTAATTCCCTTTATTTTGGTGTATGATTGATGGGTGTAATTTGGGTTATAGAGAATACAGCTTGGCCTTACTTCAGATGTGCACCTGTCAGAATTCTGCTAGCTCCACTTAGTCATTTTCACTTCCTGGACTTCAAAGGTAAATTGTGAAAAAAACGAGCTGATAATTTTTTTTGCTTTTTATATATTTTGTAATTCATTCATTGTACTTTCAGAAGCTGGTATTTTCTACTCTGGCAAAGTTTGTTTTCCCTATTTTAATAACTGCTAATGTTAGTATACTTTGGACTAGTTCAGGCTGATTTTTCAAGCACATGGGAGCAGCCATTTTATCAGCTGTCTGCTTTAGATAGAGGTTAGTTTGCATAATTACCACATGTAAAGAAATTTCAGTCACAGTACATGAAAGTAACATAGAGGTTTGCCAACATTCTCTCCATTGTGCATGTTGCCAATGCAAACAATTTCACCTTATACCGGTCCCTATTTCAGAAGTACATAATAAATATACCTTAAATATTGTTTTGCAAGTTAAACACTTGATACAGGTTGGAGATTGTTTTATAGACAATTTCAAGTGACATTTTTACATGGATTTTTACTATAAAATATTGTGTCCTTTTTTTGACTTATTAGCTTTTTTTAGTCACCACAAAACAAATGTAGCTATAACGACCTGATATTACCCAGTAAATTATCACAACACATCCTTTTAAGTCATTAAAAGCTAACCAACAACATATGAACTCTTTAGGTAAGATTTCAGGGAAGCATTTTAGTCTTAAATTTATTTAATCCAGGAATTTCCACTACTGTATATGACACATACATTTCCTTTCAGCTGTGTCGGCCCTCAGCTAGTCATTTATTGAGGAGGTGCAAATACTTGATCCGTAAATACAAATACCAAGAGCTTTCAACAGAGGATCCGCAGGCAGCTATGGTGTATCTGCAAAAAGATCTTGCAGATACTGTTGATCATGATGATCCAGATGAAAGCAAAGAGGTTAGTAATGATCATTGGATGGCCTAAATTGGCAAGCCAATATCTTGGGCTGGTAACTAGTAAAATCTCTGTCTCCTGACTGCTTAATCAGTGATTTCTTTCACACAACAGTGACATAATTCCCATAATGCCTAGTTTGGAAACACCCCCTGAACTGCAGTGATTAGTTGGTAGCTTCACATCAGTGCAGTGCATAATGAGTACAATGTACAACATTTGTTTACTTTTTTGAAAGATGGAGGTTGATAGTTATCTGCAATCTCATGAGCACCGGAAGAGTGACACAGTTGTCAGCAAAGTATTGAGCATTAAATCTTTCCTAGAATGCAAGTGGTTCATAAGGATGGGGCTGGTCTTACTCTTTATGGCATGAATTGTTTCCCTTTTAATGGGAAGGCAGTCCTTTATATGTTAAACTTCCAGTGTATGCTAGTACTCATGGACAAATGGTCAAGTAGAACATAAGAAATTATGTGCCTGGTTTAAGGGCAAACAGGCAATGACCCTATTCTCAACTATTTAACCCTAAATCTGTAGCCAACAATTATGCAACGTTGCTTCATGAATTGAATGTAACAGAAAATGTTGCTGTGCTTAATTTGTCCGCATCTAAAAGAGAGAAGAACAACTGCTGTGGGTATTTGTGACAATTTGACAACATATTCATGAATCTCCTTATTTGGTCATTACATTTGGCAAAAGAGTATAGTTCTGTTTTAGCTTATGTATAATCTCCAATAGATAATTCATTATTCAGTATCCAGATCTATTCCTAGTATAGAATTTGCATAAATTATATACATAGCTGTTGTAGTTCAGTTATAAAAGTCTCTTGATCATAATTGGTATACAGCAGAACAGTCACTTTTTCTGCCATTTGCTCTTGTGTCTCAGGCTGGCAGGTGAATCATGCACGTAAATCATGTTTATATACGATGAGCAACACCCACCTCAGAGATTAATTAAGACCTTTAATAAAACCTTTGCCAAATTGGGGCACTCTCATGTGCTGTAGCAAGTAAAGATAGTATATAAGAAGGATGTCTAGACTGGGTGATCTTGAGCTTAGCCAGTGACCTAGACTGAAGTACCTGGGCCTAGACTGTGTGATGACTCTAGACTGGGCTATAAGATTGTACTAGTGATTACAGGCTCAGAGAGAAGGTTTCTGATCCAAATTGTAAACAGACAGTTGCCCTAAGAGTTTAAATACTATAAATTGCAGATGCAATATTAATCCAAATTATGATTGCAGAATTTGTGGGTAGGTGTCATTGTGTATGACACCGTGCTCCTGATTACTTGCCACAGCACAGAGAGCACCAAAAACGAGGACAATGAAATCGAAGGAACATGGTGGCTGTTTTGGGATGGTAGTCTGGTTACTTGATGACCACTGACAAACTGAGGCAGATGCTGTTGGAAGGTAAACAGATGGTCATGTGGTGTTCTAAAAAGGGGTTATCTGATTGGCTGCTGACCACTTCCTCTGACTAACCTGAGCTGTTATGCAAGATCCCTGTCTGGATAAAGCAATAACTGATTCCTTGACTTGTTTAGCAGCTATATACACTTGATTCCTGTCTGAGCTATTTCCCTAGCATCCTATATACATGACTGTATTTAGTAAATTAGGCATTGAGACTGATTTGGTGTTGCTGTGTAAACATTGTTTAGTAATGGCATTAAGCATCAATTTACACAGTAAGCAACACCATCTCAGAGATTAATTCAAACCTTTAATAAACCTCTGCCGAACTGGGGCACTCTTGTGTGCTGTTGCAGGTAGACCTTGACCAAATTACCCTGGGCCTAGACTGTGTGAAGAGCTAGTCCAGGTCATAGATTGTCCTAAGATCAATTTATTTTGTCGTAGTCTTGGTAGGAGCAAATCTGTTTAAACAAAAGTTTATAGCTACAAAAACTTTGATATAGGCTTATGAAAGTTTAATACAAACAGAAGCTTTTTACTTTTTTCTTTTCACTGACTGTGAGCAATTGTCAGGCATGGCTGTCCTTAATAAGATATTGTGAAAATCAAGTTTAGGGGAAGGTATGTTATTGAGGGACTTTCAAGGGAAGGTTTAAGGTAAATATTTTAAAAACAAATGAACACATAAATCAATCAATCACAATTGAACGCCTATTGATTTACAATATAATTTCGTAATGAAACTAACCCACAACTTACTCTTCCAGATGGTGCTTGTGTGCTCTGGATCTTCAGGTTCATGAGCAAAGTCTACTCAAACTGAGAACCAGTCTAGAAATTTATTAGCACACTCATGTCATCTAGTGACAGAAAAATGTGACGAGTGAGTTCCATAGCATGGGATACAGCTATGGTGACTGTGAGGCAGGATCCCAATATTCAGCTCAAGCAATCTTTTCTTTGTTTCAGTTTCGGCTATTAGCTTCAACATTGTTCAGGTGTGATACAGAAGAAGAGGAAATGTTTCAAAGTGGTGGGTATATTTAGTACCAAATATTTAAACTGACTACTATGAAACAGTGTTATCTGGTTATTTAATATTGTGTCTTTTTGTCTTCCCTGTGATAAAAGTCACATAAGGTGAGACATAATGGTCACAATGTCTGTCCATCCATCTGTTCTTCTGGCATAAACTTTTGGTTAAAGTTTGTCTCACCTGTTTTCATCAGTGGATGATCATCATATTTTGGCCACATCTGTGCAGATTGACGGCCATGGAACAATCAGAATATCACTCCGCTTTCTCCATGAAGTCAGAGAAGAACCTCAGTTGTAATTCACCGCCATTTAGAACTACATTCGGAACTACTTTTGTTCACATAGCACAATATGGCAGCGGAAGGAGACGTCACATTGTTGTCCTTTTCTGTAGCAACATATGTTGTGAACTCTGCTGGAGGTGAATCACCCAGACCCATCACATTTATGTGTATTCCTACAATTACATCAGAGGTTCTTCCTCCGACTTGACGGAAAAGGCAGAGTGATGTTCTGATTGGGTCATAAAGGTCTACGGTCAAGGTCACACAGCAGGTAATTGGTTACAGTTTTTGGGTCTGGATGAATTATCATTACACAAAGTAAAGATATTTATCATGGAATATAAATATTGCTACTGGTCTGAAGATCAAATGTCAGGTCACAGTGGTAAGTTTCTTAGAGGTGGTGGTGGTGGTGGGGTTATATCATATGTCTGTGGATAAACATTAGGTTTTACCTAGATTCACATGTGTACATGGCGCATCCTTGGGGATGATGTATCCAGGCATGGAAGATCGGGGTAACAGGGTGAATTGCTGTTTACTTTTCTAGGGTAGATTGTTAAGAGCTGTAAGAGGGGACTATATCTTCTCTTTTCATACATATTGTTAATAGATTTGTCACATGTTAGCAGGGGAAAAGGTCTGAGGTCAAGGTCACATGTTGTTTACTCATGTGTTGCTAGGGCTGCAGTGACTATATTATAAACAGTCTTATCCTGTTAATAAGATTAGATGAAAACTGTGTTCTGAATTTTTTCAAATCTGACTCTAGAGTTGATCTGAAATTTTTCAACAGAATGATTTGGATTTAATTTAAAAGTCCAGGCACCATATTCACAAAACTCCTCAACTTAAGTGCACACTAAAAACTCAGTTTTCAGTAGTTGATAATTAACAAACTGATTAGTTGCATCAATACAGGGCCAGTTTTGGTATTCCCAAACTAAATTTAATATAAGTCTTGATTCAAGATCCAGACCCCAGGAGATACATTACTTTGATTGCACTTAGGTCGTTGAAATTTAGCAAGTTGGTAGATAAATGAAAGAAAATCTTGAACGTTCATCACTTTTGCTATCCAAATACTGTTAATTTTGTTTGAGCTCAACTAGTTTTGAGAATACATGGCTATAATGTATAACTGTCCTGATAACAGACCATCTAGACAAATCCCATGACATCTAAATTGGTCAAGATTTTTTTTACATTAATTGCAAAAAATACATGGTTTCACATTACTGCCTCAGTAAACTGAGCATGTGGGTTTCATTCTTCTCT
This sequence comes from Margaritifera margaritifera, assembly GCA_029931535.1. Taxonomy (NCBI): domain Eukaryota; kingdom Metazoa; phylum Mollusca; class Bivalvia; order Unionida; family Margaritiferidae; genus Margaritifera; species Margaritifera margaritifera. Next base: position 992,037 of record JAQPZY010001062.1, read on the forward strand.
TTGCACAATGCTTCAGTAATATACACATGTTTCAAGTAACACATTCATATTTACATTTTTAGCAGATTACCTTTTCAGTATAAATAAGTAGATACAAAATAACAGAAGTTAACAACTCTATTTAGAAAATGGCTATGAGATGCTATCTATAACATGTTCCAAAGCTTTATTTTTATGTTTTGAATGGTTTTGAAAGAATTATTGCCTTGGAAAAAAAATATGTAAACTTGTTTGGATGTGACTTTTGTTTGAGCCCCTCTACTGTATTTGGTCTAAAATGTCTTGAGAATAAACAGAGTAAACAAACATATAAAATTTCTCATGTGTCAGTGATCTTTTGACCTGAGTGTAGCAAAGTTGAATTGAATTGACAACAATTATATTTTTCTTACCTTTCAGAATACAATTCATATATGAGTGAACATTATCATTCTCGGACAGAACTCTTTGATGAGCTTGTTAATTTCTTCCCTGATGACATGACACAACCGAAAGGAAATCTAATTGATTTATTACCACTTTGCTGATGTGGAGACAAATTTTGGGTGAAGAACTGAAATTGGCTGTGCTGAAAACAGACTGTGATGATTATTTACACATTTTAGGGCTGAGCTCTTAATTATGCAGTGAAAATACCCCATATGTTTGTGAAAAAGCGTTGTTTGTAGTTGACTGGAGCAGATGTATACTGTAAGCCAAGATATTTTAATTTGTCAGCGATGTCATTATAAGCCAGGGGGCAGGGTTTTTCTCTGTGAATATAGCATCAAACCCTAGCTGCTTGAATGGAAGCTGTTCAGTTTGATAATGGTCGGACACCAGAATCCGCTGTCTACTTTTTGTACATCCCGTAATCCACTCCCACTTTAAAAATGAAGGACACCTCAATTTTTGATTTTCATTCGTGTTTTTACTGATAGAAGAGTACGATTTTACAAAAGCAGTACAATGTTTGAAGCTGTCATTGGTCAATGGGAACATAGCTTATTAGCAAAAATAATTAGCTGTCATTGGTCAATGGGAACATAGCTTATTAGCAAAAATAATTAGCTGTGAAATTGCATCAGTTTTTAAAATGCAACCCGTGTTTGCATACAAAACTTTCATGGTTCATTATTATTTGGTTTAGAACAACACAGGCCTGTGTTTGTTCATAATATAGTTGCTCCCAAACTTTTTGTCATGCAGCTTTTATCATGCAACTTTAGAGCACACAATTCAAAATCAGACTTGAAATTGGAAAAAAATTAACTTAATAAACTTCACTTTGAGTGAAGGTAATAATTCTGAATATTTTAGAAATTATGTATTTTTTCATCTCTGTACATACCTGTTGAATTTAAAATCAGTGATAGTTTTCAGTTGGATTTTTTTGTCTGACTTATTTTTTGTGCTCAGGCAGCTGAATGAAAAAAAATGAACATGCAGCATATATTTAGGAGGAGTACAATGATAGAAGTAAAACCATTGCAACAAGTTTTTACTGCATAGTTTGCTAGAACTTTTTGATCATAGAGAGCAGCTCTTATGATTATTTAAAAAGTATTTAACATTTTTGAAATTAGAAATGAATTGTCAGAATATTTTTTTACTTTATTTGCAATATATCTATTTAGTAATGATACATATTATATATAATCACTGTTGAGCCCACAACTCATTAGCTTTAACATGGGTACCGTTTCACACACCATGTCCTAGTTACAAGTTGTTTAACATTTCAAAAATAACTGAGAGTATTGCAAAATACACAAAAGAATATGTAAAACTTGCGTTTAGAATTTGTGCATGGAAATTGTGCAGAAAAAATAGGTAAATAATTGTGTAAAAAAATCATATACTAGCAGTCTTCATATGGACCTCCAACAGCTTGTTACTTACATACAAATTGTGAAACAGTACCCTAGCAGTGACTGAATGGGAATAAATGAAGACAATCTAATTGTGTGAATTTACTAGTAATCTATTCATATGGCAATTCAAATTTCATATACCTTCCCATAAGGTGTTTTTGTGATACTTTAAATTTCATGGATTTTCTGAAATCCTGTCTCATCCAACTGAATGAATTGCTAATATGCAGTTTACAATCGCTTACATTAAAAATTGCTCTGCAGGGTGTATGTGTGTGTGTTCTAACCTAGTTACAAAATGGAACTTGCATTGAAATCATCCCCTTCTACATGACTCACAAAATATATGTATTTACATCTGGTCTGTTCAATTTCAAAATACACGGTGCCCAGGGAAGGCAGTTTTTTTAGTTTAAAAAATACATGCCAGGATACTCTAATTACTCCAAGAGTTCATATGAAATTATACAAAATTATTAATGTTAATTAATCCACATTGAAAGTGCCTTCCCTGGGTCTCTAGTATATTATACTAGCGCAACACTCAGATGATATTTGGTGATGCTACATAAATAAAACTTAACAAACTCTCAAAATTGGATTTTGTTTCTACATAAATTAATAATACTATGCTTTTTTTCTATCTGTATTGCAATTAAGAATGAATGAGTCGTCAGTCATTACATGCTCTTTTTGTCTATTTCGTTACACACACATAAGGCAGGAGTAACCATTGCATATATTTATTATGTGCTCATGTTATTTCAGTTAAATGTTTTAGAAGTATGCTTCGGTTTTCAATGGCAGCAACACTGACCTTTATACAGACATTTCAATTGAATCGAGATTCATCTGTACATGAGATGCTATGAGCATGTGAATGGGCACCAAAAGAATCTTTCAAACATGGCCCACAAGTAAACATTATGTCATCAACATAGGATGGTAATTGAGTCCCATGCATTCATGGTGCTTATCAATGGTGTTTACAGTAGAGACACCCCAAAGAAAGATTTAATATATTCTTAAATGTCATATGAATATAAATATTACGATAACATGCTATTAATAGCAATTCCATAAAACTTAGTATATTAAAGAAATTTTAAATCCTAAGATTGCATTAATTGAAACTATTATAACTAGTCACCTGTCATAATTATAGTACCAATAGATATGTGAACCCGTTTTTGAAAATAACATGTTTTGTAATTTCACAGTTTTTTCCAACTGAAAGTAGGGTATTCAGGTGAAAATTCAAATGGAATTATATTTTGCTTTTCATTTGTTATATAGATAGAACTTTCAGTCCTGATTAAAACAGTGAAAAAAAAATTGAAAATTGGACTATATTTGTTGAAGTTATGTTTTTTAATAAGGTCACATATATACATATGTTGCACATTTATGTAATATTAATTATCATCAATATATGGCACAGTTTACATGCATTTTCAAAGAAAGAATGGACTTTTACTTTCATTAAAATACATGTAACTTAAGTTTGCCATGGCCGATTTTTATTCTTTTTTCACACACATAATCACCAAGTTACGATCTTTGCATTTAATTTATATTTTGTGTTTTCGACTTCATAAAATTCAAAAATGGCTGTACATCAAAATGGCCACTGTATCGTTGCTATAACTGAATTTGAAGATTTTGTTTATTTTGGCAAAGTATTTGTGATGTTTTGCTTTATTGTACAAATAAAATACAATGCAAACATTATCGATATTTTGCATCAATTGAACCGCTCTAGCGGCCATTTTGGTTTGACAGCCATCTTGGATTTCTTGATGCCATAAAACCCATGACTTTCACCAGTTAAAGATATATGGCTTGTAGCATATCAAAAAAGAATGCATTTCATCCTGATTATGAATTTTCAATCCAAATAAATAAAACAACACATCTCAGTTTTCATTTACCTTGAATTTCTCTTCTTTATTCAATGATAAAGTCACCTTTCTTTAACTCCTGGTGCAATGGAAATGACCATGTTACATCATTATTTTCATAACAAAAGTTCCTTTTTCATGGAAGTGCTTACATAAATCAAGAATATGTCACAAAAACTTTATCCATTTTCAGTGTGTTTTTGAAAATCTAATCGTCATAAAGCTGCAAAAAAAATTTTTTATTTTATCTTTCTGGTATAACATATAACAAACATGCCATCTATTGAGCGTGACAATTACATTTTTACTCTCATACTTTCTGGTTTTATAAAACAAGCCCAAATGCAAATAACATATACCCAGATCTTCTGCTACATACTGCAGCAGTAAATCATGGTCTGTGCTATTCATTTATCAAATAATCATAGTAATGATGTGCATTGACCCAGATGTAACATATGGTGTGCAACCCCAGACTCGTTCATCAGAGCAAAGAAAATGTCACTTTTGTATCGGTAAAGTATATAATCATTACAGAACTTCATATTCTCACAAGTTGAAAGAAAAAAAAAATTAAACTTGCATGTTTTATATAATTAATTCGACATGCTGTTTACAAATGCCTTTCCTCCTGATAAATTATATTCTGTGAATCACTGATAATCATATATTAAAAATAACTGATCACTGACAGCAAATAGCTGTGAGCTCAATTTCACTTCAGTATTATTAAAGGCATGACCAAAGGAATTATTTTTTACATAAAAATTTGATTATTATTTATTGATTATTGTTTAATCAATAAATAATGCTCATGACATAAAGGTATACTAAAATTGATTAACTTACAACACTTCATAAATTCTAAATTGTTCACAGTAACATGTTTTACTGCACTCGTATTATCCTAAAAAGTAATTTGGCTGTATGGTCTGGTTGAATGGGCAGGAAAGAGTTTAGGGGTAGGTGATAAAAAAGCTTTTTTCGCATTGTGTACTTGACATCAAGTCTGACAAATGATGAATAAAAGGCAGCTTTAGAAGCTACCCTTTTATACCATTTGTGCTTTTTGGAAAAATTTACTCTCTGAAGTCCAGAAAAGCAAAAATCAGAAATTCTCAGTGCTATTAATTAAGCTAAAACCTCACTGTTTGAAGAAAAAAAACAACATTCAAAATGTTCTGCATTTCATCTGCTTCAATTCGGTGATGAAATGGCGGTTCCCAGTTTGTAACAAGTGATGTGATTTGACAATCTTCCATAGTATCCACTAATTGAAATTGTGTTTTTTTTTCACGACCATTAATTCATCATGGATCATGTACAGTCATAGGGTCATCACTGTTACATAATCCACTCATTCTTATGAAACAGAGAATGTACCAAAATACAACTTAAGAAAACTGATATATAATGATTGACCACTCAAACAGTATCAAAATTTTACTTGTTTTATCATAAACTTGCTTGGAATTAGCTTTCAATCATAAGTTGTCTAGTGTTCATAGGAGACTGCCACCACCAACAAATAGCGTTGTCATGTTACCTGCACTCCCTACTGAAAGTATCACTGTAGTCATATTTCATATGCACTGAATTATGGAATATTATGTATGGGCAGCTATGGTATAAGAAGAATACTTTAAAACTATTTTTTGTGGCTTCGAAAATGTGTGCTTTCCTGATGTTAAAAATGTTTGTGCAAATTTAATTTTATGGATCGGTCACTACTTATCTATCTAATTAATACAAAATATGTAACTGGTATCTGTTTAAATTTGATGATGCAATCATATCTGAACTTTGAAAAAATCAATAGTGTGCAAAACAAAGTAGATTTCGAGTAGTCATTAAAGGAGGCTATGTAGACAAAGCTTATGTTTAGTCCTCATTTTCCTTAGTAGAACTGCTGTGCAGAAACTTTTGATTTCTTTATTCATCTTACATTACATAATGTTACGGTTTATATTTTGCCCAGGTAACCATGGTAGCTCAGTTGGTAGAGCATCAGACTCGTAGTCCAAGGGTTGTGGGTTTGATACCCATCAAGGTCAGCCTGTGTTGGCTGCCTCATTGTGTCCTTGGGAAAGGCACTTAGCTCCGATTTCCTTGGCCTGACATGGCCAATAATGTGTTAAAAGTGCCATTAAAACCCACAAAAAAACAAAAAATATATTTATATTTTGCCCACTGTATACAAAACAATGATTATTTTTTTCCATAATCAGTTTGATTCTCTGTTGTGAGTAAACAGAAGAATTTACTTGAAGTTGAAGAATACATTTTATTTTAATATTATAATTTTAAATGCCAATTGTATTTGTAAATAGAATGAAGTATTGAGTTTTTATTGCCATTGCTGTGCATACATGTATGAAATGTTACATAAAGTAAGAGTGAAATATCTCATATAAAGTACTTCCTTTAAAAGGAATATCAGTAATTGATACAGTAGAACATGAGAATAACAGGACTAGATGAAACTGATCATCTGTCCACACCAGGTCTGGACGTTAGACATGTTTTACTGTAGACTCCGACTACAAATTCAGATTTGAAACTCACTGTCAGATTAATTTATTTCCTCAAAATTTGGAAGAAATAAAGAAAATTGTGATCTTATACAATTCTGTAAATTTCATACATTTTAACTCTCTACATGAAAGAATTAATACTTGTCAAATTATGAGTCAGAGTGCAGAGTTTTGCTGATTGTTTTTTTTTTTATACCTCCAGGCCTGGTTATTTTGGTGCTAAAATAGTGTTCTTAACTTCAGTATATTTAAAATACTGGCCACATGTGAATATTAGTCAAAATGTATTGTCCAACTCATGACCAGTTGTGTCCTATTTTTCACTCCATGAATTTTCTTTCTTGCACTCATGTGACTTTATTTCACTTAAGAGTTATTATTTTAGCAGTGGCACTGGTCAGTTTCAATTTTGTATGTTAACCACAGGAAAAGAATGAATAAGAGGTAAACCCTGGCATGTCTTTATAAAATATATCAGCTAGTGAGGCAGTGTGCATACTTTAAATTCATTTATTTTTGTTCAGCATAAATTTTTGTGGTTTTGCTAAAAAAAAACATTTTAATTAGTATTTATATTCATAGATTGAGCATTAGCTTCTGTTGCCTCAACAAATGATTATTCTTTGTTGGATCTTTAAATTTGTGTTTGCAGCATCTACCATATATATTCGCTTATAAGTTAAGTCCAGCTGCAAATTGCACAGACCCAGATCTGCCGTTGCATGATGCGTCAACAAATCTGGCTCAATGCACTTTGTTAGGAGTAATCAGTAGAACAAACAACATAGACCTTGATCTTCAACACATTACGTAGTTGGATTCAACTTATTAGCAAGTATATACAGTACAAAATCCACAAAAATGGGTACTCCAAAAATAATAGTGAATTCACAGTACTTTTTTTATTTATATCAATGTCATAGATCCATAATTGCTATCATAGATCCATAATTGCTAGTTTATTATGGGACAGTAGGTTATGGTCTATGATGTTTGCAATAATATCATGTTTCATGTGCTTTTTGTAGAAATTGCAACAAGGAAGATAGTAATTCTGCTGATTTTTGAATTATTTCTGCTGATGTTCGAATTTCAGTATTCTCACAGATATGCCACCATAAGTTATGTCTTTTCTCAACCTTTTGTACCTACTAGGGTGTTGTGTATTCAAATATTGTTAAAATTTAATGATAAATGAGGAGGTTGGTAGAAGCAGCTTAATAGTATGGGGAAGCAAGTTCATTTCTTTGAACACAGTTAATATTATACCTTACAAGACCTGGTACAAAGGTTTAAAGAAAAACTGTTCTAACACTCCAACTTGGGCCCAACAAAACTTGCTGCTGCATCCTCATTGGTCAGTGCTTGTAAATTACCCAATTAGACATAAGAATTCTTGAGTTGAGACTGAGTTTGAGTGTGAAAATGGTTTTTTTAACTGGAAGCCCACTGATCAGCTGATGTTTTCAGATGTTCATCAGCAAATCTTTGACTGTTGAAAAGAATGTTTTAAAAAAGTCATTAATCAGTCAGCAACTTATTTTCATGGCTAGGAATTAGTTTCAAGGTCATAAAACTAGTTAAGGTGTACTTTGAAGTTCTAGTGATTGACCAAATATTTTGGCAGATTTTTTTTTTTTTAAATTTTGATAAAGTGTAATTTTTTTATTTTTTCTATATCTTGAGATTTTAGTCGTTACAGAGAACTGAAATTCACTCGTGTTATTTGGAGGAAAATGTTCTTGCAAGTTTGAGACTGTTTATGATGATACATTACATTGGATGTTGCTGTAAAGAAGTTTTGATTACACATGAGCAGTTACTTGTGGTAATGAATTCATTATGGCCAGTTTTGTGCACATACTTGTAATAGTTCGATAACAAAACCTTAATACATCAGTTTACTAAAAAAAATTTAAAAGTTTTTGCATCATTAAGCATGACTGTCTCATGTAAAGGACTGATGACATTACACATACCATAACTATTAAAATATATCCTTTATAGAAGCAGAATGTTTTTTAGAGATTTGTGAATGTCAGATATTCAAAAACGAGTTATGAAACATGCTTTAATTAATTGGACACATGTTTTATATGTTGTAAAGATGCCTCATGAGTGTTCAGTATTTAGAATAATTTACAGAGATTGCATTTTCTCCATTGTTAATATCCATATTTCATTTCCAGGTTTATAATTTTATGTATTGACCTTATTATACATGTAAACAATTTTTATCTATGAATGATTTAATATTTAAATCATGCATTAGTTGGTGAACATTCACAATTCATCATCTTGTCCTACACATATAAACTTTGAAAAAATTACATGTGACTTGCAATAAATTTGGTTTATAGAGCAGGACATTGTGACCTATATTTATTTCCAGAGCAGAGATTACTTTCCATACTAATTTGAATAACATTTGCTTTGAAAAATAAGTATTTCTCATTACATTTACTCCATATAATTAAAACAGACATTTCAAACATACAATTTTAAATTTCCTTAAAAGTAAATGAAAGAGAATGAAATTATAGCAATACAAATTGTTGTAAGGTACATAGTGTATTCTGTTAGGTATCCACTTGTGCTGGTGCAAAGTCAGACAATTGTTTGACTCCTACATAATCCAAGCCCTTACAAACTCTGAAAAATATTAGCAAACCTCACAAAATAATCAAACTTAATTATTTACAAAATATGTCAGCAGCTGGGACTCACATGCTATATAGGTATTAGTCCCAGCCCCCAGTAATTCTCAAATAAATAAATAAATGAATTGTTCCTAATAAAATTAGTAACGAGTTACTATCTCTCTCTCTCTCTCTCTCTTTCTCTCTATATATATATATATATATATATATATATATATATATATATATATATATTGAACATCACTGCTCTCAATCTCTCATGAGTTCAGTAATTCTGTATCTTGTTTATTTATTTGACATTAGGCAGCTCAACAAAATTATGAGTTCTTGAAATTCTTTTTTTGTGATATTGAGACTGTATGCACACACTCCATTACCCCTGATTTTTTGTATTCCGCTATTTGTTCAGTTATTCTCTCTGTTATTCCAGAGACTTAACATTTTATTTTCCAGTGTGGTGCATTTATCAACAACTGCTCACAATCTATTCTCACTCTTTCAATTACCCATTCAGATTACTGGTATTATGTAATATATAATACTTTCATCAGACTTTTTCTGTGAGGCCAAATTTGATATATGACATCTGTCCTATACATTTTAAAATTGTAACAATTTAGCGAGTTTTCACCTGACAGAATAAAAATTCTAAATATTGGAACAAATGATGGAATTTCAAAAGTTCTGATTTTGAGAAATAGTAGAAGTTCGAATTTATGCAGGAAAAATTATTTACAGGAGTAAAATTTTCGCAGGTTTTACGTAGCATTAGTAGATATCTGTACCAATTCAAATGTCTACTCTTTTGGAATGGATTTTTTGGGTGCTGTTCTTACATAGAAAGTTTGGAGAGTAAATTTTATAAATATTGCAAAAGTCTAATACTGTGCCCTATTGTAGAAATCTGAACAATGTTTATTTTCTCAATGCCATAAGGCTGAAGTATGTGATAGTTCCGTGAGGACAAATTCTTGTGCAAACTTGTATGTAGCAAATGATTTTTGTGATTCAAGTTTGTTGAATTTGCAGTTAATATCATGTGACAGCTGAAGATGTATGCAGTGCATGACTTTCATGTGAAAACAAAATGAGTAGGCTATTTGACCATAAAATGTTAAATCCTGATATTGAGTTATCATATCTAATTGTTACTGCACTATTAATAAAAATACATGACATAATTATTCTGTGTATTTTAATAAAATTTGGATGTGAATCATATTTACATGAACAGATCTAAATACATAGTTATATTTTAGGAAATGTTGGCATTGTATCAAATATTTTTTTGTGAAATATTGTTTGCATATTTTATAAAATTAAATCTTTTATAGTGTATATATTGACATTTCTGGACAATAGTAACATTTAATATGACTTCACAGCTTGTTTTCATATGGTCAATAAATAAATAAATGCATGAAGAATTTATATACTCCAGAACTGTCAACATGTACACTACTCTGAAGTTACTGGACCAGTCAGACTTGAGGATATTTTAAAAATTATGAAAAAATCACTAGACTAGTCAGACTATAAAGACAATAAAGTGAACACAAAAGGATAATTTGCCGCTTTGTTTTACACATAAATAATGACACAAAGAGTGAGCAAAAAGATTCAAGTGAGATAAATCTCTTAGTGTTATGGTTGTGCTATTATGAGTTATTTCCCTTATTTCTAGCAAACAGTGAATCAAGGAGTACACTAATTGTTGCTTGATCAAGTACAGTATATTACCAGTATACAGTATGCACAAAGTGTATTTACCATTTTGTGGCTGCCACTGATTTATACCCACTATACTTTGCAGTATCAAAGTGTTACAGGTGAAGCCAGACCCAAGTTATACTGTTCTGTGGGTTGGTAGACTGACTACTGGAGTTGCCACCAGCTGCAGGTTCTTAGGGGAATATAAGAATTTTATACATGTTGATCAGAAAATTTACCAAGGAGATCCCACTTTTGCCTGTGGTGTTGGATATAATTTACACCGTGTGTGTGTAGTATAGCCTGTGGAAAAATGTCACACCAGCATATATGCCACTGAACTACACTCAAATCAACCAACCATGAACACAAATATAACATAGTCAGTCCACTTTGTGCGCATTGTACAGTCATCATAGAATCTCTTGCAAAAACTAATCACATGCAGATGAAAAAGTGAAACAGCTTAAAATGTGCATAGATGATTTTAAGGAAGAAATTGGGCCTTTGAAAAGAAGAGTTACAGAGTCAAGGCGAATGTATTAAGATGCACTATTGAGTATTAAATTAAATTCACTTGTATTGATTATGCATTAATTGGCCTAATGCATTGCTAAACTGAATTGACTGGTGTTGATTGTGCACAGAATGGGCTGATATCTCAATTGTCCTGCAACCATGAGGAAATAATCACAAGGTGGGCACATAGAAAGGGTGTTATTGCTCACATAATGATGTAGTGGGCATTTCTTGAACGGCTGAAACCTGAGCAGAAAATTGAACAGTTGTGCAGAGCCAATACAGAAACCTGGTGAATTAGTTTAGTTGGTACAAATGATTAACCCCAATAAATAAACTTAATAACTCGCGCAATTCATTGTCATTAGAGAAAGACTCTGCAACATTATGGATAAGTTACATGAAAGTGAAGATACCCTAATCTCGATGACATTGAGTTTCTAAATGATTTGGTCCGATGCCACCTGTCACTCATAAGATCCACTTGAGATGGTGAGTAATCTTCATCTTCCAAGTCTTAATAATATGTGAATACAATTTTGGTCATGATAAGCTCCACTTTTCAAGAATAGTCTCCTTCTATATCACAGAAATGAAGACTTTTGAAAGATCTTATTTATACAGTGTCCAACAACTTCGAGATAGTAATTTTGTTGTAATTAGTTTAAAGTATCATATTCTGTGCAGTAAGAACAGGTCAAGGTAAAAAAACACTTTAAAAGGTAGACAGAGGTTCTTTGGTGGCCAATCTGGAATATTTGAATTTCTGGACATTTACCAGATTTTCTCCTGAATAACCCGAGTCTTGATCTTAAGGCCATTTTCAGATGAAACCCATAAGTAATCTGCATGACGAGATGTCACAATCTATATTTAAATACCCAGTACTAAAACTCTGTGTAAAAAAGTGAAAATTTTAATAGCAAACCAGGTTTGTATATTTAAAAAAATATTACAGAAATATTGATGTCGTTGGGGTGCTTATGAAAAACGATGAGATAAGACAGAATATATACTAGTTCTTTGTTTGGGATTATCACGGGTCATGTGGTTTTCTGGTCTCCAATTAAAAATGTAAATGTAGAAAATTGGAAAAATTCTCCAAAACATGAAACTGAAACGATCAAAACTCAGAAGTTTAATGTGGGATTAACTTCTTTCCCAGCAATGATTGTTTTCTATGAGATGCAAACAAGGAATCAGCTTATATGTATCCATGGGCAGATTGATTGTTCTTTTATTTAGTCTGATAAAAAATTCATGAATAGGATGACAAGGGAGAGGACAAGAGGACAAAATGCAAAAGTTTACTGTGTCATGGATGAATTTACCAAAGTTGAAGACTTTTCAAAACTAAATTTTCGTGAGAATAGACTATATTTATTTGGCCCAGACAATCATCAATCATTTTGCCTACTAATTGGATTCTCTAGAGAAGAAGTTATGTTCAGTCATTTGAATATTCAAAACATACCAAACACATGGGAAGAAGTATTGACAATTTTGCGTGGGGTAACAATGTTTGTGGATACAAAGCTCGTATTTATACACCCCAATGTAAGAATTCAAGTTCCAACGAAAATGTCGTTTTTACAAAAACCACGAAAAATTGATACCCATGAAAATAAATGAGTTCATTGTATGTCACATGACATTAGTGCCTCTGTCAGCTTCATCTTTTCCCCTTACACACGGGTGTCACGAAACACCCAAATCCACCCAAATCACACCAAATGCACACCAAATCCACCCAAATCCAAATGTTTAGTAACAATTTTCGGTATATATAGTTGTCACAACAAGAAATATAGGGACACAACTAAGGGTGAGTCCGTTATATTAGCACATGTAATGATGCATTGAGTTGGAGGACATAGTGAAACCCGACTTTGAATGAGAATCATAACGGACATGCGCAATATATTGTGCAAAGTAATACATGTAAGTTATAAAGTAACAAGTTATAACAGAACAATTTACGCGGGAAATATATAAATTTATTTAATGACTAAACGTACACATATGCAAGTTTATTAACTACAATTTGTCATTTCATTTATAATATTTTTTAGTCCTTTTGTATTTATATATCAACCAAACACAGGAACGTCGACTTTTAATGAAAAATGGGAGTCCGTTGCAGTTTAGAGACGAGACGGTAGACTTAATAAGATTTCGTATATTTGGTTTGGATTTGGGTGGATTTGGTGTGGATTTGGATCGGATTTGGGTGGATTTGGTGTGGATTTGGGTGGATTTGGGTGTTTCGTAACACCGCTTACACACTACACAACATTGTATACACATTTATTGTCTTGCCCTTACACATTACACAACATTGTATACACATTTATTGTCTTGCCTTACACACTACACAACATTGTATACACATTTATTGTCTTGTCCTTACTACACAACATTGTATACACATTTATTGTCTTGCCCTTAAACACTACACAACATTGTATACACATTTATTGTATTGTCAATAAACACTACACAACATTGTATACACATTTATTGTCTTACCTAACACACTACACAACATTGTACACACATTTATTGTCTTGCCCTTACACACTACACAACATTGTTCACACAGTTATTGTCTCCACGTCTCAAATGTTTAGACATTCATCTCCACTTTAATCTTAATTGTACCAATGAATCCTTACAGACAGTGACTTCTACTGGTTTTTAATCGCTGCCTCAGGTTGTAAATCAACTGACAAACTTGCAAGCAAGGTGAAATTAACATTATTGAATTTGTTTTACGCCAAGTTCAGAATATATCATACAGTCTATTCTCGTACCAGAGAGATCTAAAATCACTGAGTTTCTGTAAATTGTCGTTGTATCCAATGATACTCCACATTTTCAGAACCGTGTCATTCGGTGACAAAATGATACCCTTACTTCCAACAGCATAGTCCAATTTCACTTTTAAATCTGTTCTGTATTATTGGAATGTTACCACAATGTTTTCGTCCCTTTCGTAACCTTGGCTCTTCTTTGTCTACCATAAAATTAATTTCATCAGCTGGCAATGTTCTCCAGTATTCAACAATACCTGGGCCATGTTTATATTTACGTTTGTTAGCGGCTAACACAATTGCAGGTGATTTAGGTTCCCCCAAAACCTTGGTTCACAGATTTATCTTCTGACCCATTATCGATCAAGTATTAATTTTTACTCTGGAGGTATCTCCAGTCATGCTGTTGTGGAATTTTGAAACTGCAACAGATCAAATTAAATTGTTTCAAATCTATGTTGTTGTTATTCGATTTAAATGCACCGTCATCAGGCAGAGATATTTTCCATTCAGACAGAAGCTTTCGCATTGGAAGAAAACGTGAAATTTGTATACTGATTTCGCTTTGTATGTTTTTGTCAATCAAATGCCAGTATGAAATATCGCAAACAGACGTTGCTAAGTTAAGCTGATTCTGCCAACATTTCATGTCACATCGTGATCTGTATCTTTTCACTGATTCATAACCGTTAAATTCAGAGTGTAGTTTTCAAAAATGTTCAGTAGTCTGTAGGTGCAAAATTAAGTTTGTGTAGTAAATATTTATCTCGTTAAATTGATTTGCAATGTTAACTTTGTTGAGATGAGTTAGTCTATTTAATGCGTTAATATGAGTTGCAGGATAAGGGTAAGCTGCTATGCTGGTTAATTTAAAAAAAACCCCGAAGTCCATTATTCAACATACAAAAAATTAGCGTCGAATTGGCTTCTCTTGTGGAAATACATCGATTCTCTACTTACTGATTTTCCACACACGTGTAATTCTTTGTTAATTTCAGTCTCTAATCTTTTCATTTCCTCCATTCTAATACCATATTAATATAGTTTATTTTACGCAATCTCTGCATCTGTAGTAAATTGTATTTCATTTTGCCATTTCCGCCACCAGCTTTTCTCTGTGACATTTTAGAACTTGTTCCGTCTAATTTATCCAGGTATTCAAGTAGCTAAATATCAGTTACTACTGGATATATGTGAAAACTAGATCTTCAAAAGTCTCTATACACGTACACTATGAAAGGTATACTGGTTTTGACTTCATTGTGTGAAAACTCTTCCCCAAATCAACTGACTTTTGTTAATACTGTGGTAATTCTTTGTGATGGAAGATTTGATTGATGTTCATGGTAAACATCTTTAGCAAAATGCATAGATGAGTAGTTGCGTGACTTTCTGCTGTAGCTGTTTTGAATGGAGTATGAGAGATATTTAAACGTCCTGATGATCGTATCAATTTCGTTTCGATTTTCATTTACTTTTTATTTTGTTCAAGGTACGTTGTGAAGTACTCGATTTCTTCCTTTGTCTGCTAAATCCTAGATGCTTTTGTTGTTAAACTCTTTTCTCTCATCGACTTATATCTGTTTTGATGCTTTCGTTATTTGAAGATGCCGATGAAAACGTCGTGCGTGTTATCTCCCTGTGCTTATTTTTACTTTTCGAGTACGCCATGAATATTTTGAAAAGAGACCTTTTGCTGTCAAGATATAGTTGTATCCCTCGTTGTCGATACGCTTGCATTGATAAGGAAAAAGAAGTTTCAATACATTGTTTACAAAGCCGAAATCGAAATACGGTTTCAGAACATTTGAAGTAATTAGCATAATATAATACACTAAACATGCATTTGAGGTCACTCTTGTGATTCAGACGCGTCACCCAATGTGCCTTACGTCACATCTCGCTTGAATGCCCAGATGACATCTTTGTTGAATTAGCATTGCCCACTGAATATATCGATAATTTCCAAGCGGTCACGTGGTGCAAATACACATTTTGCCGGTTAAGTTGATATTACAGTTTAACAGAAGAAAATTACAGCCACATGGATGTAACCAAACTGAAAAACACCAGGAAAACAGAGATTCTAAAATTAATATGGATGGATTAAAAGGAGGGGTAAGTTTGTGTAGATCAACCCATTTAGATCGGACTGTAAAATCAAATATAAATCAAGGGCGCTCAGTGGAGTATGGAACAGCTGTAAGCGTCTTCCTGATCACGCAAGGGACATCAAAGAGTAATGTGGGTCAGTTACCTGTTCAAATAAGTACATGTATTTTGCGTTATGTATATTTGAATCTGTGCTTTGACAATTCAGTTAATTAAAATCCCATCTCGAAATCAACATATTACATTTATTTAATATTTAAAAAAAAAATAATTACTATGAGCAAGAGATATATAACATTCATCTGATTCAACAACAGCATACAAAACCCTTCTCTCTCTCTCTCTCTCTCTCTCTCTCTGCCCATACAGTATGGACAGCTCGGAATTTGAGGGTGTGGGATCAGCTCAGAAAAATATTGAGCTTGTGTAGATACATAGAATATAAAGTAAAAACAAAAAAGAAACAAAAAACAAGTATTGTACCTTGCAAGGCTTGTAATACTAAACGAAGAAAGCATACTGAGACTGTCAACCATATGCCCACCAAGGAAGACGTTTACTTATAGTAGCAAGTATCGAGTTGAGAGTAACGAAAAGCGAGTATAGACTTGAGAAAAACGAGTATCGAGTATAAAAAAGCGAGTATCGAATTTAGAAAGGGGAGTATCGACTCTAGAAAAGAGTGTATCGAGTCATGGAATAGTACCAATTTTTTAGCTGATAGAAAATTTGAGAGCAGATTCTCTGAAATTATACTTTCATTTGTAAGTATTTTACATGCTGATAATATAGTCTGCGCACCAAATCGTTACTTATATTTGTAGAAATCATGTGATAAGGTCTCTTCTAAATGTGGGAGACCAAATTGGCTACATTTTCATTTGCTGCGAAGGCTTACATGTTTGAGACTGTAAGGCCGAGGCATGACGAAAATGGTGCAATACCTGGATCTCGTCCAAAAAGTAATTTTCCCTAGCATGTATAGCCCAGTGTTTATGTAAGTCAATACTTTCCCCTGCATGTATAGCCCAGTGTTTATGTAAGTCAATACTTTCGACTGCATGTATAACCCAGTGTTTATATAAGTCAATACTTTCCCCTGCGTGTCTAGTCCAGTGTTTATGTAAGTCAATACTTTCCCTAGCATGTGTAGCCCAGTGTTTATGTAAGTCAATACTTTCCCCTGCATGTATAGCCCAGTGTTTATGTAAGTCAATACTTTCGACTGCATGTATAACCCAGTGTTTATATAAGTCAATACTTTCCCCTGCGTGTCTAGTCCAGTGTTTATGTAAGTCAATACTTTCCCTAGCATGTATAGCCCAGTGTTTATGTAAGTCAATACTTTCCCCTGCATGTATAGCCCAGTGTTTATGTAAGTCAATACTTTCCCCTGCATGTATAGCCCAGTGTTTATGTAAGTCAATACTTTCCCTAGCATGTATAGCCCAGTGTTTATGTAAGTCAATACTTTCCCCTGCATGTATAGCCCAGTGTTTATGTAAGTCAATACTTTCCCTAGCATGTATAGCCCAGTGTTTATGTAAGTCAATACTTTCCCTAGCATGTATAGCCCAGTGTTTATGTAAGTCAATACTTTCCCCTGCATGTATAACCCAGTGTTTATATAAGTCAATACTTTCCCCTGCGTGTCTAGTCCAGTGTTTATGTAAGTCAATACTTTCCCCTGCGTGTATAGCCCAGTGTTTATGTAAGTCAATACTTTCCCCTGCATGTATAGCCCAGTGTTTATGTAAGTCAATACTTTCCCCTGCGTGTATAACCCAGTGTTTATGTAAGTCAGTAACTTAGTACATACTGGTTTACTTCTTAAGTCAGGGATTGCCTATGTATGTTGGTATCACACTTTTGTCCGTCTGTCTGTATTGATGGATGTACGTTTGAACACAAAGTCTCGTTTAGATGCATATATACATACTATTTACATACGTACAGATGCACGTATGTATGACTGTATGTACGTATGTATGTATATACGTTATCGGATAAAGACACGTTGAAGTCCCACACGTGTCATGCGTGACAAAATATTCCTGTTGACGTTTATGACAGGTATTGAATCACTATTATATGCTTTATTCATACTTTGATTCAAAACTCTCAGCACTGCTGACAAAACGAACTGCATAGTCCCTAGCCTCAAAACACATATCAATGATATATACAACTGTCAGCACTGCTGACAAAACGAATTGCATTATAGTCCCTGGCCTCAAAACACATATCAATGATATATACAACTGTCAGCACTGCTGACAAAACGAATTGCATTATAGTCCCTGGCCTCAAAACACATATCAATGATATATACAACTGTCAGCACTGCTGACAAAACGAATTGCATTATAGTCCCTGGCCTCAAAACACATATCAATGATATATACAACTGTCAGCACTGCTGAAAAAACGAATTGCATTATAGTCCCTGGCCTCAAAACACATATCAATGATATATACAACTATTAGTACTGCTGACAAAACGAATTGCATTATAGTCCCTGGCCTCAAAACACATATCAATGATATATACAACTGTCAGCACTGCTGACAAAACGAATTGCATTATAGTCCCTGGCCTCAAAACACATATCGGTGATATATACAACTATTAGTACTGCTGACAAAACGAATGGCAAAGTCCCAGGCCTCAAAACACATACCCGTGATAAACAAAACTGTTAGCACTGCTGAAAAAATGAATTGCATAGTTCCAGGCGTCAAAACATATGACCGTGATATGCAAAGCTGTCAGCACTTTTGACAAAACGAATTACATAGTCCCAGGCTCTAAACACAGAAGGTGGTTATGAGGGGGACAAATTCAACTTTTTTAAAACAAATCCACAGCCGTAGATATTCGCTTTTCTGTAGTCAATACTGGTCTTTCTTGACTCGATAATCGCTTTACTCAAATCAACACTCTCTTTTCTCAACTGTATATCTGCTACTAGAAAAAAAAAAAAATCCGCAAAGAATATGTCTATGTGTGTTTATAAATGAGAGAGAGAGAAGGAGAGAGAGGTTGCATGTCATGAC
Organism: Margaritifera margaritifera; assembly: GCA_029931535.1. Classification (NCBI taxonomy): domain Eukaryota; kingdom Metazoa; phylum Mollusca; class Bivalvia; order Unionida; family Margaritiferidae; genus Margaritifera; species Margaritifera margaritifera. The sequence goes on from JAQPZY010001062.1 coordinate 1,011,196, forward strand.
TTCATTAGTTTCTTAAAGAAGATGTGCTTCGGTCTTACCGAATCTATTCTTCCGATCCTTGTCCAATGTGTATGTGTGAATACCCCTCTCTCTCTCCCCTTGATAACTTAAATATAAATTGAACCGATGCTTTAGTTCGCCACAAAATGTTTATTAAAAGTAAACTGAAGACTAATTTAACGGCAGAAAACAATGTTTGAAGTCAACTTAAATGATGAATCGGCGATAATTACCTTGTTCTAACCCCACCCCAGCTCGCAAGTAAAACAGTATGTGGGTAAAGCAGAGACTTATATTACAAATAGGTCCGTTGGAAAGTCATAAAATATACAAGAATATGCAAATATTTCCTTTTTAATGTCATGCCTGCGCTCATAGGCGTCCGCAGGGTTGCCTAACCCCACCCCTGGACAAAATAGCTTTGTCCACCTCCACCCCCACCCAGGAAAAATTCCTGCGGACGCCCATGCCAGCACTGTTTGTTTATATACGATAATGTGTCATAGTACTCGTGTGTCTTTCCAACGAGAATGTGTCATAGTACTCATGTGTCTTTCCCACGCTATTTACAGTTTATCACTGACATAAAATAACAGCGCTTTACCTCAATAAACTTCCGCCTGCAATAGGTAATTACAGGTATTACTCAGCATGAGTCATTGCATTTGTATACAAGTATGTGTCATTGTGCACCAGTTTCCCACACCATATACATTTTATCAATAACATATAATAGGACAGGACCTTTATTTACATTTAGCCGATTGGCCGTCGGCAAGTATATATGTATATATACCTTTAAGTTTGTTACAGAAATTGATTGTCCTCGCACATGACCAAATTGGTCGCACGCGAGTTTAATCCAAATAAGTAAGTACAGAAATTGATTTTGGCACGTTTGATACATACAGTAAAACAAAGCTATCGCATGTACAAACATTAAATAACTACAAGATATATATATATATATATATATATATATATATATATATATATATATATATATATATATATATATATATATATATATATATATATATATATATTCTTACATGCATTTATACTCATATATGTATATACATATAACCATACACGCACACACACATATATAGAAAGACATATACAGAGGGACACACACACACACACATATATATATATATATATATATATATATATATATATATATATATATATATATATATATATATATTGAGTATGATACAACATAAGTATACAACACGTGTTAATGTGTGACCTATACAACTATACAATACACCAGAATATGTTTATTCAAGCACATTAGTGTGCTTAAGTACAAGCTTTTTCGGGAAAGACACAAAAAGTGTCATCACTGTATAAACAGTATTGAAAATGCTTTTCTTAGTAGTATTATAAGAACATTGTGCATGAAATATGATAAATCGTAATGCATTTATTAAACAACGAAATAGAGATGACACGAAAGTAACAGCGAACGGAAGAACAAAAGACTAATAATAATAATAATAATTTTGTATAATGTTAAGTAGCATTCGTCATATTATTATGTTCACAACACAAACTAACGAGAGTTTTACCACTTAAACTTCCACTTGCAATGGTAACTACATGAGTCATCGTATTCAGTCCTACGAAGAACTACTGGTAGTTTAGAATTATTTGTTTGACGGATGAAACTTTTTTTTTTGTTGTTGTTAAATTACACAATGAAATAGAGCTTCATGTAGGTTTTGCTGTTTATGGACAGTGGAATGATACAGACAGAGCACGAAAGACCGTTCCAAAAGGTTTGACGTCCCCAGACAGATAAAATGTATCTCATACAGATAGTATACATAGAAACTAGAACTTGTGCAAAGTAAATATCAGTATTATCGAGAACTTTCGGACTCGTTTTAAAAATCAAGTGTTCAGAACACGATCTATCGCAGGAATAATGTTATTTTGAAAGAAAGAAAGGTATCAACATTAAATACGATATCTTGAAATGTTTATTAAGCAGCATGTGTGCAAATTGTAATTTTATTCTCAATTTATAAGTAATTTAGACCCACAATGATCAGCCGGCTAATTCTCACTAATTTCAAATCTTCTTTCATCTGGCTAAAGATACCTGAGAAACCTGCAAGAGCTGAAATCGATGTTTTTGATAGGTATGAAAATTTATGAACTGGGAATCATATGACTTCTTAAACTAAAAAATAGTCAAACCTGTCTTAAAGGTCGCCCCTATTAAGCGTTCAACTGTCATTATACAGTCACTTTTTAAGATTCGTTACAGCAAAGCATTGGTGGAAATAAATTATGTTAAAGCATCTTTTTAACTTATAAGACCACTTTTCTCACTTCCTGGAGCTGGCTGCTTGAGACAGTTCTGACTAATATCTCTCTCAAAGAATCATTACTTGAAAGCAAATGCCTCTTTGTTCTGGCTGTAATATCTCCAAAAAGCATCATTACTTAAAATCAAATGCATCTTATTCATAGGTAGCACTTGGGACCAACACTACTGGTTAATTGAAATCAAATGGATCTTATTCACAGGTAGCACTTGGGACAAACACTGCTGGCTTTAAATTCTGGACAGTCTCGTGCTGTTACAGCTGTACCTTTGTTTCTTTTGACACAATGCATCCTAATAAATCATACATGTACATAGTTCTTTCTCTTCTGTTCTCCGTGCTATAATTGGTTATCATTTACGTCTTTTGCTCTTTCTGTTTCCCAGTCAGATCCGTGCCGTGGTTTTTCAAAGTGTTTGTTTTTATCTTTTGTTCCCAATATGTGGCAGATCCATTTTCATTTGCGCTGTCTGATTTCCATCTGACGATGAGAACATGGATTAGGCAATATTGTATGGAGTTTGGATATCACGGTGTTTCAACCCCCGACGATATCACCAACTTCATGTTGGAGACGAATATTCTGTGTTTGATATGAACAGTCTGGAATTTGTTTCTTCCAAATTAGACATGCTGTCTCAAAGTCACATGTTGCTTTGGTCATTCATTATCATGGACACTTGAACAAAAAATAAACTTTGGAACAAATGGTGGTAAATATCCCCCCTTTTCTTTTGTACGGGGGCGGGAGTCTCCATAGGCTGAAAAATACAAATTCTGTATTAGTTGTGTTCATGATAACTGTGTACAGTTTTCAATGATTATATTGAGTATGAATGTCTCTGTTGTTCTATTTATTTCTCTATCTTTCTCTCCAAAATCAGTATTTATATTAATTAGTATGTTAGCCAGTATATCACAAGTTACGCTGAGAACTTAGCGCATGTAGTGTTGCTCAAGTGTTACGTAAGAAAAGCGGGTTACTCTTGTAAATACGAGTGGTATTTGAAAAGTTCTGAATATTTTGTTATAACTCTTTTGTTTCTTTGAACCGGTCAATAAATTGAATGCTGATCGATAGACAAAATAACGTTCTATAAACTGATATGCAGCTTTACGTGCAGCACGCCGGCCACCAGTAGATATATGCGTGTGATGTAACATAGGTAAACGACAGTGACGTAACCAAATAACCAAAGAGTATACTGTAAAATCTGGGCACTCTTAGAGTACTCTCTGATTGATATCAATGCTAACTTGGATAAAGTTTGCGGATGCAATTCTCTGTCATATCCTATCATTTTGAAGTGGTTTCATCGTTTTAAAGATGGTCACAAATGCACGGAAGATGACCATGTTCTGAAAGGCCATTATCTACGATTGGTGAGCGGGAAGTGGCTGCTCTGAAGGAGGCAAATGAAGATACTCAATACACAGTAAGACGATATTTCTATTAATACGTGAACTAATTCGTCAGCTGATTGTAATATATTGAATAAGCATTTGAAGCTCAAAAAGGTTTGTGCAAGATGGGACCCGCATTTGTAAACGGCTGATCAAAAAACAGACTTGGATTGATATTGCCAAACAGCTACTCCCTAAATATGAAGAGAATGACCAAAGACATTTGAATGAGATTGTCACATGTGACACAACATGGGCTTCCTTTTTTGAACCCGACTCAAGAAAAAACAAAAATGTTTGGCTCGGAGGAAACGAGCAGAGCCCACAAATCACTCGAAGTAGTCGGACTGTCTAGAGAGTTCTATACCCATTCGTTTCGATGCAAAATACATGTACCCTGTTGTCCAAGTGCCTATGTCTGACTCTGCTAGCGTCATTGGATATTTTTATGTCTTCAAAATGTTGCCAAATGTTGTGGAACACTACTGAACCGCCCGTCTGCGCACCGGTACCCGAGGTATCCATCTACTCCATGACGACGTACCGGCGCATAAATCCGCCGTCGTGATAGACTTCCTGAAAGAAACAAGCACCCAAACTCTGCCACAGCTTCCATATAGCCATGATGTAGCCTCGAGTGATTTTTGGCTGAATCCCGTTATCAAAGATCCGCTTAGGGGCAGATGATTTGAAAGCCGCCACGTGGTTGGAAGTGCAGTTTTACAGCGTATGAGCAACATACCCAAACATTAATACAAAATGTCATTTAATAATTGGATAATGCGACTGAGAAGGTGTGTAGAGGTGCATGGGGAGTATTTTGAGGGGATGCACTGACGTACTGTTAACTAATAAAGAACTTTGTTGTACAGCGCACTGACATTCAGAACTTTTTAAATACCCCTCGTAAATCACGCTATTTGCAGAAGTTGCATGTGATTTTCAAATTTTTCTGGATTTTTTTTCTCACTTTGTAGAGAAACAAACACACTTACTATCCTGACCAAAAAAAGAAAAGCATCATTTTAGAAAATGTACTTGTACTGAAATTAATTTGTTGTCAACATTGTATATGCTTGTATGACCCACTTATCTCTAAGCGGGAAATTTTGACGTCTTGAAAATGTCAACAGTTATTTTTCATAAATATTTGCCAATACCAATAAATCTTTTATGATGTTAACTTTTCTGGAGTTATGAACTAAAAGTTAGGTTTTAATAGAGTGATGCATTTCTTTTTGGGATCAGTTTGTGTAGCACAGCAAATGAAGGAGCAAAAGTGCTGGAGTGCAGGACACGTATCATGGCAACTGTTTATGATGAACCTATTGAGAAAGCGCCCATAAAACCAAACACCTCCCTCTTCTGATTATAATTTCATTTATTTTTTGTCTAAAGTCTTGAAGGTCTTGATTTTGTATTTCAAACTTCTGTGTCAATGTCACTTTACATTTGATTCGTATTCCTCTAAAAACTGAAATACCTCTAGTGCTGTAGCTTGAAAGTGGGAAAAGATAAATACTTCTATTGTCACAGGATGAAGCCGGGTTGGGACTGGATTAGTGAAGACACCGAAAGCAACTGCGTTAATAAGATGTTTATTTATAAACGCAATTTAAAGATGAACAAATCTGACACCATTATAACAAAAAGATAAGGAAAATTATAAAGTTCCTAACATGGAACTATCAACAACAAGTAACTCAACGAGAAAAATCAAAGATGGATTTAACAAATGGAATTTTAAACAAACGTGAATAGCATTCTATCACCAATCGACAAATAAGAGTATATGATTTACACCCCAATATAAACAAGGCCTTATTAAGTACCAAGGGTGACCAAAGCATGTGATTTATGCACTTATCAATAGAATACTCATTTATCCATCAATCTGTTAACTCGTCAATTTATCAATTTAACAAGCGATGTTGGAATATGAATTTATGAATCCGTCGTTCATATAACGATATTGAAATGGGGATGTATGAAATTATGAATATGTCGTTCATATAACGATATTGAAATGAGGATGTATGAAATTATGAATATGTCGTTCATATAACGATATTGAAATGGGGATGTATGAAATTATGAATCTATCACACATATAGCGATATTGAAATGGGAATGAATGTAATTTTGCACAGATAGCAATATTGAGATAACAATCAAATGGAACACGCAATAAATATAACTATCGTGGCGTCCGTTTGACTACCAAGATGTATCTACGGTTCCACCCGCTCTAGTCCATGGTCAAGGAGCCACCACGCATGGTCCACCCCTCCCAGTCTGTTGAAGGGTCCCTCGAGAGCCTTCACATTAACACAGACCCGTTGATCGAGAAGCCTTGGTCCCTCGCATCGAGAAAACCAGTACACCCTTCCGAAACAACGTCACCAGACACAGCGTACACGTCACACGAAACCACACAGAGTTCTGCGACTTCACACACCACCAAACCATACATATGGAACAGCTAAAAGTATAACAACTAAACCGTGTAGTACATATGACACGGTTAGTACTTTTGTATTGATATATGTTGCGCATGCGCGCACATGAATTACGCCTCGTTACACATTACATTAATCATTCAATGCATGCCGCGTATAATTAAATAATACCCGTCTGTTCAGTTACAACAAATAGCTAACTTGAACCAGCCTATAGGATTTCTAATATCATGGCGTTGTATGACCTAGGTATTGACTCTCTGTAGAATTTAGAATAAATTCTAAAACATCTAATATATGAAACAATTATGTCATATAAAACGAATAGTGATAAAGAATACAATCTTAAATTTCACATACCTCTACAGCTGAAGTTTTGCTCCCGTAAAGAGGTAAGCTTTCTGAGAAGACTCATCGTAGTGTAATTTGTTTATAGAGAATTCGCTCTATATGTACTCTAGCTGTGACAGATATGCGCAGCAGCTAGGCACGTGAGTTTTCACTGCAGGCAATTTGCGCGTGCAGCATGGGGTGAATCGCGCTCAGTATTTCAAAATAACTAGAGCCGAAAAAAATAAACAACCCCCGAGTAACGCTCTAGTCGGAAACGAAACCCGAATACATTTTTGATCACATATACATATTGATATAAACCATACAATTCCGTGACAATACCTCCCCCCTTAAAAAAAAAGTGGAAGCACTTTTAGAAAATCACGGAATTTTGCAAAAATACAAACTGAAACTTATTATTTATATTACCAGAATATCATGGTAGGAAAAAAAAACTGCAAATCACACTCTGCTTAAATAATCGGCCCCTACATTTTCCGACCCTCTGATTGCTTCGATCCGGAAACGATATGGCTGCAGAGTCAATGCCCAACGCATCAATCTTGCGTTGGCAACTTTTGCCTTGTTCAAATATATGAGAGGCTGATGGTCCGTTTCAAGGACAAATTCCCTTCCGAAAAGGTACGTGTGGAATTTACCTACACCCCACACCAGTGCCAAGCACTCCTTTTCGATCACGGAGTAGTTTTGCTCCCTAGGCAGCAATTTCCTACTAGCATAAGCTATGGGTAACTTTACCACGTCTTGCTCCTGTAGCAAAACTGCTCCTAAGCCCGTGTCGGATGCATCAGTTCTCAATATGAACGATCTATTTAATTCTGGCAACTTTAGGATCGGTGCACTGATCAATCTCGCCTTAAGGGCGTTAAAAGCTTTCTCTTGGCATAAACCCCAAGAAACTTTATTTGGCTGCCCTTTCCTAGTCAAATCCGTCAATGGACTAGCTATAGCGGCGAAATTTGGAACGAACTTCCTATAAAAACCTATCAATCCAAGAAACGATCATATCTGTTTCTTGGTTTCTGGCCTAGGAGCGTCTTTAATCGCGTCAATTTTATCAGGGTGGGGTTTTAACTGCCCTGACCCACTTACTAGATGGCCCAAGCATTCCAAGTTAGAATATGCTATGCTACACTTGGAGGGTCTCGCTGTGAGATTTGCCTTGCGGAGTCTGTCAAACAGATCGACTAATGCCCTAACATGCTCTTCCCAGGTATGTGTATATACTAGAATATCGTCGACAAAACTATCTACGTTGTTCATGCCTTTCAACAATTTTCGCATAAGACGCACGCACGACGCACCGGCGTTAACCAAACCAAAAGGCATAACCTTAAACTGGAAAAGACCTTTAGGGGTCGCGAATGCCGTTAATACGCGAGCATTTTCAGCGATGGGCACCTGCCAATAACCTTTTGTTAGATCTAATTTAGAAATGTACTGGTGCCCTGCCAATTTTGAAAACAAGCCCTCCATGTCTGGCATCGGTTCAGCATCAAACACGGTGACTTTATTTAGTTGTCGAAAGTCTATACAAAATCGATTAGTTCCGTCTTTCTTTCTAACCAATACCACGGGGGAAGAATAGGGGGAGTTTGAGGGTTCAATCACTCCCAGGTCTAACATTTTACCTACTTCCTCATCGATTGTCTCCCGTGCGTTAAAGGGTATTGGATATCCCTTTATTCTGATTGGCTCCGAGGTATTCAAGTTTATTTTGTGCGTTATTAATCCAGTATTACCTGGTCGATCTGTAAATACGTCTGGGTACTTACTTAAAATTTCCCTGACTTGCTGACGCTGACCTTCAGGTAATTCCGGGCACACGCTGACCATATCTATTCCCTCATTTCCTACAACCATGGGGTACTCGAGGGGAATTTCTGTGTTGGGGTCACTCGACTCGTCTTCTATGACCGCCATACATACGACGTTCAAAACGCCCTTTCCAACAGTTTGATCAGGTCTCTCCACGTATCGTTTTAACATATTGGCATGAAATATTCTCAACCTACCTTTCATGTCGATTTGGTAGTCCATTTCACCCTTGACCTGTTTGACCTCATATGGCCCTTTCCATTGGACCAATAATTTGTTTCTACTAGTAGGGAGTAGCACCAACACTCGATCACCCACGTCGAATTTCCTACTTCGCGTTCCGCGGTTGTAATACTTCGCGTACTTGCGACCCGACTTCACGAGCTCGTCGTGTGCCATCCGACACGTGCTTTCTAATCTCTCGCGTAAGTCGACGACATATTGGTAGGTGGTTTTAACTTCTCCGTCCGCGATATCACCCGACCATAGTTCGCGCAGAATCCGCATAGGACCACGAATTGTCCTACCGTATAGCAATTCAAACGGCGAGAATCCCAAGCTCTCGTGCGGTACCTCGCGATACGCGAACAAAATCGCGTTCAAATACCGGTCCCAATCTCGCGGTTTCTCCGCGCACATCCGACGTAGCATTTGTTTCAACGTCCCGTTAAATCTCTCTACCAATCCATTACACATGGGGTGATACGGCGTGGTGCGCAACTGCTTAATTGACAACAACCTACTAATTTCTGCCATGAGTTCTGAGGTAAACTGGGCCCCACAATCTGTGAGAATTTCTTCAGGTACCCCTACCCTGCTGAACATGTCTACAAGCGCCTCGGCTACACGTTCAGTTTCAATTGATGGTAAAGCTATGGCTTCTGGGTATCTAGTTGCATAATCTACTAGAGTAAGGATATATCGGTTTTTCCGATCTGTAATTGGAAATATCGGTCCCACAATATCAACAGCTACCCTTTTAAATGGGGTATCTATTAGAGGCATTTTACCTAATGGTACTCTGGTATTCCTTCCCTTCGACACCGTCTTCTGGCAAACGTCGCACGATCGACAGAATCGTGCTACGTCACTATTTACGCCAGGCCAATAAAACTCCGCTAATACTCTGTCGGTTGTTTTTTTCATGCCCAAGTGACCCGCTATACTGGACTCGTGTGCCACTCTCAGTACATGTGGCCTGAATTTCTGAGGGACAACTAGTTGGAAATACTTTCTACCCTCCGACGTGGTAAATTCTCTATACATTAAACCTTTGGTACGTAAGAATTTAGAGCTCCCACCGCCCTTACAATATTTCGCGGTACCGGACATGATCCTCTCCGCGGTCGCGCTCAAGGACGCGTCCTGCCTCTGCTCACGCGTAAATTCATCGCGCGAGATATCAGTCACGGCTTCCGGAACTTTTAACTTAGGTAGCGGCTTTTTATCCGCCTGCGCCTGTGCCCTAGTTTCGACCGCTTGTACAATGGGAAACCGGAAATCGGAGAGAGTTGGGAGTCTGGATCCCTCGACATTTCCGATAGTTAAGTCGTATATGGGATTTTCCATACACAGAGCTTCTACGGTTCCGGTCAGAAAAGGCGTCTCGATTTCTATTCTCGCGACGGGAACGCGATCAATCGTTTGATCTAATAACATGCACGGGGATTTCCAACCAAGCATTTGGTCATCCCTAACGAGACTCTGCTTTACTACGACGCCCGTGCACCCGGTGTCGCGTAAGACCGTGACTTCTTGACCGTTGGCGGTACCAGTAGCAGTCGGTACTCTCGCCTCGGGAAAAAGACAAGTGCCGATCGACTGAATAACATCACGACCGATCTGCGCACGCGTTGCGGATTCGTACCCCGTATTCACGTTATTAGTCCCTGAATTATCACGCGGAAAATCATCGCGCTTACCGCCCCCTGACCATGCTCTGCTTTCGATAGCAACCGCGACCCTCTGGACAAACCCCTTCCTTTTCGGACAATCGGGCGTGATGTGACCCCATTCCTTACAGGTAAAACATTGTCTATCCCTACGATTCGTACCCTTCCCAGATTGAAAGTTTCCACCTTTATGTGTACCAAGTTTCTCGGGTTCTCTGGGTCTCTGATCTTTTCCTTGATTACCTCCCTTGTTATCCCTTGAGATCACATTCTGGGTACCTCCCCGAGCTTCGGCGAAATAGTCTGCCTGAGTAGCCATATCTGAGATATTATTGAAGGACTTTTCCCTCAGGAACAAGTACAATTCCCTACCACAAGTGTTTAACAGCTGGTCCCTAAGTAGAAAATCGGTAAGACCCTCGAACGTTTTTTGGATCTTACCACATTCAACCCAACGCTGGAAATAACTCCCCGTCCTACTGGCGAACTGGGTGAATGTCTCGCCTTTCTCGGGTTTACTATATTTAAATTTTTTGCGGAACCCTTGTTCTGTCAACTCGTATCTCTTAAGGAGTGCCTCTCTTAACGCGTCATAGTTCAATGCCTCGTCCACGGGTAGACGCGAATATACATCTAGCGCTTTACCTTTAAGTAACGCGCTGAGATGGAGCGACCAATCATCTTTTTTCCACTTTTGGATGGTAGCATATCGCTCAAACCTATGTAAATAACTATCTAAGTTATCTTTGTCATCTTCGAAAGGGGGTAATTTAGGGCCTCTTAACTTTGATTCTTGTTGACCCTCTTTCTTAGCCTCTAATAATTCAAATTTCCTTCTATGTTCTTTCTCCATATTCCTGTCTTCTAACTCAATGGCTTCTAACTTTGCTTGTTTTTCCCTCGCTAATTTTCTTTCCTCAAGGTCTCTTACCTGCTCTATTCTTTCCCTTTCTGCTTCCCTTTCCCAACCTATCCTTTCCTTCTCTGCCTGTTTCTCTAACTCTATCTTCTCCTTCTCAAATTCCATCTTCTCCCTTTTAAATGATATCTCTAATTCTAATCTTTCCCTTTCAAATGATATCTTCCTTTCCTCGGCTTGCTTGTCTAATTCTAACTTTTCCCTCTCCGCTTGCTTCTCTAGTTGTAATTTTTCCCTTTCTATATCTCTCTCCTTTACCCTTTGGTCCCTTTCATGAGCCTGCTCCTCCTGAACGAATTTTCTAAGGGCCTCCCCCTCATACCCAAACTGTTTACCCAACTCCACTAGATCTTTGAGTGACGACATGATAAATACTGTTGATCAGATCACCAATCCCAAGTGCACTATCATATAACACATACAATTTTTAGGACTACACGAACCAACCGTATATCCCTTCTCCAAATATATGCAATATGTATATATGACAAACAAATGGTAAATAAAACAAAATATGAGTGAGGTATTCACTCACCCGCCTGAATTAGTTCTTGTCAGGAAGGTCACAATCTGAAATAAATAACTAAAAAAAAACTTACCGGAGTCAAGACCTATGCAAACTAACGTCCGTGTTCCCACTAATCCAATGATCCCACTTCTGACACCATTTGTCACAGGATGAAGCCGGGTTGGGACTGGATTAGTGAAGACACCGAAAGCAACTGCGTTAATAAGATGTTTATTTATAAACGCAATTTAAAGATGAACAAATCTGACACCATTATAACAAAAAGATAAGGAAAATTATAAAGTTCCTAACATGGAACTATCAACAACAAGTAACTCAACGAGAAAAATCAAAGATGGATTTAACAAATGGAATTTTAAACAAACGTGAATAGCATCCTATCACCAATCGACAAATAAGAGTATATGATTTACACCCCAATATAAACAAGGCCTTATTAAGTACCAAGGGTGACCAAAGCATGTGATTTATGCACTTATCAATAGAATACTCATTTATCCATCAATCTGTTAACTCGTCAATTTATCAATTTAACAAGCGATGTTGGAATATGAATTTATGAATCCGTCGTTCATATAACGATATTGAAATGGGGATGTATGAAATTATGAATATGTCGTTCATATAACGATATTGAAATGGGGATGTATGAAATTATGAATATGTCGTTCATATAACGATATTGAAATGGGGATGTATGAAATTATGAATCTATCACACATATAGCGATATTGAAATGGGAATGAATGTAATTTTGCACAGATAGCAATATTGAGATAACAATCAAATGGAACACGCAATAAATATAACTATCGTGGCGTCCGTTTGACTACCAAGATGTATCTACGGTTCCACCCGCTCTAGTCCATGGTCAAGGAGCCACCACGCATGGTCCACCCCTCCCAGTCTGTTGAAGGGTCCCTCGAGAGCCTTCACATTAACACAGACCCGTTGATCGAGAAGCCTTGGTCCCTCGCATCGAGAAAACCAGTACACCCTTCCGAAACAACGTCACCAGACACAGCGTACACGTCACACGAAACCACACAGAGTTCTGCGACTTCACACACCACCAAACCATACATATGGAACAGCTAAAAGTATAACAACTAAACCGTGTAGTACATATGACACGGTTAGTACTTTTGTATTGATATATGTTGCGCATGCGCGCACATGAATTACGCCTCGTTACACATTACATTAATCATTCAATGCATGCCGCGTATAATTAAATAATACCCGTCTGTTCAGTTACAACAAATAGCTAACTTGAACCAGCCTATAGGATTTCTAATATCATGGCGTTGTATGACCTAGGTATTGACTCTCTGTAGAATTTAGAATAAATTCTAAAACATCTAATATATGAAACAATTATGTCATATAAAACGAATAGTGATAAAGAATACAATCTTAAATTTCACATACCTCTACAGCTGAAGTTTTGCTCCCGTAAAGAGGTAAGCTTTCTGAGAAGACTCATCGTAGTGTAATTTGTTTATAGAGAATTCGCTCTATATGTACTCTAGCTGTGACAGATATGCGCAGCAGCTAGGCACGTGAGTTTTCACTGCAGGCAATTTGCGCGTGCAGCATGGGGTGAATCGCGCTCAGTATTTCAAAATAACTAGAGCCGAAAAAAATAAACAACCCCCGAGTAACGCTCTAGTCGGAAACGAAACCCGAATACATTTTTGATCACATATACATATTGATATAAACCATACAATTCCGTGACATCTATGTTTGTAATTAAATTAGTGTTCTTTTACTGTAGCATAGATTGTTCGAACACATGTATCTGTGCACGCTTGTACAGTTGGAAATGTAGTTTCAGCAATCTGAGAAAAGAAAAGACAGAAAGAAAACAGAAAGAATAAATGAAGATTTTAAGTCCGCATGACAGAGCTATCGTAGAAGTGGAGCTTGGATTCTATTGTCGTAAATGCAGCATCATGTTTAAGTCTTTTTCTGCAGGCACGGCCAGGTAAATATGAAGGTTCGGACAATGAATCCATCACGTCCAGAGGGTCAGTATCTATGGTGTCAGTGGGTCAGGACAGCACCAGTCTCCAACAAGAAACTTATGTCAACAAGGGATTTGAACCATCCCTGGGAGACTCAGCGGTGAGTTCTTGAGCAAGAATGTGTAGAGAATTGATTGTCCCAGATATGAGATTATTATTAGAAAGTATTTTCATGTTAAAAACTGAAACAAAACTTTGAATTATGAGTCTTGTTGTATATTATATAGTCACTGAGCAGTCAAACGTCAGAATTATGAGTATTATTGTATATTATATAGTCACTGAGCAGTCAAACGTCAGAATTATGAGTCTTATTGTATATTGGATAGTCACTGAGCAGTCAAACGTCAGAATTATGAGTCTTATTGTATATTATATAGTCACTGAGCAGTCATACGTCAGAATTATGAGTCTTATTGTATATTGGATAGTCACTGAGCAGTCAAACGTCAGAATTATGAGTCTTATTGTATATTATATAGTCACTGAGCAGTCAAACGTCAGAATTATGAGTCTTATTGTATATTATATAGTCACTGAGCAGTCAAACATCAGAATTATGAGTCTTATTGTATATTATATAGTCAATGAGCAGTCAAACGTCAGAATTATGTCTTATTGTATATTATATAGTCACTGAGCAGTCAAACATCAGAATTATGAGTCTTATTGTATATTATATAGTCACTGAGCAGTCAAACGTCAGAATTATGAGTCTTATTGTATATTATATAGTCATTGAGCAGTCAAACATCAGAATTATGAGTCTTATTGTATATTGGATAGTCACTGAGCAGTCAAACGTCAGAATTATGAGTCTTATTGTATATTGGATAGTCACTGAGCAGTCAAACGTCAGAATTATGAGTCTTATTGTATATTGGATAGTCACTGAGCAGTCAAACATCAGAATTATGAGTCTTATTGTATATTGGATAGTCACTGAGCAGTCAAACATCAGAATTATGAGTCTTATTGTATATTGGATAGTCACTGAGCAGTCAAACGTCAGAATTATGAGTCTTATTGTATATTGGATAGTCACTGAGCAGTCAAACATCAGAATTATGAGTCTTATTGTATATTGGATAGTCACGGACCAATCAGATGTCAGAATTCTTTGTCTTATTATATATATATAATTCCAGTCCTTTGTTCAAAGCCTGGAATTAGGTCAAAACAATTTGGTCCTCTGTGTGATATGAACGATAAACACTTTGAATTATTTGTACACAACTTTGTTGGGCTGATGGCAGCATAACATAGATATGTCGTTTACCCATTTTAGACCTTTTTTAATTTTGTCTTCTTTCTTTCTTCTATTGTTTATCCTTTGTTTGTTTATTTCCCCAACATTTAAACATGTACGAGTCAAGATTTTTTTTTGGCTTTTGTGTTTCGTGTTTGTTTTGTGGATGTAAATTGTTTCTTCCCCTGACGAAGAGCTTGTTTAGCTTGAAACATTGGGAAACTGTTTTGTATTTGCGCCGTTATCAATTTTTGTGTCATTATATATATATATATATATATATATATATATATATATATATATATATATATAGTATAGTCACTGACCAATCAGACATTCAGACGTCAGAATTCTGAGTGGAATCTGATCTGAGTTTGAATGTAAGAATTGTTGTTAAATTGCTTAGCCAGATATTGTTTAATTTTATGTCTAGAATTAATAGGAATTTAAATGTTACCAGTAGACATTTTCCATAATATTTGACTGTGTTTAAAGAAATGGAAACAATTATGAACAATGCTTCAGTTTATGAAATATATTGTTATTCATCGGTCACCACTGTAAGTACAGTTTGCTGGATATATTTTTGTTGAATATCAAGCAATAAAGCTAAGAAAAATACTGCCAATTCACTCAGTTAATAAATTCATTGACGTTTTGCTTTCCACTGTGAAAATTAGAGCAGTCAAATAATATATGTGTGTAACTTTCAATCACATCTCTTTAAATCAAAGTTTCACTTGTAATGTTTTAAAGAAAATCCCAACTTAGTAAATAGACTAATCATCGGTACCAGACATGTAGGGTTTTATGCCTTAAATTTGTCTGTCTAATATATTTCAAGAAGTAAGAGTAGGCAAAGTGTTATAAATTATTCTTCTTTTCTTTTGCCGTACACAGCGCACATTAGCCACCGAAACAACAGAAGACAGCAGGAAACCTTTGTATGGAGTTGACGAAAATGAAGAAAGGGGAAACTGGACTGGGCGTTTTGACTTCTTGCTTTCATTGCTTGGTTATGCTGTAGGTCTAGGCAACATATGGCGCTTTCCTTACTTGGCCTACAGAAATGGAGGCGGTGCGTTCCTCATTCCATATGTCATAATGATGTGCATTGTTGGAGTACCTCTTTTCTATATGGAGGCAACATTGGGACAATTCTGTAGCTGTGGTCCCATGACTTGCTGGCAGTTTGCTCCAATCTTCAAAGGTAAAATACAAACATTCCCAGATATATTAAAATAACTGAGCGTGATAAAGATACCTATTCTCAAGGTTGTTCAAAAGGCCAGAGGTAAATTTTCTGGGTCATGAGAAAGGCGAAACAAAATGTTATCACTTTGTTCATCGAATCTGTAAACGAATTTAGTGTTTTTTCCTTTAATGAAAACTCTGACAATACCTGCCAGTTTAAAAGTGCTGCAGGTTTCAAGGCTGGCTAAAGAAGGAGAGTTTGTGCATAGGGCTAGCTACATGATCACGGCATGTCAATACCTACCCATTTACAAAAAGCGCAACAAACACCTCTGAACATTCAGGCCACGCAGAGGACACTCGTTGGTTTTCTGATTTGATAAGCAAAAGATTGGGACTGGTGGCCAGGGTTTGTTTCTACCTTTTATGTTCCAAAAGGAATTAAGCGAGTTAAGTTTAAGTAAGTATTTTAGATAAAGACACACAAAAGAAGAGGGGAAAAGTATCTGGAAAGATACAAAAATACACTATATTAAACAATAGAAGGAGTTTTCACAATGGTAGTATAGCTTCACATTTCATCATCAAGACATTATGTAATACAGCATGTATGCAGCTACTTTCACAATTATGCAACTTCAATAAATTATCATTCCCTGCCCTCACAATGTACTGATGATTGAATTTGTGGCATTATTTTAATTACATATTAATAAACATTAATATTTTGGCAATCAGTTTTTCGTTATTCTCATCTGTCAGCCATGACTTGGATTAAATAAAGTTATGTTCTGTTATGTGCCACCCAATTTTACTTTATGTTGAATAGTGAGTGAACGTTATTCTTACAGGTGTTGGAATCTCCATGGTGGTGGTGTCGGCCTTGACCTCTATATACTACAACATGGTTCTATCATGGGCTTACTACTATCTGTTCCTCTCCTTCACCAGTGAGCTGCCATGGCAAACATGTAACAATAAGTGGAATACAAAAGGTTAGTTTCATTGACTCCTTGGAAAAACAGAGAATGTTCATGCTACTCATTTACATATTTCTATTTTATGTAAATTGGGATTTTTCAGTTTGGAAAACTTTCCAGTAATTGAAACAAAAATTATAAGTATATAGTGAAAATGTCATGAAAATTGGATGGAAAATGTCCAAGTTATGAATAGTTGTGTTATTCTCTCTATTTGTCTGTTAAGTGTTTCGCTATATTGCTTCTTCAGATTGAATTCACATAATTGTTTATGACGTTAAAAAAAACTTCTTTGGTTTCTAGGAGATCAACGTGTTAAACAAAGTTATATCATGGCACAAGATGTACAAAGATGTTCAAGCTGCAATTTTATACAATGTCTTAAATCTCATGGAAAAAATGACACATAAAAAGATACATAAAAATGGATCATTAAAATTAATACATTCTACATTCCCACATGTGTATGATCGTGTTTTCCAATGTAGAAAACCATGCAGGATAGGTCTATCCTACCTCATATGTGACCTGTATCCTGACTCGTGGACTATTTTGACTTTCTACTGCAAGCATAGTGCACACAAAGTTTCCATACTTCAGATTTCCATCATCACTTGAAAATTCTTGAACAACGAAGAAATTTAAGATACGTTATGATATTATCTGTGGGACTTCAAATGTTATTTATTTGATAACTTGTAAAAAGTGTGGCACACAATATGTTGGACAAACTCATCAGCAAGTACGAGTATCTACATGCATGAACAAACATAGATTTGACAAAAATAACTTTAGCGATCCATCTTTTTCACCTCATGTTACCACACAATTTAATAATGGCTTGCATAAGTAGCAAGATTTGTCATGAATTGAAATTTGTATTATTAATTCTGATATGGAATGTTATTAGAGGAAACATATTCGATTCACCATCTGGATACTGTCTATCCAAAAATGTTTAACTTCTAAGGTTGTATATGAACCTCAGTAATTTACAAATTCATAGTATTTAATCTATTCTACATATTTAAAGAAAAATAAAACTCTTCGTCTCTTTTTTTATATATGTTGTAGTATTATAAAATATTTCATAACCTTTATGAGATATCTTATATACTTTATAAAATATCTTATATACCATTTTAATTAAGATATCTTTTAAAGTTTATAAGATATCTTAAAAAGTTTATGAGATATCTTATAATTTTTTTGAAAGATATCTCAATAAAGTCTTTTTATATATCTTATTTATTATATATTTATCTTATAAATTTATAAGATATATTATAAACATTGTAAGATATCTTAATCAAAATTGTATGTAAGATATTTTATAAAGTATATAAGATATTTTATAATGTGTCCTATGAGATAGGTTATACCATTTATGAGATACCTTATGAAGTTTGGAATATATTTTATATTGTTTATGAAATATCATAAGTTTATAAGATACTTAATTTTGGAAATTAATTTTTCCCTCCAAACCAGATAGCTCCTTAACTAAATAAAATACAGAATAAACTTTATAAAAAAATCTCATTAATATTTGAAGATATAATATAAAGGTCTTAATTGTATAAGATATTTTATAACATATTTTATAAACCAAATCAGATATCTTATAGATTGTATAAGATATCTTTAAACTTTATAAGATATCTTAAAAATGTTACAAGATATCTTGTATACTTTATAACATATCTTACATACTATTTTAATTAAGATATTTGATAAAGCTTATAATATGTTTTATATAATTTATAAAACATCTTATAAAGTTTATGAGATATCTTCTAGAATGTATGTGATATCTGAATTAACTCTGTCTATAAGATATCTTATTTGTTTTATAAGATATCCAATAAAACTTAAAAGATATATTATAAACATTATGAGATATCTTATAAACTATATAGAGGAGTATTTGAAAAGTTCTGAATATTTTGTTATAACTTTTTTGTTTCTTTGAACCTGTCCATAAAATTGATCTACAAAAAAGTTATATAAAATGATCTGCACCTGCCGCACCAGACACCTGCAGATATATTCATGTGATATAACATAGGTAAATGACAGTGATGTAAAAATGTCGGAGAAGAACAATTCTGCTACTGAGCAAAGAGCATACTGTAAAATCAGGACACTCTTAGGGTACTCTCTGACTAATAGCAATGCCGACTTAGATAAAGTTTACAGATGTAATTCTCTGTCATATCCTACAATTTTGAGGTGGTTCATCGTTTTCACGATGGTCGCAAATCCATGGAAGATGACCCATGTTCTGGTAGACCATTGTCTGCAATAGGTGAGTGGGAAGTGGCTGCTCTCAAGGGAGCAATCAATTAAGATGCTAGGTACACAGAGGAAGATATTTCTATTATCATGGGCATTAATTTGTCAGCTGTTTTTAATATATTGAAGAATCATTTGAAGTTCAGAAAGGTTTGTGCAAAATGGGTCCTGCATTTGTTGATGGCTGATCAAAAACAGACTCAGGTTGAAATAGGCAAACAGCTACTCATCAAATATAAAATGAGCGACCAGACACATTTGAATGAGATTGTCATAGGTGACGAAACAATGGATTTACTTTTTTTTAACCCCACTCAAGAGAAAATAATAAGTTTAGATCTGAGTAAACAAGCTGAGACCACAAATTGCTTGAAGTAGTCGGACTGTCAATAGAGGTTTGGAGGCAAAAGGCTCGGCCATCCAGGTATCTGTGCCTGACTCTGCTAGTGTCGCTGGACATTTTTATACCTCCAATGTGTTGTCAAAGGTTATCAAAGATTCGCTGAGGGTCAGGCGATTTGAAAGCCACCATGCGGTTGGAAGTGCGGTTTTCCAGGGTATGAAGAACTTACCCAAAAGTGAATACAAAATGGCATTTAATAATTGGATAATCAGACTGAGAAAGTGTGTAGAGGTGCACAGGGAGTACTTTGAAAGGATACACTGACGCACTGCTCACTAATAAAGAACTTTGTTGTACAGCGCACTTGTATCCAAAAAATGTTTTAAATATCCCTCATAAGGAATCTTATAAGGAACTTCCTCCATCTCTAAGACAACGATACACCACAGCTTGATCTGTAGAGAGTATGTTGCATAAGTTGTTAGAACTTGTTGCACAATTGACATAAAATAAAGTTTTTAAAACTTGAAAGTTCATGATACTCAAGTATAATCACCAAATTTTCCTATAGTTTTTATTTGATAAGTGAGAAGTATAAAAGTTATAACTGTATCATTTCATATTATGATGGGGTTACCTATGCTTTGTGCCATCCTTTTTAGGCTTTGCTTGTATTTGGAATTAACAGGATTTTTCTCAATACAAGCGAAATTCTTTGAAACAGACAACATACTAAGTTGTTCATCTCCAATCATGTTTCTGTAACATGAATTTGCAATGTCCTCTAAAAAGGTAACAGTTGTGCATTCTCAGATAAATACATTTTAAATGTAGATTTATTTTCCTGTTAGTCTGTAGGCGCATTCTCAGATAAATACATTTTAAATGTAGATTTATTTTCCTGTTAGTCTGTAGGCGCATTCTCAGATAAATACATTTTAAATGTAGATTTATTTTCCTGTTAGTCTGTAGGCGCATTCTCAGATAAATACATTTTAAATGTAGATTTATTTTCCTGTTAGTCTGTAGGCGCATTCTCAGATAAATACATTTTAAATGTAGATTTATTTTCCTGTTAGTCTGTACTTTGAAACTACCTCTAGTCAACTGCGAAGTCGGCATCAAGGAGACAAATGGCACATGCTACAATGGAAAGGACTTTTCAGGAATCTGGAACGAAAGTTTATTTAAAGAGACGACACAAATTAGGCGAGTGTCGCCAGCTGAGGAATACTGGAAGTAAGACGATATCGCCATTCATACTAATTTTCACTTTTAAATAATTTTACTTTATATCAGAGTAATTGATTTATTTATTTATTTTTGCAGGTTACTATTTATAAGTTGTATTCAAGGCCATCTTCAAAATAATTTGAAAGCTATACTCCCTACCCCCTCTTTTTTATTTTTGTTATAAAAAAGCCTTAGAGTACAGTGGTCCCCCTCTTGAACGGCCCCCCTGACCAGCGGCCACCCGCTTTATACGGTCACAATCCCTTGGCACCGACGAGTTTGTGTTCAAAAGTACCCCTCAAGGACGGCCACCCCTCTAACGCGACCAGCGGCCAGCATTTTAGTGCAAAAACGGTCAAATTTACCCCTCGCGAGCGGCCACATAATGGTTGTTTACAGAGTAAAATCTCGATAATATTTTTTAATTTCTCAATTCAACATATTGACATTTTGTTCCAACATGCCAATGAAGTAACTTTAATCCTTACAAAGAGGTAAGTAATCCGATTATCCTTACTGCTATGTGTTCCTTAGATGTTAGCTTTTGTCACTTTGATAATTACTGGCTATTATTACCACCGATAATTATCAAGATCACAAAAGCTAACCGCTGAGAAGCACAACATTGTTCAGCTCAAGTCAGCGTGACATCCGGTCGCCAGATAGTAAAATGGTATGTTAGATTTTCTGGCTTCACTCTAATAGATTATGAAATGTACATAACCGAGTACCAGACTGGAGAATAAGAAAAAAAAAGTCGATCACGTGACAGACTCACTTCCGTTGTAAACACTGTGCCTCACGCGTGATTGTCCGCGAAGGAATAAGTTGTCGCAAAATATCGTCAGACATTCTCAGTTTAGAACAAAAAGTGAAAGCAATTAAATTAAACGAAAAGAGTGAGAGTCTTTTGATAACTACTGAGAAATTTTATGTCAGAAAGATTCAAATAAACATCGTCAATATACATTCAACTGCATTGAGTGGGAAGACGGAACGACGGACGTACAGGGATAGTTACAACCAAATGTTTGTGCCCATAATTTACCGACAATGTGGTTTTGCACCACGATTCATGATTATTCATATTTTTAAAAAAATAACATTGATATTAGTTTTATCATATTGAGTCCTTAACCAGATAATATTCCTGTGATTTTTAAATGAAAATATTAAATATATAAAAATTAGTTACATCTTTTATACTTTATATGTAGTTATTACTCACAACTGTGTGATCCCCCTCTAGAAAGGCCACCCGTCTTATAAGGCCACTTTCTTGCTGCAGAATGGGTGGCCTTATAAGAGGGGGACCACTGTAGCTCAAATTATTGCCGTCATACAGAAGACACATTTTCGATCATTAGCAAACGTGGCAAATATGACTCGATCCTAACACTATAAGATCTTGAACTCTGCATGATGTGCAAATTGAACATTGAATCTGGCCAATTTGCTGTATG
The DNA here is from genome assembly GCA_029931535.1 of Margaritifera margaritifera. Classification (NCBI taxonomy): domain Eukaryota; kingdom Metazoa; phylum Mollusca; class Bivalvia; order Unionida; family Margaritiferidae; genus Margaritifera; species Margaritifera margaritifera. Next base: position 1,033,700 of record JAQPZY010001062.1, read on the forward strand.
AATCGCAATAATTGTTTCTTTGGTGAAAGAAAGAAAGAGGAGGAATGGAATGTGTGAAATTGACATGATAAAAATGTTGAAGATTACAATCATGATGACGATGATGAAAAAGGTATTATTATTATTATTATTATTCTTGTGGTTGGTCTTGGGGTTGTGCCTAGTCAGCCAATAAAGTTGCGAGTCATTAGAACGGTAAGACTAATACTTGAGAAACAAATAAATCAAGAAAGATGGTTAATTACAGAAGTGTGTGACATCTTCAAAAGTGTTGTATTTCAGTCTGTACGGGTCCATGTGGTTACATCAAGTTCTATGTTCTGAAGTTCCTAAACCTTTGGAAATGAGATGTTTCATGAATGAAAATTCTATCTTTGTATCTTTGTGTTGTTAAAAGACAAATTAAGAAACCAAAAAGTCTCATTTTATTCACATACAAGGAGACTTAAGGTGAGCAATAATAAACGTTTTTGAATGATGCAGCCTACTGGAGGGCTGTCTGGGTAGAATATGAGGATGAAGGGTGTTCATTACACGTTTTCTTTTCCCTTGTATTTTAGGTGGTCAGTACAGTTTGTTTGCTTTGTTTTTTGTATCGCTTCCGCTATTAGGTCTTTGTTGTAGCAATGCTTTGTCAAGTGTTGGGTTGGCTCTCTGCGCCTCTCCTTAAGAGTTATGTCATCAGAGCAAATTCGGATTACAAGTGCTTGACTGTATGGCATGTTTTGAGTGCAGCGCCTTAGGTGGTAGCTGGATGGAAGAAGGTGCTATTGTTTGTCGGTCAGTTTGGAATAAATATCTGTATGGAGCATGCCTGTGACAATGTTAGTTCTTGTGTCCAAATTGAAATAATAATCAGCCTTAGGTGCCAAACTTCCCTTAAATAGCGGACTAAATTCTATTCAAGTACCAGAGGAATGAAATAAAGGGTAATAGATGATGGACAGGTATTCTCAAAGCCTTTTCAAGCACAGACCTCAAACCCAAGCTCAAAAACCCAAAATTTTGGCATCCTGTAACCTTAATTAGATCCAAGTTCAAATCATAAAATGTTCATAACACTCTTACATATGTTCCTCTCTTTCGTTCATATATTTCAATGACAAGGCTTTTCTTCTGGTGATATATTTGATTTTAAAGTTTTGAGATCGTGCTCAAAATGTGTCAAGAATATACAGATTGGAGTCATTATAAAGTGTTCACCAATGAATTGTCTTAGAGTGACAACACATTACATAATCATAGTCTATTAGCAAGGTGGATATTGTGTGCTTTATGATGCGCCTATGTTGTCTCTATGGATACAGTGTGACTTGTGATAAGTAATATGTTTTGGGGTATTTATACATTGTATTCAATAGACATCACAAAAAGACAGACTACCTGAAAACGAAAATAAGCTCTACAAACATAAAATCTTTGGATGGTTTCCCTTGATATGTTTAATAGATTAAATGTGCCCAATATTGTAAATGCTGCTTATAGATTTCACTACTCGGCTCAGAAACTATGCTCTAATGATGATTTAAACATTAAATCGCACAATCATCTGCCAATATTTCATTTGAAAAATTAAATATATTTGCAAACCTCCTAATGTTTTTGTTTAATACTCGTTATAGCAATCAAGCCCTGATGATGAGCTCAGGCATTGAAAAGTTTGGAGTCCCCAAGTGGGACTTGGTCTTATGCCTTATGCTGGCCTGGGTCATCGTTTTCTTCTGCCTTATAAAGGGCATCAAATCCACGGGCAAGGTACGTACCACAGTGCCATCTGTAACTGTGAACCATTTGATAAAAGTCCTTAAAAAACTTTCTAAGACCCTAGAAAGCATTCTGCATTAAATCTGAATAATGGCAAGTGAGTATTTTTTCTTAAGTGAAAATATTTGGGTTTTTTTAAATTTAAATACGTCTCTTTTATATAAACCAAATACAGTAAACTCTCTCCAAGACTATTGATTGCAATTCATTGAAATATACATGTATGTATCAATTTGTTTCTCCATACATGTTGCTGCTTAATATAACTTTCTTGAAGGTATCATCCAAGGTGCACCATTTCCAGAATGGCTTTGATAATGAGAAAATAATGCATATTGTGATGCACCTGTGTCAAAAGTACTTTTTTGGCAGCAGAATTCATTATAACCATTTTCATTTGTTGATTCTTGAATTGTTTTTCAATTTAAATTTAAATATTTAAGAGAGCTGTTGGTTTTATTGAAATTGATTACATTTTCCAACCATGGACAAAATAAATTCCAAAGTAACTATATTTCAAGTCATTCAGATTTCTTATATTAGTTGAAAGAAAACTATCTGAGATTTCTTATATTAGTTGAAAGAAAACTATCTCAGATTTCTTATATTAGTTGAAAGAAAACTATCTAGTTGACATATATCTGGGCAATTTAAAGAAATACTTATATAGTTTGTATGCTTTCACTATAGGTTGTTTACTTTACCGCCATTTTCCCCTATGTTGTTCTGACAATCCTGTTCTTCCGTGGAGTAACTCTGGAGGGTGCTGGAAAGGGGATTGAATACTTCATTAAACCCACATTCGAACGACTGCTTGATGCACGGGTGAGTGATTTTGAATGAAGCGTAAATAATTGTATGTAATGCACTTGATCTTCATCTTTAAAGCAGTCTTTGCTGTGCTTGAATGTATTCTGATTTGATTGTTAGCTGTAGCAATATGCAGCTTATGATTGCCTCTAATTTGCAGCATTGTGTATTCCATATGTTTCTATTTTTCTTTCTAAAATTGATTTCAGTGGTTTAAAATTTGCATGTATTTAAAACTTTTTGCAAAGATGACACTCTATATGTCAGATGTCTCTACGAAATTATGTAATCTGTCAATGTGTCTAAACTATACAATTATTATCCATTTGTCATATTCCAATCCTATTGTCAGTTGTTGCTGTGACATGTAAATTGTATGAGGGGTATTTGAAAAGTTCTGAATATTAGTGCACAGTACAACAAAGTTCTTGATTAGTGAACAGTACATTAGTGCATCTCTGCAAAGTATTCCCTATGCACCTCTAAACACTTTTTCAGTCTGATCATCCAATTATTAAATGCCATTTGTATTCACTTTTGGGTATGTTGTTCATACACTGAAAAACTGCACTTCCAACCACATGGTGGCTTTCAAATCATCTGGCCTTCAGCGAATTATTGGTAACGGGATTCAGCTAAAAATTACTTGGAGCTAAATCAGAGCTGTATTGAAGATATGGCAAAGTTTGGATGCTGTACTCCTTTAGGAAGTCTGTTATGATGGTGGATGTAAGTGCCAGTGCATTGTCACAGAGTAGATTGACACCTCAGGTACTGGTGCATGGGCCAGTGGTTGAGTAGTGTTTCACAACTTTGGCAACACATTGGAGGAATAAACATGTCCAGTGACACTAGCAGAGTCAGGCACAGATACCTGGATGTCAGGGCCATTTGCATCAAAAATAATGTGTATAAAACTCTATTGACAATCCGAGTATGTTGAGCAATTTGTGGACTGTGCTTTCTCAGATCCAAACTTTATTATTTTCTCTTGAGTCAGGCTTAAAAAGTAAATTCATGTTTCAACATCTGTGACAATCTTATTCAAATGTCTCTGACCACTCTTTTCATATTTAGCAAGTAGCTCTTTGGCAATTTTAACCCAAGTCTGTTTTTGATCAGCCATCAACAAATCCAGGACCCATATTTCACACACCATTCTGAGCTTCAAATAATTCTTCAATATATAAAAAACAGCTGACGAATTAATTCCCAGGATAATAGAAATATGTTCTACATGTATCGAGCAACTTCATCGATTGGAGCAATCACAGCGGCCACTTCCTGCCCACCAATTGCAGACAACGGTCTACCAAATTGTGGGTCATCTTCCATGTATCTGTGATCATCGTGAAATGATGAAATCACCTCAAAATTGTAGGATATGACAGAGAATTACATGTGTAAACTATATCCAAGTTGGCCTTGATATCAGTCTGAGGGTACCCTAAGAGCACCAGATTTTATATTATCAGTTTCATAATTGTTCTTCTTCTCCAACATTTTTATGCCACTGTCATTTTTCTGTGTTATGTCACATGCATATATCTGCAGCTGTCAAGCATGCTGCATTTGCAGCTGCAGATAATTTTATAAAATGTTATTTTGTCAATCGATCTGCATTACATTTTTTGCCAGGTTCAAACAAAAATAAAATAAAAAAAATATTAAGAACTTTTCAAATTCTCCTTGTTTGTAAATATATTGGCGCATCAAATCTAATTACCAATTCATTCATTCGATAGTAAGATATGTAATATAAGTGAGGTACTAGAATTACGTATTGCTGTGAAGACTTATGTTAAGCAAAAGGTAGACAGGACTTTTCAGTGTCTCATGAAAACTACTTAGTTATTTATTTTATATGCAAAGTACATCACCCCTTAAGTTTATGTGTACAGTGTCATCATCATAGACATTGTCAACGTGTTTCAAGATTCACAGATGTGGGATGGTAAAATTTTATTGTAGCATGGATCATGTTGGTGTAAGCAAGATGTCATCATAATGCATTGTCAGGAATACTTACTGTGCGGAAGAAAAAAGATATAAAAATGTACTGTCTTTCCCGTATCTCTAGAAAACAAGTTATGTTTGTCTACGACATAAAATAAACCAGATATACGTGAGTGTGGATTATGAGAAGATCTGTTGTCCAAAATATGCATGTGAAGGTTTTAAACTTTAGCACTATATTTTCTGTTGCATACAGGTGTGGAAGGATGCAGCAGTGCAAATATTTTTCTCCATGTCCATCGCTGGGGGAGGCCTGGTGACCTTATCCAGTTATAATAGATTCCACAACAATATCTTACTGTTAGTATCAATGATAATAGTAACAATAATCATAATAATAATAGGAGAAGAAAATTAATACATCGGTGACTTTACATTTTGAATTAAATTAGGTATATATGAGTTTTGACGAAATATTTTTGACATTGTCATGCACTTCTGCAAGACTATATCATAAGTGTGGGGGTGGACATTCATACTCCTTGACTTACGCCTATTATTCGCTTATTCATGTTTTTATCTATTGTTTGTTCTATATCTACTGTTATCATACTCGGTTAGGAAACAAATATGATGAATATGTCCATTTTCATTATGGTGTGTAGCTCCATAAAGCAGAAGAAGTTCTAATAAAAATACAGCAATTTAATGCCCTTTAGGGTCTGAATAATATTTTCTGTGTTTTATCTGTGTGAACAGCAAGCAAGGGTAAGCAACCAAATGTATGCCCAAAAATTGAACGGTCCTCTTTACAACAAGGACACAAAGCTAGTACTGTATCGTCTACAGTTTTTGATGAAAACAAAATTTCACTAATCACTTTTTAGCAAAATAATAAAATGTATTAACATATAATATGCTTTGGACAAACAACATCTGTATTTCTTCTGTATGAAATGCAGATGTATTAACATATAACACATGAAGCTTTTAGATGACAATGATAGTTTTGACACTATTTGATCAAATACTTTACATTGAGGGTTAAAATAATTTTGAGATTGAACTATGTATATTGCAGGGATACGATTATAGTCAGCATCGGAGATTTCTTCACCTGCATATTCGGTGGATTTGTAATTTTTTCATTCCTGGGATATATGGCGAACAAACAGGGGACCACTGTCGATAAAGTGGCCGCTGATGGTAAGATTTTGTCTCTGTAATTCCGAAGAATCCATACATAGCCCTTATCAAAAAGACAATTTTATGGCAATTAAAACAAATTTTTTAACATTCGTGACATTATTACTCTTCTACCCATACAACATTATAAGATGGTATGTTTTCCTGTTTCATTTATTGTGTAGGATGATGACAGGTATAATATGATTCCAAGTTACATCCTGTCACATTAACAGGTACGTAATCATGATTTCCACAGAAAATGATCGATTTCACACAAAAAAAGAATGCAAAAAAAATTAATGTTTTTAGACGATACCTTTGACAAAATGTAGCACCTCATTGGTAAGATTTATATCAAACAATATGTATATTAATATTACTATTCAAGATGGTTCATTTTACATGCAGTCAAGCTGGTTTATGAGAACCAAAGGTTGTTACTATTGATGTTGTTACTATTTTGTGGATCTTGGAACTTTTTTATTAATGTTTCGGACAATAAGTACTCCTGTATTTGCCATTTAGGCTTTAACTCACAACATTAGCGCTGATCTGTCTCACCCAACTAGTTAAACCAGATGGCCATCGTTAATTACAGCTAACAAGGCAAAATTGATGTACTAATCACATGGCCATATGTACTACAAAGAGTTTCTGCATTGTATACTTGTTTTCATTATTTCTTAACACATCAAAGCTTCATATGTACGAAATAATCTGATGATGAGAATATATGTTGAGCATACTGACTTTTACTCTGAAATATAACCACAAAATAGTCAATTAAAAAACGGTTGATACTTTGTTCTTTTTATGTTTTGATAGAGTTTATTTTTCATTAATGGCACTGCAATTGAAATAACACCATACAGTTCCAACAATTTGGTAGTTGTAGATCAGATTTAATTACATTCAGTTGTAAGGTATTCTGGACCAATCAGTTACATTTTGTGATGTAAGACCGTGACCAATATGCTGTCACAAACATTATTTATTCTTCTGATTATTTATTTCAGGTGCGGGTCTGGCATTTGTGGTATATCCAGATGCCGTGACAAGTCTTCCAGCTCCGCCATTTTGGTCCATAATGTTCTTTCTCATGCTCATCACCCTAGGTCTTGATAGTCAGGTAAACATTCTGAAAGAAGGAAGAAAAAAAGCGATGATATAGAAAGAACTCTACTTCACAATAGCTTAGTTTTGCCATTGTTTGTGTTCTGTTGTATGTATAAAATTAACATTCATTAATTCTTCTTCGGTCTCTTATGATTTGTTTGTTCACATACGACATTTCTGAATTAAACTGAAGGGAGAGTGTTTCTTTCAATTTGAACATATTAGTGAACTTTAAAATAATATGTACGAGTTCGTCGTGAAAATATCTTGCAAATATAGCATAAAATTCATATACTGATAGACCATCTACTAGTCATGCAAGTGATTTTGTTGATAAACTACTACAGTAGTAGAAATACAAAATTTTGAGCGACTAAATATGTTGAACAAAGTGACATGTTTTATAAATGAGGCATAGTATTTATTAGGTTAAAAAATCTACCGTTTATACTCATGTATAATCCGATATCAACTGCAAACTGCATAGACCCAGATCTGCCATCGCAGAATGCGCTGGCAGATCTGGGTCTATGCAGTTTCTAAGGACTAATGAGTAGAACAAACAACATAGACCCTGATCTGCTGGCGCATTATGCAATGGCAGATCAGGGTGTATGTTGTTTGCATTTTGACCTGGCTTATACAATAGTATATACGGTTCATGTTGCTAAATCTGCGTACTTTGTTTTTAATTTATTTTAGAGTCTGATTTGTATAGGTTATGTGAATTCTCACAATTTTGTTATTGTGGTGCACTTTTAGATCATTCGTTGATGTTACTGTCACCATACTACTTGACTGGTTTCTTGATTGCAGTTTGCGATGGTAGAAACAGTTTTGACAGGAAGTATGGACCAGTACCCTTCTCTCAGACGCAACAAAACATTTGTCATCCTCATCATCTGCTGTATTTTCTTCCTTCTGGGTCTACCGTTGACATGTCCAGTAGGTGACGCTGCTAGTGTTAATTTGTAGCCGTTTTTAGTTCTTGAAAAAGTTTCAAACAAGAAAATAGTAATATTTCATTGTATGTATTTCTGATGATTGTAAATAAATCATATACTCTCCAACAAATTGGTATAAACACATGATAATATTTGCAAAAGTATTGATCGCTTGCTTGAATAAAATATAAGGACAATCTTGCAATAGAATCTGAGTAAATATTGGTCACACAATATTTTTGAGTACAGATTATTCATTCACCCTATAATTTAGGAATAATGAAGACAGGGAGTGGTAAATGTGTGTCAACTTGTCTAATCAATGTCAGGTCATTCCTCAACAGTGTCATAAAAAACAACTTTCATTTGTGTTGATAAAAGTTGATAGAAAGACCATTCCTACAATGACAAAGGTCCCAAGATATAAAAACATCCTTATGCTCAACTTAGCTCAAATATCGGATGTTTTGATTAGCTAATGTCAAATCCCTAACCAACAGACATCAGAATTTGTACTTGAGTCTGAGGCAAATCTCAAGAATGTATAATTTTCAGGTCCAGCCCTTCCGTCATAAAACTTTACTCAGCATTTCAAGTAAGAAATATTATTGCAGGCTTTAAAGTCTTACTCGAAATGGACAAATCCCACCTTTTGATTGGTCAGAATATTTTCGAGTAACAGTCGAATAAGGATTTATGACTGAAGAACCGTATCTTTTAATGCATAAAAACTAGCTCTGAAAGCTATTCTAAGACATGTTAATTCTTTTCATTATTCAAGGGAGGCATGTACTTGCTCCAGTTAATGGACAATTACGTTGGCGGTTGGACGCTGCTTATTATTGGATTTTCAGAAAACATTGCTGTTGCCTACTGTTATGGTAAGGAATTGTATTTATGGGTGTGTTATGATTGAACAGTTAATGATATATATTTTAACTACCATTTGTTGAATAGAGTAAAATAATCAAAGAATACTTGCAATTCAAGCTTTCTCAGATTTTAACATTATCTAACATTTCATCCTATTACTGAAGTTAAAATGTATTAGCCAGTTGACAATAGATTATATCTATTATAGTTTGCTCAGTAAGGAGCAGTTAATTATCAAAACAAAAACTTAACCATTAATTTATACAGTTTGGAAGAAATTGAATATGAATGTTTTTGGTTGCCTCTAATGTTTTGTGAGTCATTACCTTTGGGTAATGCAAAACATTTTCCTACCGACAGGTTTGCCTCGCTTCTTTCAAGACTTGGAGGTGATGCTTGGTAAACCGCAGTCGATATGGTGGAAGATATGTTGGTATGGTCTCAGTCCTGTTGCTGTTCTGGTGAGATTATCCTATTATTTTCTTAATATTTCACACAGATTTCAATGGACATGCCTCGCATCATGGAGCGACAGAGTCAAATATTCATCATAGCCTGCAATACAAGTTCAGTATTCAGGGTTTAATGGCACATCAACACAAGCTAGGATATATAGTGCCTATGAACAGTGAGGTTTTAAAAATGTAAATTTAAAAATTGCCATTTTTTTTAGAACATATTAAAAATCTACTCTTTTTTCCTACTTATTACAGGCCTTTACATCCTGTAGACAGCTATAGAGAGTGCACTTTGTAATTAAGAGATTTTAGCAATTTCTAAATTACAGTATATTGATATAACAAAAATAAATTGTACAGATATTAAAACTGGAAACATTTAATGGAATTTGTATCAGTTTTCTTGACCATATTTATTGTCACTGATAATTTGCTGAAAATTACACACATAATTCAGTAGCTACTCTCTCCGTCTCTCTGTCTTTGTCTGTCTGTCTGTCTGTGTGTGTCTCTCTCTATATATGTATATATATATATATATTCATATATAAAAAATACAAATCATACGGCGAATAAGAGTCCTTTTAAATACAATGATTCGGCAAAGAATCGCGTCAGGGATTGATTAAGGTAAATGTAATCAAAAGTGACAATGAACAGTGCCAAACTAGTTTTTAACATGCCTAAGTGCTCTAGACTCTCAATGGCATTTAATTGAAAAATATGAACTCTAAACAGATGATGATTTTAACCAGACAGTGAGGGTGCCCATTGTCTGTTTAGAGTCTATATTTTTCAATTAAAAAATTCGTTCTTTTTGTTCATTATTCATTTATGTACCTATAATTACTACTGTTTTTTGTCATTCATGTTGGTATTATTGTTGCTATTGTAATTGTTATTACAAAAACAATGATTGTTTTGGGATATAATCTATGGTTACACCATTTTATATTGAGAAAATAGATGGCGCTCTTGCTCCTCTTTTGTAGGTCAGTACCAACTAAGATGACGGTTTTTAAACACATTAGACTTAAAATGATGTAAAGTTTGTATGTTCAACAATTTTTTTTTGCTTAGTGTTTGTCTTGTTCCTGTTTTGCAATTGCCTTAGACAAAAATTCACTGAGAGTCAAAAGCACTTAGGCTACATAAAAACTAGTTTTGCAGTTAGTATATATATATATATATATATATATATATATATATATATATATATATATATATATATATATATATATATATATATATATAGTTTTACCTATAAGAAAATCTTTATAGGCTTTTAAATGTTATGAACAAATAATCTATTTCATATCAGTATGGAAGGGACACAGAAGCTTTTGAATACAAACATGATTTTTTCACAAGTGTTAATAACAGTAGAGGATAAAATATGAGATATTTTATACTAAGTTATAAAATTAGTCAAACAATTTATATGTGTTCAATGTTTTGATGAGAAAAACATAATTCAGAATTTTCTTAATGTAATATGAACTGATAATAACAGTCCATTTATCAGTTTCATGTAAAATATTATGCTGATGTGGGATCAATAAAATGCAATAGAATTTAAGTGACTGAATGTTAATATACATTCTATTTCTAAACTTACTTCTGCAGAATGATGTAACGAGTTAATGTAGGACATGTTTAATTTAAAAATATGCAAGACATATGTCACATTATAGTTCAGTTGAATTTTAATGTCAATTGCATTACATATTTATCTACATTTATATGCAATGACGCAAGTTTGAATCTTGCTCACTCAGTGTAAGATTGTTGTGATAGATACAGCTGACATGAAAGTGAAGTGGTTTTGAGTCAGTGAATAGTTCTGTGCATGAAGCTCTGTGTTATTTATGTTTCTCATAATTTTTTCAGTTTATCTTTGTGTTCACATTTGTTGATTACACACCGTCGAAATATGGAGATTACTTGTATCCTGGGTGGGCGGATGCCATGGGCTGGATAATGGCGGCAGCAGTGGTTTTAGCAATTCCAATAACAGCCCTCTACAAAATTTACAAGACAGATGACCCAACCACTCCTCTAGCGGTAAGAGAATTTTTGAAACTTGTAGAATGCACATTTGTTTAACTGACTGATACTGAAGTGCCATTTAGACAATTAGTATAAGAATGATTGACTTTAATCTAATGCCATATTTGGCTGTCGAGAGTTTGGTATACATGATTATTGACTTTTTTGGCTTTGAAGCTCGTATAATTTTAATCACTCATGTGTCCGTTGTTTGTTCTACTTTTCGTCCTTCCGAAATAAAACTTTGCCTTAAATGTTATGTTGGATAAGCTCGCGGTAAAAAAATTAAGTTGCTGCAAAGTAATTTAAATGCAAGACATGCTAATTTGACACAGGAACTTCCAAAATAAATAAACAATGAAAATTAAATAAAAGAAAAATGTTCTCTTAATGTCAAAAGAAGATTCAGAAAAAAATGTTTAACTTCCAAAACTATATCAAAAACGTACAAGTTTCATCTTGGTCCAGCTGGCAGGCAAAGAGAAAGAAAGGAAAGAAGATGTAAATGTCAGAGAGAGAGAGAGAGAGAGAGAGAGAGAGAGAGAGAGAGAGAGAGAGAGAGAGAGAGTTGCATCTGTGACATTTCTCTATGCATTAAGAAGTTTATTTGTTATATTTTGAGAAAACTCTTATCTGTTCTATTCTGTAGAACAATACTTACATTAAGGACACTGAAAGGTCCTGATACACGCCCACAAAATACAATTTTATTGTAAATAAATATCAGAGTTTGTTCAAACGATAGCAGACAATCCATATAATGATTATTACATAAATTGTTCACATAAATTTCCTAAATATATTCACAATTCAGTCAACTTCAATGCAAAACCTGGAATGTTGGTAAAAGATCATATCATGTCCTTGAAGAATTGATGCAGATGATGAAAAATATCTTTATTACATAAACGTACGAGTCCATATTTACAGGTTATTGTATGCATAATGTCTGATATCTCAGGTGGACGAGTTGTTTTAGCAGTGGCCGATGAAGTTGCCAGTTGGCTGTGCCAAAACAACTACTCCATTTGAGATATCAGATGGTACAACATACAATAACCTGTTTCTTATAAAGTCTAATTGGTTACAGAATCTCTAAACAATATTATAATGAAAATTTACAAATATTGCAAAAGATATGTTTTTTTAAATTTTTTACTCAATTTTATTCATAATTTCATTTTGTATGCGAATAAATATATCAGTCGAGTTGGATGATGGCCTAATGTAAAAAGTCACATTACGCCATTCAACATACGTGTCCTCATCGACGATATATACCGCTTGATGACGACACTAGTAAAGGATGGCATCCTGGGGTAAAATATGGCACTCTTGGGTCTATGGGAATTCACATTACACCCACCATCTTGGAATGATACCACTTGGGGGTCTGTGAAAAGGGTAGGAATGTTCACACTCTATACCTACTAACCAACACGCCGTCTGTCTAACCAGCACCCACACGTACTAACCAATACATTGTTTGACAGACCATCACCCACACTTACTAACCATTGAAAAGGGTAGGAGTGCTAATACATGCACAAACATACTCACACCCCTGAAAAGGGTAGGAATGTTCACGCACATACTTGCTAAACAACACGCCATCTGACTGACCAGCACCCACACTTGTTAACCAATATGTCATTGACTAACTATCACCCACACTTACTAACAAACAAAAACAGTACGAGCCTAACACATACACAAACATAATATCACCCTCGATATGGGTACCAATGTTCACCCGCATACCCACTAATAAAAGCTCCGTCTGACTGAACATCACCCACACCTACTAACCAATGAAAAGGGTAGGAATATACACACACTCTACCTACTAACCAACATGTCATCTGATTTAGCAGCACCCATACCTACTAACCAATACATCCTTTGACTGACCAGCACCCACAGTTACTAACCAACAAAATGGGTAGGAGTGCTAACACATAAACAAACATACTACCACCCTGAAAAGGGTAGGAATGTTCATACACATACCTACTAACTAACACATCATCTGACTGACCAGCACCCACACATACTAACCAATACACTGTTTGACTGACCATCACCCACAATTACTAAACAACGAAAAGGGTAGGAATGCTAATGCACACACAAACATCTTTGAAAGGAGTAGGAGTATTTACACACATATATACAAACATCCATTTAAAGGGTAGGAGTGCTTACACATAAATAAATATACTATCACTCCTGAAAAGGGTAGGAGTGCTCATACTATACACACAAACATCCATGAAAAGAGTAGGCATGCTAATACACATACACACAAACATCCATGAAAAAAGTAGGCATGCTAATACACATACACACAAACATCCATGAAAAGAGTAGGAGTGCTAATACACATATACACACACATCCATAACAAGGGTAGTAGTGCTAAAACATACACATACACACAAACATCCATAAAAATGGTATGAGAGCTCACACGTGCACAAACATAATATCACCCTTGCAAAGGGTAAGAGTGCTTACACACATACACACAAACCTCCATCAAAAGGATATGAGTGCTCACACATACACAAACATACTATCACCCCTGAAAAGGGTAGGAGTGTTTACACATACAACATCCATGGGGGGGGGGGGATTTAAGATATAGTTGTGAAAAACAAAATATACAAACAAATATTGGCAATGATTGAGTAGCATCTCTGTTTCTATGAGAACTGGGTGGCCCTGTAAAGGACCGTTGGGGGTTAACCAAAGATGGCACAAGAGGGAAATACACCTCTATAAAACTGATTTGGAGGTTCCACGAATCAGAATGCATACAACATAATTGAGTCAGGGCGTGTTTTTAATGTTCCAATCAGAATACAGCAGACCCATGGTATCATTTTCGATATAAATACCCATGAATGTTCCTATGATTTGCAAGTGTGGAAAAGTGTGAGTACATTATAACATGGCTGAAATGAAGACATTGTGTTTGGGTGCGCCAGAAGTGGATACTTTTTATACTCAGAGTGATAGTATGACTACTGTTGCTATAGCAAGTATTATTCTAGAGGAGAAGGACTTTAAAATTTGGATTTTGCTTTTTTGCGATTTGTTGTCTTTGCAAGAATTTTTGCCGGTACCACCTCCACTTCCTTCTCCATCATTGCCAGACTTTGATTTTAAAAAGAAACAGAAGAAAGAGTTAGAGACTTTTTTACAGTGCCAAAAAGAAGAACATACATTTGTTCAAAAACAACAACAAAAGGAGGAAAAGAGAAAGCAACAAGAAGAGATGAAAACTTTGAACAATGAGAAGAGGGAAGGGGGTGGAAACAAAACTCATTTTGTAACAGGACATTTTGACAGAGTAACACCTGAGAGAAATGTATGAATCTTCTTTGGTGAAACCTAAGAAAAAGAGATCTTCACTATCCAAAATTTCTAAACCTTCCACTACTACATCAACGGTCACCACTGAGATGCCAGCAGAGGCAGCAGTTACTACAACCACTACATCAGCAGCAGTGGAACTTGGACATGGAAAAGGTTTTAAGCAGTTACAGATGATGTTGTCAAGTCCATATTTTTTTTCAAAACCCAATGGTCCCTTTCAGGGCCACTCAGTTCTCCTAGAAAAAAGATACTAATTAAATGATTCCCCCCCCCCCCAAAAAAAAAAATAAGAAAAAAAAAATAAATATCCTGCCATGATAAAGTGTGTGTGTGTGTGTGTTTTATATCAATACTTAAAAAAACAAATCAAAACATGGATGCACTGACATTTTTGGTATACTCTTTTGAATAAGAATCACAATGAAACTTAAAAACACATCACCATACTCCCCATTTTTCTTCTTTTTACTGTCTTTCACTGGAATGGGTTCTTCTGCTGTTCTTTCTGTTTGTCTTGCTTTGAATTTCTTTGCTGGAATGGGTCCTTCTGCTTGACTTGCTTGAAATTTCTTCACTGGAATGGATTGTTCTGCTTCTGAAAGGTTCTCCTTTTTCTCTTTTTTCATTTTCTTGGGACACTTTTAAGAACAATGTCCATTTTCTTGAAAATGATAACAGGTAACTTTACTTTTGTCTCTTGACATGCTTACTCCTGTCTTGGAGGTTCTTTTTCTTTGATGATGTGGACATTCTGTAGCCTAGTGCCCTTTCTCTTAACAGGAATAACAGGTATCTTGACTATTATATTGAGAGGGGTAGTATGGAGTTTCCCCAGAAGACTTGTTGTAAGTATATTTTCGAATGACTCTTTGTAAATCTCTGATTTGAATTGTGATCTGTTGTGGCACTTACATCTTCAAAGATTGAAATTGAATAAGTGTATTCTCTTAGATGGAGGAGGCTCTATATGTAGTGTGAGAGATAACCTAGTCAAATCAAATTTGAATCATCCACCATCTTGAAAAGATCACACTTTTTGAAAAAGAAACCAGAAGCCAAGTGACAACGACGGTCTGTGCCACCCAACACTCTCCATGAGGTGTTGGCAGAAGTTCGCTCTAGTGATTTTAAAGAGGATATGATGGATCCATATTCAACACCATCTACCTAATCACGACAGAGTCAAGATCAGCCAAGAAAAAAAGTTGTTAGGTAGCCCCTTAAGACTATTTTCACATTCAAGCTACCCAGAAAGTGAGTTCCAGGAAATTTAAAACAACTGTCTAAACTTACACGGTAAAATTTATAGAGTTCAAGTCTCAAGTCCCAGCAGAGAAAGCAGCTGTCTTCATTACAGACTTTATGTTACAGGAATTGAAATGACAGTGTCAGGATAAAGAACAAGATTGTTTGTGACTGTCCTTCACTCATGACAGTTTGAAATCTCCCGTTTGCATCAAATTTAGTACACCTACTATTTGGTGGACATCAAACCTTTGAATCTACACAACAGTTTGTCTGGAGGACAAACCAGTGTTACACGGTATGAAGTTGACGAATCTTAAGGAGAGCAAATCAAATATATTGATGTGTGTTCGTTGTATTCTTGGGTGTGTAAATATGTTTGATTTCCTACTGAGCATCATGAAGGTTTGATCAAATGTCAAGTTCTTCCACCAACGAACTTGTACCATCCCTTGCCTCATCATTGTTATGGAAACCAGATGTTTGCTTTATGTCGTACATGTGCTGAAATATGTGATCAACACCAACCTTGTCATCACAATGACCAAGAATGTGCCTTGACAGGAACGTGAGTAAGTGTCAAATTGTTTCATGCTCTCAATTGTGGATACAGATTGTTAAAAGTGTACTAAGGTGGGCACTTTCATACAACAGAATAATACCAACAGAATGATGATTCAAGTCCAGGGATTTTTTTCAGGTGATGTCAAAACATTGTTGAAACAGACAATAAGCCAGTGGCTATATTTCTTGTTTTCATACTTCAGAAGACAAAAAATCAATTCAAACAATGGTACCGATTCCTAGAAGTCATCACCTTGGAACACATCGAACAGAACGAAGGAAGATGATCATTTTGCTAAAGTAATGCCAAATTGTTTGTGGAGTAAACTGGCTCAGTCTCTGATATTGCCAAAAACCGAATATTTGGTGGATCCAAGTCAATACTTTCAACTCATCAACGATAAATGAAAACTCATTAAACACGTGAAAATCATACATGAAGATTTGATCTTAGAGGTCATGGAGTTTGTTCTACCCAACGAATTTGACAATTTCATCAATGCTGCTTTCATGACAGCCAATATCCACTTAAAATTCTACTCCATCTTGGAACTTTTAGGAGACAGCGTCCTTTACTGTGGCACCAATAGTTGCATGTACATCAATTGCCCTGGTGACTATCACCCACACATTTAAGATGAACGTTTAGGAGCTTGTACCGGGGAACATCCTGAAGACACTATTTTGACTTTTGCCAGTGGTGGACCAAGACCAAGACAATTACGACTATCAGTACTGAGTTTAAAAAGGATAACTTCATACGAATGTGAAGTGAAAGGACTGACATTGAACTAGTCAAGTGGTAAACTTTGACGTATCGAAAGAAGCCTTAAAGTCAGGTCAAGATCAAAACTTTTGTGACAAAATGGTCAACCCTCACAAGATTGTACATTTGTCAGATCATCAAATGGTCAGTTGACCCTTGGAAAAAATGTATCAGATTGTGTACAAGAAAAGAGTGCGACTTTCCAATTTCAACACGGCACAACATGGATACCATCCTTTGGTATGGAAAAGGAAGAGAATTCCAAGACAGAAAGATCATTGTGACCAGAGAATTCCACCAAGAAAGATGAATTCTACACAGAAACTATGGGATGGACCCACTTACTCCAAGTAAAATGAGGTCAAGTGTGATACTGTGCCCTACAACCAGAGTGATGCTGTGCCCTGCAGCAAGAGTGATAACATACCCTGCGACGTTAGCGATGCAGCATGACCTTACCACTCAGCTATTGAAATGGATGCATCCATCTGTGGATTTCATCCATGCACTAACAAACCACTTTGGATACCACAAGTTCATTGAAAATCACAAATCAGAGAAGAATGTACATTTCCTGTGGCTTTGCCATGCTATTATGATTTTGCCAGTTGATTTCAGATGTTCAAAGGGAAATGGCCCAAATATTTTGGATGCATCCACTCCCAAAACTTTAGCGAGAGCCAAATATCTTTACTTGGTACCAGGAGATCAAGTACAGTGTTTCTGTTGTGGTGTGAAGATCTACGAATGGGAGTATAAAGACTCAGCTTTCCTTGAACATGCCAGACGGTCTCCATGCTGTCACTACCTTCCTTTGGTTGGTCATTATTATTATCGTCATGAATACTTTAGAAGAGGAGAGGAGCTGCGAGAACGCATTTACAGAGATCTTATATAGATTCAGATGAAATGCAAAGAACAATTGCATCCTCTACAGCATATACTTTTTATTCTGTATGTTATGTGGTATCTGAATGCTATCAATAGACTGATTACTTTGAAAGTGTTCACATAGGCAGACATTGGTCAACATCCAACACTTTGTAAGACTTTGGATGCCACAATGTCAGCCCACAATTTTGAAGTGCTACACTGAATTCTGTGGGAGGAAGAGGTTGTACACTTACAGGATTACAGGATTACCAAGTAATTTTAAAAGAAGTAAGAGACAAGACTCCTTTACAACGTGTCATGTGCAAGGTCATTACTCATGTTCTTGGATATGGTTTAGCAGTAGATTTCCTTTGGCACATGTATTAATATTCCATCAATAAGACATTCCTGTGAATGACTAGTTTAGAAAAGTACATTCAGAATCTACCTTCAGAGATGCAGGGTGATAGTATGTTTGTGTACGTGTGAGAACTCCTACCCTTTTCATGGATGTTTGTGTATGTGTGAGAACTCCTACCCTTTTCATGGATGTTTGTGTACGTGTGAGAACTCCTACCCTTTTCATGGATGTTTGTGTACGTGTGAGAACTCCTACCCTTTTCATGGATGTTTGTGTATGTGTGAGAACTCCTACCCTTTTCATGGATGTTTGCGTACGTGTGAGAACTCCTTCCCTTTTCTTGGATGTTTGTGTACGTGTGAGAACTCCTACCCTTTTCATGGATGTTTGTGTACGTGTGAGAACTCCTACCCTTTTCATGGATGTTTGTGTATGTGTGAGAACTCCTACCCTTTTCATGGATGTTTGTGTACGTGTGAGAACTCCTACCTTTTTCATGGATGTTTGTGTATGTGTGAGCACTCCTACCCATTTTATGGATGTTTGTATATTTGTGAGCACTCCTACCCTTTTCATGGATGTTTGTATGTGTCTTAGGACTCGTACTCTCTTCAGAGGAGATAGCATGTTTGTGTATGTGTGAGCAATTCTATCCCTTTTCCTGGATGTTTGTGTGTATATCTGGAAGCACTGATACCCTTTTCAGGGGTGATGGTATGTGTGACCACTCCTACCCTTTTCATGGATGTTTCTGTCTATTTGTTGGCACTCATACCCTTTTCATGGATGTTTGTATATATGTGCATTATCAATCATAATCTTTCATGGATGTTTGTGTGTATGTGTTCAATCAGTCTCACCCTTTTCATGGATGAAGTGTGTATAATGTGAGCACTCCTACCTTTTTCAGGGATGTTTGTGGTTATGTGTGTAAGCACTTCTATCCTTTTCAGGGATGTTTTTGTGTGTGTTAGCACTACTACCCTTTTCATTGGTTAGTAAGTGTGAGTGATAGTCAATCAGATGGAGTCTTGGTTAGTAGGTATGTGTGTGAACATTCCTACCCTTTTCAGGATGATAGCATATTTGTGTATGTGTTAGCATTCCTAGCCTTTTCGTTGATTTGTAAGTGGGGGTGATGGTCAGTCAGAATACGTATTGGTTGGTAGGTGTAGGTGCTGGTCAGTCAGATGGCATGTTGGTTAGTTGGTATAGTGTGTGTATATTCCTATCCTTTTCATTGGTTAGTAGATGTGGGTGTGGGTGATGGTCATTCAAACAACATTGGTTAGTTGGTGTGCATGCTGGTTTGTAGGTATGTGTGTGAACATTCATACCATTTTCAGGGGTGATAGTATCTTTGTGTATGTGTTAGCACTTCTGTCCTCTTTGTTGGTTGGTAAGTGTGGTTGCTGGTCAGTAAGATGGTGTATTGGTTAGTTCTTACCCATTTCAGGGGTAATAGTATGCTTGTGTATGTGTTAGTACTCCTACCCATTTCATTGGTTCGTTAGTGTGGGTAATAATCACTCAAACGACATATTGGTTAGTAGGTGTGGATGTTGGTCAGTCAGATGGCATGTTGGTTAATAGGTATAGAGTGTGAACATTCCTACCCTTTTCAGGGGTGATAGTATCTTTGTGTATGTGTTAGTACTCCAACCCATTTCATTGGTTAGTAAGTGTGGGTAATGGTCACTCAAATGACGTATTGGTTAGTAAGTGTGGGTGTTGGTCAGTCAGATGGCATGTTGGTTAATAGGTATAGAGTGTGAACATTCCTACCCTTTTCAGGGGTGATAGTATGTGTATGTGTTAGTACTCCTACCCTTTTCATTGGTTAGCAAGTGTGGGTGAGCAGCACATGGACAAATTCACTTATATATATTATCATACAGGTTAGAGAATTTTTAATTCATTCTCTACGGTGATGCGCAGACCCAGGTTTGAATCTCCATAGAGTACAAATTAAAAATTCCCTAGCCTGTATGATAATGTTATTTATTCGTTTTTAAAAATTCTGTTATCATTATCAAGCATTCTCCTGTAGGATCTAGGGATAGACTTTCTGCTCTGTTTGCTGTATATTTGTAATTCTCTCTCTCACTCTCTCTCTCTCTCTCTCTCTCTCTCTCTCTCTCTCTCTCTCTCTCTCTCTCTCTCTATATATATATATATATATATATATATATATATATATATATATATATATATATATAGATGTGTTTGTGTGTGTGGGTTTCACAACAAAATCAATGCGAAACTCACCAACCACTAAAACTCGACTGGGCATTCAATCGAGTCCTTCGAGATACTACCAATTGATTCTAACCTGGGGTGGACCAATATTGAACGCACACATAAGGAACGATACTGGATACTTCAACTGAAAACTCATGGGGAGTTCGGCCCAAATGAAAAAGTCTAACCTTTCTATTGCAATCTTATCAAAACTACAGCCAGGCATCAGTTTATCAGAAGTACTCATTTTTTGCAACAATATTTACCCAAGTAAATAATCCAACACTCTTGGCATGTATTATTGGTATTCTTCTTCTTCTTCCTATTATTATTATTATTATTATCGCTGCTATTATTATCATCATTTGTATTATTATTATTATTATTTTTATTATTATTGCTGTTGTTGTGTTGTTGTTGTTGTTATTATTATTATTATTAATTGAACTCTCGTTCATTATCCTGCTATACCATGCTCTTGACATACTTCCTTAGTACCTCCATGCATAACTTTAATATATAATTTCCTTTCCACATTTTGATGATGGTGCATGGGTCAGTCCTTTGTTCTAAGCCTGGAATTAGGTCAAAACACTTTGGTCCTCTGCGTGAATTTATTTTTACACAACTTTGTTGGGCTGATGGCAGCATAACATAGATATGTAGTTTACCTGTTTTTTTGTAATTATTTTGTCTTCTTTCTTTCTTCAATTGTTTATCCTTTGTTTGTTTATTTCCCCGTCATCTAAACATATAGAAGTCAAGAATTCTTCTTGGCTTTTGTGTTTAATGTTTGTTTGTGGATGTAAATTGTTCTTCCCCTGACAAAGAGCTTGTTTAGCTCGAAACATTGGGAAACTGTTTTGTATTTGCACTGTTATCAATTTTGTGTCATTATATATATATAAATTTCCCACTGACCCCAGAGTACCGTCTCATGTTAAACCTATGGAGATTTTAACATGGAATTTCCATATACCCCTAAGTGCCATCATTTCGAGATAGTGGCCGTAATGTGAATTTTCATAGACCCAGAGTGCCATTTGTGTCCCTCGGATGTCACCTTATACTAATCATGACATATAACTAAAGGTTATTGTATTGTGTAATGTTAGACATCTTGGATGGATTCATTGTTTCAGTTTGTGGCTGATGAACTTGGGAGTCAGCTAAGCCAAAACATGTCAGATATCAGATGGGATGCCTACATATACAATGACCTGTTAAATATATACTCTAATTTATAATTAGTATCATTAACCTGATCTTTTAAAATTATTGTCAGGAAAAAATAAAAATATAAAAAAATATACTTTTTTATTCTTTATTCAACTTCATTTATAATTTAATTCATGACTCACATGTATATGTCTGGTGCATTAGATGATGTCATAATGTAAAAATTGGATGATGCCATACTGTCATGAAGCACGAACTTGAAGATGTAAACCAATTGATGACAAGGTATACAAGAAATTATTACATGATTTCCTTGAGAGATATTTTTGTTGGATGACATAACGTCACATATATATTTCTTTATGTCACATGGTCATTGTTCATGATGCATGGCCATGACATCATTGATGTTTACATTACATCATAACATTAAGTTCTTGACATCATGTAAATGAAATGGCATTTATACAATTCCAAAGCAAACTTTATTGTAATTTTTGTTCTCTAAATCATATTATTCAACAATTATACATCTTTGTTTCTTTGTATATCAAGTTTTATGAACCAGTAAACCTACGCTTCACATCTTTCAGTATGACTTTTATTGGTTCATAAAGCTTAATATTCACTTCAACAAAGGTCTATAATTATACAATGTTGTTAAATTCCTCCGATGTTAGGTTGAGGGTCAAAATCAGAGAATATAATAAGAGAAATATTGCTAAGTTACCTACTATGTTAAGTCTGTTGAATAAAATATAGTATGTTATAAAGTGAAATTTGTATGAGTTTTTGCCACAGGACAATATCTTTTTGTATATTTTAATACAAACTTGAATATAATATTCCCTTCTAGTAGCCTTGAGTAACCACTTTTTGTTCACTTAACGTGAATTTTAACGCGTTCGTTATAATATTATGATAATCTATTCAAATAAACCATAAAAAGTGTTCAACTATATCTACTTCATTTAATCAGCATGACAAAAATTTGGCATTCATGTGCATTAGTTCATAATTACCGTTTTTCCGAGCGTGTGTATGTTTACTTATTTCGGGAAGTGACATCCATGGTTTGTGACACTCACTAAAAAGTCACGTGGCATATGACCGGACCGTGCCAGTTAGACCAAGGTATGAATATTATTATTTTATAGCATCTCCGTGTTTTTGAAATTAAAAAAAGTTAAATTTGAAAATATAATTATTTTTTTCCGTTAATTCTATTCACAGTTTGTGCACTTACATTACTGCTTGCTTGTTCTTTACCATATAGATACATGACTCAGTAGACTGAGAAAGAGAGAGACAGACATACAGAGAGACAGAGGGAGAGAGAAATTTAAAAATAGACACTGGTGAATGGATACACATTTATTATAATAGATTCAGTGTCTTTTGATATAGAATATATGTTTCTTATAAAATAATACTGAAACAAAAAAGTCCGTAGTGAATATACATTTCGAGTGTAAATTTTTCTTACATTATATAAGAAACCCACATGATCAAAACCAAATATTTACATTGGCTATCTAGTTGCATTAATTCCCAAACTTGGTTTTTCTGTTCAAAATATGTAAACAAAGTCATCACGTGATCGGCGGCACTATATTTAACATATAATAGAAAATTCAAGGCCAAAATGTATCACACAAAAAAGGCATTAGTGAAAACATAGATTTTCATTATGATTTTTTTAAATTACATTAAATTACCTTTTTGAATCTCATTTTGTTTGATTTTACTATATAATTAAATTCTGTCGCTCTTTAAGAACACTGGTGACACAACTGATGACATAATTATCCATCAACAAGCGCGTTAGATCATGAGAAACATGGCGCACGATTAAAGAAGGCGAATGACAACTGGCCATTGGACCATATCTTATTACTGATGCGTGTCAGAGATGCACAGATTCACATCAATATATTTGCTTTGATTGGGTTCAGGCCAGTAAGGTGTTTTTTTCCAAGTGGCTTTTTGATTAATTTTGTTGTGCAAAGAGAGTAAAGTGTCTTACCTAAGGACACAAAACACCAGCTAACCCAGCCTGGGAATCAAACCTGGCACTTGTGCATAGGTATCCAGCATGCTAACCACTAAGCTACCGCACCTTCTTCTTTAGTACATAGCAGTGCTTTCTATCTCAGCAAATTCTTGACCGAAGATTTGTTTTCCTTTTGCATGTTGCGGTAAAAGAAAAATTAAAAAATGTGACGATATATATTAAGGATTTTAAATAATTTCCTTTTATTTTTTGTTTAATATACACTTATCAGAATTTTAAATAATTTGCCTTTATTTTTTGTTTAATATACACTTAACAGAATTTTAAACATTTTTACCTTTTATATTTTATCTTGCAATACTTCATATTTATATTTACATGAAAGGGTTTTTCTTCCCAAAGTTTTTGTACAATTCTTCATTTCTACATCTTTACTTTTAATTGGCACCATTTAGCCATTATTGTGCTGAGGTGCCTTTAAATGCTAATATATACATACACATCCTTTCACATTCGATATGAATGGAGTGATGAGAAAATTTCCATTAAATTATATGCAAAACTTGCATCAGAATAATTTACATCTGACCTTGAGTAACAAATGAGATATTATGTATTATGTGCCCTTGAACCATGCAAATCTATAAATAGATTGGTAAGAATGCTTGTCTAAAACTGGATGCTATGAATTGAAAGTTATGGTTACTTCCCTTGCTGCAATACACTGTATATGGTTGCATTACAATCACGGCAAGTCGTTGGCTGGTAAAGAATAGTGACTTTCCTGCTGAAAACTAGTCATTGGCATACTTCTTTTATTTTCATTTAATCAGTTATCTAGAATTATATCTTATTACCTTTACCTTTTACAGAAATTACGGTTCTTAATAACACCAACAGCTGAGTGGGGTCCAGCCCTTGTAAAACACAGGGCCTTAATAAAGCATGTGCCAGGGTTCATCTGTGATCCCTATGAAGAGAAAGCACGTCATGTAGACCCCAAGTACAGAAGCAAGTCATCTCTACCAGTAAGTAATTTTAAGACTTGGAGAAAAGATGGTCAAAATGGTTTTTTAAAAACTTTTGGTAACTAAGTGGCGGCAATATTTTCTAATATTTTAATTTTTATTGTCTTACCCCTGAAACCCTGAAAAACTATCGATGATATATATTTGTAAAAGATCATAATAACAGGCTTATTGAAAATATATTAGTCCATATTTGATGACATTCTCTTTTTGAATTTTTAACATAAGTTGTGAGGATTTTTTATATATTCCCCTACATAACCACTTGACCTGGTATATGGGGACTACCTTAAATTGTTTATATATATATATATATATATATATATATATGCCTACCTAAAGACACACACACACACAGACATACACTCACACACAAACCTCAAGGTTTTATTAAATTGCCTGTTTTCTTAAAATGTGATATTATTTCCTTTGCAAAAAAATAAAATAAAAAAATAAACAACAATATACAAATGTTAAAAAAAAGTTTAACATAAAAAAAAATCAAATACTAAAAGTTGACAATAAGGTAAGCTTTTCTCAGAATCATCAGTTCGATTATTCACTTTGGCTCGATATTTTCCAAGCTATTTATATGATAAAACAAAATTCATTAATATGTGAGATTTTTTAAAGTTTTTTATGCATAACATGATCTGTATAAAAAATCTTTTGCAAGAAGAATTACGAAATGAAAAGGCTAATCAAAATTGTTATTCCTTTCTGCGTAATTTTAAAATTCAGGTCATAAATTAGGATCAATTCCACAAGTAATTTCCAAAAATGTTCATTAATTGGACAGTCATAGAATTAATTCTCAGTATTTTCTATTCCCTCCTTACAAACAGTGCATTTATCATTATGACTTTAATTAATTTTTGTCGAAAACCAGTTTGTGGCAAATTCTGTAAAGAAATCTAAAATGAATGCGAATCAGTTTGGTATCTTTTGTGCATAGTTTTGCCAAAACAAAAGAAATGGTCCTTTCATTTGCACTAATTTCACATTCTAATTGCCTGGATCAAATTTCATGTTTACCATTTGGTTTTTGTATCTTGGTTCTTATCAGGTCTTTATGAATAGAGTTATTTTTGTTCCCTAAGGAGTGAAGACTTGTTAAAAACAACATGAAAACAATTTCCACTTTCAACAAAACTTATAATTTTCTTTTTCCACCTCACAGATGTGTTGGAGGTAAGAACAAAGTACTGTATGAAAGTATTAGTTTCTGTTTTTTTTTTACTTATTTCATCAACATGTAACAGAGATTCTTATGTATCAGAAAGATGTTGAATAAGTACAACACCATTTGTTTTCCATTTTGTGTATGATTTGAAATTATCAATCTTTACTAAATTCCAAATATCCTAAGACAAGCATTCTTGAACATTAGATGGATAATTTTTCCATAATGATAAGGGATAAATAACATCATGCAAAAATGTATTATTAATGGATTTAAAATATCTTTTAATTTAGGTATCCATTTCTTAAATAACTATGTACCTCCAAATTTTCCAAATATTTGTTCAGGAATGAATTTTCACCATATCCTATCCTCGTTTACTAATTTTATATATATATAACACACAGATGAGTATAAGTGAATCATATTTAATCCCCTGTCCTTAAAAGAAGTTACAAGAGAGTCTCTTTTAATCATCTCGGTTTTACACCCCAAATAAACTCGAAAAAAATCATTTTTGCTGTTCATATTCTGTATGGGTGAAGAATTTGGTCAAGTTGAAAAAAGATAAATGAATTTAGGCAAAATCAAAGATTTTCTCAAAGTAACTTTTCCAGTAAGGGATAAATTCTGTTCCACCAGCCAAGCAGTTTCTTTACTTCCTTCAGGTTCTTTAAATAAATAATTTCTACGATATTATCCAACCTCAAAGAGAAGTCTATTCCCACAAATCTAAAATTGGATGTTGACACGATAATATCAATTTCTTGACATATTATTTCATTTGAAATATTTTTATTTCCTATCCAAATGTCGTTTTGATTTAAACATATTACTGTACAGACCTGATACCAAGGTAAACCCATTAAAAATCTGCATGGTTGTCTTTAACAACAATGGAGAAATATCGAATAATAGAAATGCATCATCAGCTTACTGCCCTAATTTTATGAAAGTGTTACATTCTAACGATGGAAGATAATATAAGTGAGACAGAATATGAATAAAAGCCCATATATTGTTTCAAGTAGAAGTTAATATAAAATTTTAAAACCCTGCAGTAGATTTCACACATTAATCTTCATAAATGAAATTTTATTTTGGTAATTGTTCAACATTTGTAGGATACGTGTACAATAAATCAACTTTAAGAGTGTGTAGAACAATTTCAGAGTGTGTCTAAATTCATTTTTGCTAGTCAAGGAGTGTCGATCCACTTCATTCCACATTGATTTTTGGCATATGTAGCAAGCCAAAACAGTTGAAGAGTTACTGACCGTAGCAAGTGAAATCAACTGACCTGTCAGAGAGCTCATGACGTAACCTATGAGGTATTCAATATGGCGACTTCCATGTTACCCACATGCCTTTACTCGAAAGAGAAATAGGTGTGAAAAGTTTCAATTGGAGAAATTTATATGTGATGTGTCATTGTTTACGGAGGCCTCTATGATTACTCCCAGCTATCTTTCTATGTAAATGTAACGAGAAATTTGATTGGGTCAGTTTCTTTCAGCAGTATCCAATCAGATAGCAGAGCAGTATATACTGTTGGGGCTAGCTACATATGCTTAAGCAATTGGACCATCGCTGTCAAGTACACAAAAAACCTTGCAAGTAGTTATAGGAATACACATCAATTTGATGGGTTTGGTGATTTGCCTCCAGCAGAGTGCACCACTTTGTCTCTTTCTGCCACCATACTGTGCCCTGTGGACAAAAGTAGCTCAAAATATAGATCTCAATGGCAGCAAATTACATTCAAGGTTTCTATCTCAACAGAAAAGGCAGAGGATCTTCCAACTTGTGCTTAGTGTTGATGTGGAAGATAGTATAAATTATGTTTCTAAAAAGCTTTCATTTTTATTTTTGAATCTATACCATATAATAAACAGCTGCCAGTTAAATACTAAAATTGATCTTGTTATCTGAATGGTTCTTATTCTTCCTTTTCTTCCCCTTTCAGACCGCCTCCAGTCAAGTTTCCATTGTATCAAAGAGTTCCGGACCTAGATATAATTTCCGTAACGTTGGATTATCCCAATCTGATATTAGTATATCCACCACTGGCATTTCTCAAGTAACTCAATTTACACTGGAGTCCAATGTCTGATGAAATAAGTTGATATTTCCCATGAATCCAATGGATGATGTGCTTATGTAATACAGCTATTGAAGTGGTCTTAATTGTGTCTACCCAAAAAGCATACATGTGACAGAACTAGGGGATCATACAAGTAGATTTACAAATTTTGATCAGTAGATTGGTCTCTAAACCAGTAGATTTTTTATCGGCATAAATTTTACGTTGTAAGGGGATGGAAAACAAAACAAGTGCTTTTGGATTCTGAGATTCTGATTCTGATGGAAAATGTTACAATAATAATTACTTATTATGAGTTAACATATGGTCGAATAATGAAAAAGGAAGAGTTTTTTATCTGATGGTTCACTGCAAAGATTTTTCTTTTTTACAATCCAATAGCATTTTTAGTTTCCTTCACAAGATCACTGTCTATTGACCACTGATGACATTCATTGTGATTATTAAGCTTCACACTTAACAGGCTTTCAATAGTTCTCTGATCCAGATTTCCCTTGAATCTCTTTGTATTTAGTGAAGAATGGAGAATGCCCTCTCTGTATCAGAATTAGAATGTTGTAATGACAGGACAACCACGCTCAGCCTGCAAAGAAGTTCTAACTTCAGTTTTTCTTTTGCTGGGTTTGTAAGGTTGCTGAGTACTCTCCAATACTGATCTAAGCTATGTTCACCCCGAGGAGGAAGTTCCTAACTTGGACTTAACATATATTCCTGAGTCTCATCCTCAAGGGCTTCTTTCTCTTCATGGCTCAGATCCAAAAATCTGTTGGCAAGTTTCACCACTGTAAATAAAAAAATAAAGTTTGATTTAGACTTTAAATAAAAATGAAAACAATACGTGATGTATTTATGCTTTTATGAATAATTTTTCCAGACTTTAAAATTAATTATCTTGTAATATATTTTATCTAGGGCTTTAACTATATGTATGTGCATGAAAAATTTAAATAGTTTATGAAATACAAAAGATGCATACCTTTGAAACACACAGTGCAAACTCTGGACCTTTGCTGCTCACCTGCATACACTTGAATTCTGATATCCAAGCACTGTTGAACTTGTAATATTTCTTTGCCAGTGGTTTCTTAGCATTGGGAGAAAGCACACATTTAGAATTGAACAAAAAATGTAAGATCTGTCCTCTTAAAACATCTGGAACAATACAAGAACAATTAAACAGGAAAAAAATCAAAATACTTACTCTAATGTGTATGCCAAAATAATTTTTTATGGTCGGTCTCTTCATTTTCCTTTATTACTTATAACACCTCAAAAAACATCCCGCATTTGGCCTAAACTCCTAAAATTCCAATAATAAGTTAATCAATTATCAGTTTGCTGTGTACACATGTCAGCTGTTCTTTAAGCCTATAAATCATTGCACCGGTCATTGTACTGATGGAACATTTCCAGTCCCCAGTAGACTGGTTCTGGTTGGTTTCTACAGAATGCGTAAAAATACAGTGTTTGGGTATTTTTATTTAAAAATTTTTAAAATTCTTTTAATTTTCAAAAGCGGTAGATTTTAACTACTAAACCTAATGTGTGGTAGACGGCCTTTAAAATGTTATTTTTGGCCTTTTGCTGGTAGAATCACATGTATAAGGTACACTTTGTTTTCGTTGAACGTACAACAAATAGTCCCTATATTATCAAACAAATAATGTATAAATAATGTGTAAAGTTCTCATATACAGTTAAAGGTTGTTACCTAAAGAGTCCAGTGTTGTGCTGATACTTTCTTGTTGTATCATATTTTTTGCAAGCTTTTTTTCTTTGATATTATGGAATGTCATTTTGAGTAGATATTAATTCTATTTTAAACCATTTTCCACAGTATTTCGAATGTATTTTTATGATTGTGCTCTTCCATATTTTTATATTTTTGATATAAATGTATGATTTTTGTTTTCAACCAAACTGCAACATGCCTAAAAATGAATGCATATTCTTACACAATTAGGCTGGTTATAATTGGTTTGAAATGTGCATTTTGTGACATCAGCAATACTCAAGCATTGTAATTTGTAACTGCATGTGTTGATTGAGGTACTTTTGTGTTTAAAAATCACATCACACTGTTTTCTGCTGGTTACCTGGCTTTCTGCACCTCAAAGACCACATTACACTAACATCAGGGTCATTGAGAATGTGTCATATATAGAACTTGTTGTTAAATAATAAATGGTAAACATTTTAGCAGACCATGTTCAGTCTCTGTACTCTATGGATAATTATGCACCATTTTAAGTTAAATTGTAACTACACTTGTATGTTCAGACAAGCGCTTCAGATATATTGTTGCATAGTTAGTTTAAATTCACAGTTAATATATCATGAAATGTTTCAGTGTTCTTATAAAAACTGGGTAGAGGTTCAGAAATAGCCCTTTCAGGGTCTTAGAGCTTAGTTACTTTTTAAGAAATGTGTTTGAACCCTATTATAGTATTCGCGCACCCTCCCATTTGTTTGTGCACCCCTACCGATTTTAAAAACAAAAAGCATCAAGGATATAAAAAATGCACAAAACTTAGTTATTACATTAATCAATTTTTAATTTCAAACCTGATTGTTGCCAGGGGGTTCATAACACTGTCAACTTAATGTCGTTTCAAAACAAATGGAAGCTCTCGATGTAAACAAGCAGACAGACTGCTCACTGCCCTATCCTGGTTTCTAGAACAGTCCATTTCAGTAAAAACTATTTTATATGTGTCCAACATTTGGAATGACTAGTTTTAATATTTCTATTAAAAAGGAAAAACTCTTGTATACATGTGTTCAAAGAGATGTAACTCCTAAATTTACAGAATTAATGAGATTATCAAAGACAGTGAACTACATCACATCTGTTGCTTGAAAACAGACTCGCCCGTACAAATATGGCAACCGTGTTACCAAAGAAACTCCCATTTGATTCAAAACGCCAACAAGTTGACAGTGTTAGGGACCACCTGGCAACAATCAGGTAGATATTATAAATTGATGAATGAAATGACTTGATGCATTTTGTTTTTAAAATTGGTAGGGGGGTACAAACAAATGGGAGGGTGTGCGAATACTATAGTGTTGTATTAGCTCATCAACAGTTTCCAATCAATAATAATGGTCTGCTAACCAATCAAATTGTCAGTCAAATATTGAATAAAAAATATTTAATTTTGTAGAAACTGATATGCAAAGTAAGCAAGAGAAGCTTAGTCAATAAGTCAATTATTAAGTTATCTCAGCAGCTGGAATGTGTTTCAAACAAATATTTCTATAAAATATAGTAATTGCAATATGTTGGTTCCAAAACATGGCACAGGATGTAAGAATTAAGTTTACTATCAACTATTAGAACTTACTCATAAAAGTAGTTCCAGGCACCAATGGAAGATGTTTTCATGGTAGTTTTCAAACTTAAAAAGCTTTTTTAGTCCATCATGAAAGGCTACATTTAGTTTCCTATTAGTTCAAAATGACAGAAACTTCTATAACGCCTTTAAGGTAAATTCTGGTTGCTACATTTATTTGGAAGGCTTTATCTTCCTAAAGTTTTGTGCAGTTCTTTATTTATACATTTTTAGAACTTTGCTTTTAATTGGCAACATATAACTATTTTTTGTGCTGAGATGCCATTAAACGCTAATACACATGCTTACTCAAATGTTCTTTAAACATCCACGTAGTTCTTTTACTTTTTCATGCTATTGTGATGTCCAATTCTGTTTGAACCTTCTTTCAGGATTGTAAGAAAAATTGGAGGTTACAACAAACAAATTTTGTGCATAAAATGATATGTATAAGTTTATGCACATTCATTACTTTTAGATTTATCGTGGTATTGACTATGTCCGTTCTAAATAGATCATCGCATCATCTGCAGGTCGTTTATAACTGAAGTTTTGTTTTTAGGAAGTGTTTAATCTTGACTAATAGCAAAGGCTTTCAACAGTGTTTCCTTTTCTGGAAATTAACAACAAAATGATGACTCAATAGAAAATTCCACAAATATCTACTTTCCCTTTATCCCCCATCCAAATATTAGTCCCCTACATCTCATACCAAAAGCCGAGTCATGTCCCGTTTGGCTGAAAAAAATGTTGTCAAGTCCATGATGGTTTTCAATGATGATAACCTAGTCACATGATTGACCTTGTTTACATATCACCCGCTACCAAAATATGGTTGACAATAAGGGTCATTGTGTTGAAACCTTGACGTTGTCATGGAATAATCATGTGTGACTCTTTCTATTAATATAATTAATGATATGCTAAAATATATCAATGAAATTATACAAGTAATTCATATTAATTGAATAAATTTCAAAACAGCTTTAATGAATAAATAATAGGCAATTAAAGTTTATACTTAACAAAGAGGGAAATAAAGGAGTGAAAGAAAATGGAAGAGTGATGTTTCCAGAAAACATCATGTAACTGTATTTGGATAGTACGGGATTTATCCCTTTAATAGCACATCCGTAAACAAGTTGGCAAGTAGCATCATCAATCATGTGCAGAAATGAAGAGAATGAAATTCTGCAAAGAGAAACCTTTCTGTAATTTTGAAAAAAAGAAAACAAACCCAAAACAAACATATTCTATAGAAGAGCAGGTGCCTTTTGATAAACCCAATAGCAATGTGTATGAGAGCAGAAATCTGGAAGAGTCTAAAGTTGCTGGTCTAGAAGAGCTAATTAATTGCTGGTAGCTGATTATTGTAAAAAAGGGGGAAATGTGATGTCTGACCCTACAGGACTCAATATACTGCTCAGAAATTCAAGTTTTGAGGAGCGAACATGATTTTAAGTGCCCGTTTTACCTCTCCAGAGAATAAGTGGATAGAAAACTTTAACGATTGTAAATATGTAAATACTTTTAAAATTAATAATTTGAATGTTTCTGCTACGATGGATGATTCTGAGTGTTATCTGTTATTAGTGACATCGTGTTGATTGTATAACCATTTTCCTCCCCCTCCCGACAGTGATTACATCATTTGCCGCGAGAATACGAGAAGCTCATTTTGTATGGTGGCAGACACAGTATGTTCCGCTGGACATTGTTTATTGCAAAATTGGTGTCATTTACAATACTTGCTTAGTACCACAAGAATATGGAACGCCAGTATACTCTTTAAGGTCCATTCAGTTTTTACATGTCAACTTATCTCAGTAGTTTGTAAATTTGAAAAAAAATACAATCCATTCAGATATGATTATAGCAGGTAACATAGATAATGATTGAGCTGGAAAAAGAAAAAAAGTAAGTTTTTGTTGTGTGTCAGTGTGTGTGTGTGAGAGAGAGAGGGGGGGGGGGGTTATTTTTGTATTTTTTATGATTATTTTTATATAACCATATATCAGAGAGGTAGCTATTCATATCTTGAAGACTTTATTCATGAACTACCCATTGATGCTTGTGAATATTTTACCTTGTCTAAATGGTCAATTTTGTACATATTCGAAACGCACATAATATTTTGAATAACACGATATGCATAATACCACAATTGGGATTCTTGTTTATTATTATTGAACTTTTGATGTTTTATGTATTGTTTATGAAAGTTTACGACGAATCTCAAATATATCACGTAAATGTAGGTGTAAGTATTGAACAATATTCATTCTAATACTCTCCCTAGTATATGCAGTGCTAGTTAACCGTGACATACGTAAACACGTGACTTTTGAATCTGTACAAGGATCAGTAGTACAAAATTAGCATACTTGTTACATTTGAGTTATATGCCTTGTTGCTTTTATTGGTTCAATGATTTTTCCAAAAAAGATTTAATTGTTACACTAGTAAATTCGAATATCAGAGAAAAAGGTGCATAATCAGGAGTTTCTAATTGAAACTGGGAATCACTTGAGTTCTGCACATGTGCTATTTGATTTTTCCACGTGATCATTTAGTTTGATAGAAAGTCTTTTTAGTGTTCTGTAAGGCTATGCAATATTTTCCCTTCTGTGGGTTTGCTTTTACACTGTTAGCATCATAACCTATCATCAAAGACTTAGATGATTGCAATTTTTGCTGCTTAAATGTGGAGATTGCTTTTATTTGAGGGTATGTATGTCTGTTTTGGCATTCGGTAAGAAAAAGTTAATTCAGCCATCTTGATATTTGCAATTTTTATTTCGTTGTAGATTAAAAATGAATATAACCCCTGCATGTTTCAACAATGTGCTTGTTTGTAGATATCTATTCATCAATTTAGGAAAACAATTTTAGAATATGAAGGTATCAAAAGGTAGGACCGAAGAAATCCTGTTGTATTTCATATAAAATCTAATATACAGTTGTACATGCATATAAAATCTAATGTACAGTTGTACATGCATATAAAATCTAATGTACAGTTGTACACGCGCCAGTCATAAATAAGAATAAGATTAGTTGTTAAAGCTTATCAATTTAGGCACTATATTTACATTAGACACATTTCTCTTCGACACAAAACTAAAATATACTATCAAAAACTTCTGTCTCTTAGTTCGTCATGAACTCAAACCATGCAGCGATACCAATATCATAATTAAGTAAGTAAATAAGTAAATAAACGAAGAAAAATTGTCGCAAATGGCATGCATGAGTGTAAACAAGGTGTACACAATTTTCATTCGATCGAATTAGCATCGACTTCAAAATTATATGTACTGACACATGTCAATAGGTAACTGTCCTACCTTAAAAATCGACCAATAGAGGCAACCATTTTGCCCTGTGATGCGTCCCGTGCTGATGTTACAGCATAGAATGTCTTGGGGTTTTTAAAAGAGTACAATTTATGTTTTAAAAAATTATTTTATATTTTTAGGATTTGACACTTTTTTGCCATTATCTTTGTTTTGCATGATATTTTGGACATAACTAAATTTACACGGCAATATAGAGCCAGGTTTGTGATGCTGTGTCATTAAACCACATGCATACATTCACACATGTGCGACACCTGATGATCAGGCCAAGGGAGGTAACTTTTCACGGACAATTACAGTATCTGCCATTTTAAGGTAGTTAAAAAATGAAATAATGACAGGAAACAATTGTCAGTTACTTGTACCTATTTTGCTAATACTTTCCACACACAAAAGCACTGATTTATATAATTCATTATTACTTTTCCTTTAGTGTATCTTAGGAAATCCATTCTTGCTTTTCTGCATGAATTATTTACTTCCACGGTGTTTTATTATTACTCCTGTAATAGCAGGGTCAATGTTTTTTAAGGACTTCTACAATGCTTATTATCATACATGTTTATATAAATAATCCATTTATTATTAAAGAGTTTATTTCTTTTTTGTAAACTTTTATTCGTTTTGATATTAAAGCATAAATAAAAAGAGTATAAATTTCTTCACTTTCATTGTGTTTGAATTTGTATACTATTAATGTACATTATTATTATTATTATTATTATTATTATTATTATTGATGATGATGATGATGAGACAAATGTGGTGGCAACTAAAGGTAATTTTGTTCCCTTCCAGGAATGTGGAAGGGGTACATAGTATTACCCTTTTCTGTCCATCTGTCCATCTGGTTAAACGTTGCATTTAGGTTACTGTAGAGATTCATGTTCCATGAACACACTTCTATTTGAGCTGAAAAAAACATCATGAGCTTTTAGACCTTTGACTGTTTTTCTTTCTTTCTTGGAATGTGATCAGCTTCTACTCATTAAATTCTACACCGTTTCTCTTTCAAAATTAAAATTTAGATTCTTGCTTTACTTTTAAGCATTACATGCTTCTTGAGTATAGTACAAAATATGTCATGAATATGGAAGAAATATATAAACAAGTATTCAATAAAGGAACTTAAATTCACATAAATCACTAGTGAAACTTTTAATTGAGGGATGAATCAGATAATATAACTTGCTTTCTCATTTCAAATGCTGAATACGTACATTTTGCTAAATCAGATAGAATGTTTTGGTTGGTTTTTTTTTACGAGTACAATGCATCAGCTCTACACATTTGATCATAGATGGATGTTTCCAATAATATTTGTCCATGAGGTATTTTCGCAACAAAATATAAGACAAGGTGGTATTCATCATGAACCTAAACTTGATCACACAATAAACATATCCTAATGTTTGTTTCGATTCCATT
The DNA here is from genome assembly GCA_029931535.1 of Margaritifera margaritifera. Taxonomy (NCBI): domain Eukaryota; kingdom Metazoa; phylum Mollusca; class Bivalvia; order Unionida; family Margaritiferidae; genus Margaritifera; species Margaritifera margaritifera. The sequence continues at coordinate 1,069,919 of JAQPZY010001062.1, forward strand.
ATAGTCAAATCTACTAATCCCCATCCTCTGTGAGATAGTTGATAGTAATTGATACACGGAAAATGGCTGCCAACAAGAATGAAAGGCTCGTTAATCTTTTGCCGATTATATCAAGGAGATTGGCCCGTAAAACCACACTTCTTGTTGCAAAAATGAAGAAGGGCAAGCTAATCAACGAATCTGATTTTTCTAACGATGTAAATCCGCCGGATCATGTTCTCAAAATTTTAGCAGAAAGTGGTAATTCTGAGATTGTATAATGTCTCATAAGTACATTGAAAAAGGAATGACTTGAGGATATTGTACGAGAAATTGAAGGCAAAAAATACACAGACAGAGGATTTCATTAGTAAGTTTTACAATGAAATAGGAGAAATCCCTGATGATTTAATCTCCAAGGATGCCCTAAGCATGTTACCCAAACATTGAACAGGTCAAATACTATTTACTTGCTAATGGAACGTATAAAGTAAACTAAAATGGAAGAACGATTTATTGAATAGTTTTTCTATGTATTAAGCTCTTATGAGTTCAAATTATTATTGTTTCGACGAGGTAGGAAGGCATTTTTACTTGTCTGTTCTTTTTCTCATAATTCTACTTTGATTTTTCTTTGTGTCTGTTCAGTATAAGAAAAAAGCAGAGAAAAATGTATATTCAAAAAGTCTTGAGAGGATATGAAAGTACATTTTAAAGCATGAATATAGATTTGCAGCACACGTAAATGCATTACTTTAATCTGAAAAGGTAAGAGACATAACAGATAATAACATTGCAATGTCATAGAAAAGGATTCCTTAATTTTGAACGTTCATTATAATTTCTTCTCAAAATATCAATAAAGTGAATGAAAATGATATGTAGTCTAATTAGCGAACACAACGTAACCGGGATAGTGTGTGCATAATATGCTTTTATCCTCCCAGAGCAAGCAACAGAGGTTTCGTGACGTTCATCAGCATCATTATTGATTACTTACTTTACAGAAGATTGCCTTTTCTGAGACTTTGAAAAATGAATATTTGTTGGGGTTTTTTTTTTTTTTTTTCATGTCTGCCATAAATTTAGTCATAGGCATCAAAATATAATATAAAAATTATCTGTACTTTAACGATGAAAAGTTTTGCAGTTTGCATATAATGTACTTTAAAAACAGTAGATTAGTTCATAAAGAAGTTTTTATCTCATATTAAAGTCTTAAACAGGATGACGACTATGATGAAATACAGACATACCACCCGGCTGAATGAGGATTCATACGGAAATATCCCGATGTCAATAAATGTGCCAAGTGACCGTAAGAGAAAATTAAATATTGCTTGAATAATTCGTAATGATAGTACATTATGCTAGATGTCTTATAAATTACTTTTTGACTCCATTTCAGACAATGCTTCGTCATCAGCAGATGATGCGTCTGATAGTTTCCGTGATGACTCGGGACACGAGGTAATAATGAACTTTCCTACCTTTGCTTTCTGAAAATGAACCGATATGACGCCCCTTCTTGGAATGCTATTTCGTGCTCCTGAAAATCAGGTTTTACATTCTGTATAGGAATTAGAGGTGCTTTTGTCTATTTGGAGGCGACTTGTTTATGACCTTGTATTTTACATAACAACAGAGAGAACAGTATGACGAGGATAACATAAAAAATTTCAGTAAAATGACTGACCATGTGTATAATACATCATTCTGAAATCAAGAAAAATAAAAGGATTACATATACTCATTAATCAAATGAATCATTTTAAAGATTTGTATGGCAAAATTATGTAAAGCACAAACTCCTTTGATTCATACAAAGATGGGTTCAATGTTTTCCAAACTTCCCATTGAATAAATATATGAAATCACGTTGGTCAACTTTATATACAGAGTGAACCTTACTTTTTTCCTTGAGTCATTTAATTATGATTTTGGTGAGTCAAAGGGTATATTGGGACTGGTATGTGAAAAGCTTAACGTTCGTCATGAGAACGCCAGCTTAACAGTGATTTGATTAGAGGATTATTTATAAGACAATTCATACAGTAATATGCCCAGTTTATTGTAGTGATAAATATGAGAGATTTATTACATCAATAATTTTAATGTTTTGAGAAATGTACCGTCTACATAAATAATATACAATCTGACGGTTTTTTTCATTTGTAAACGTCTTATTCCTGTAGACAATTTGAAATGCATGCACACCAGTTTTAAGGATTTTTATGTTGGAGTCTTTGTAAGTTTAAGCATGATCTCCCATGTTGTGTCTCAAACACTGAATTGAAATAATGTGTCATTATGTGAATTTTTCAGATACCAAAAACAACTCACCCCAAAAACAACTCACCCCAAAACTTAAATGTCATAAATATTGACCAATTATAAGAGAACACAGAAAATAGTAAGAAAACATAGTAGAGATAAAAAGGAAAATGTTCCAAAATTATGACATGTACAAACTATTTGCTGTTTTCAGTCGAAGAGTTGTTTCATTCGTAATCATACTAATGATTTATTTATCTTTTTCAATATATATACAACTTCAAATATGGAACAACTATCTCTTTCGTAATTTTTATTTTTGTTTCTCACAGCTACAAACGCAAGACCCAACCCAAGGCAACGACATAATAAACATGGAGTTAATTTCTCGTAACGTTGAAGAAATGAGAAAGAACCTTAATGGACAGATGAGTGAGGTACTTAGACAGATTAGACAGGTAGGTGAAGAATTCAGAGAGCACAAAGAAGAAACTAGGAAGAGAGAAGAAACACACTGGGAGATGATTACCAAAATTGAAAAGGAAAAGGAGGAACTGAGACAAAATTTGGAAAATAAAGAAGCGGCCTATGAGATTCTAGAACGCAAATTTGAAAATCTAGAGGATAAATACAATCTTCTTCGCGAGGAAATGGCCAAGAGGGGAACAACAGAAATGGCTCTTACAGAAAAAAACAAACGTTTAGAAAAGGAAATTCAAGGGCTGAGACAGAGACTGATTGATATGAAAACGTCAAAGAACGAAAGAAGAAAAATGTACAGCGAACTAGCTAGTCCACGCAAAGTTAACAAAAAATAGGATACTGTCATGGCTAATCCAAAAAAAATCTGGGAAGTAAATGAGAGCTGTTCTTGGATTTATTACGATGATATTTCGATTATTATTATTATTATTATTATTAGTAGTAGTAGTAGTAGTAGTAGCAGTAGTAGTAGTATTCACCTTAACCATATGATCAAGTATTCTTTAAAAGATAGTGATGGTGAGATCACATAATGACGTCAAGTTCCCTACAGTAACATTTCAGTTATGAAATATTCTATGGAGATTATTTTGACTTTGATCTGTTTGCATGGATCAAAGAATTTCAATTTTTCTTTCAGTTGATAAGATTCTGTTCCTATGTCGGCATTAGCAGGGTTCCAGCTGAACATTTTACGTTAGCTTTTGTGAATGGTATGCATGGGATAATCTTTATCAGTGATAACAAAAAGAGTTAAATTGATATTTCGTGATTTATTTTCAATATTTATACATTTAATACAGTAATTGTGTTAAGCTCTTTGAGCAAATGGACAAGAGCGTTGTTCGGACGCATGCATGACTTTGAAGAGTTTTTGTTTTCTCTCACACCCAGAAATCTGGTTAAATGTAAACTAAATTTTTCATTTGTGCAATTATCAGTGTTGTTGTGAGAGTAATGGTAGTGACAGAAGCAGCAGCAGTAGTAGCAGTAGCAATGGTAGCAGCAGTGTTGGTACTCTTTGGGAGACCGGCAGCTAAAATTATGTAAAACCTCATCAAACAGTTTTTCAACGTCTGTGTGCTTATGAATGTTCTGATAGATTCTCCTTTAACAACACGATCAAGAAGCCATTTGAATGTATCTTTATTACATATACAATTTCGTTTATGGGGGATTTTTTGCACAGTAGTTTTCTTTGCTTTAACTTTTTAATAATTACATTGCTAATTGTATTTATGTGACATTCATGGTGCCACTCTCGGACATAATTGAAAAATGGTGATTAAACTGAAAGCGTATAAACATTCATATGTCTACCGTAGAAGCGTAGAAGTAGGATTTTCTAGATGATTTGGTCTAAAGTGTATTACATACAATAATGTACATGACACATGTTAAATGGAGAAGAAGAAAATGTAGGTAGGCCTCTACACTGTAAATGCTAGCTACATAATGCGATAATCTATGTTCAGTATAACATGTTTGTGTATACCCGTCTGACTTCTAATAATTAGCATTCAGAGCAAATGTTCTTGATATGTTTAATTTGCAAACATTATAAAACTCTTCAGCAAAGTAACTGTAATTATCTGTATTCAATTTTACAAGTACAGTGGATCAAATAGTAGATAAGTACTGTAAGTTTCTTTGTATGGCGAAGAGAATTTTCCAAATAATGATGGTGGCACCTGGTCCTTGTATTCAGTATTTACAGAGTTTCACAAAAGATTGGAATGCACCGAACATTTGTAGGAGAATTTCTGGAGAGAAGACACACGAAGAGACATATTCAGAATATTTTCTTAAATAGAGTGTGCCGATTTTCTATTTTAAATCGCGAACAATGAAGAAAAACTGATCAGCAGACACATCTATTAGTAAAGAAAATGCAAGTTATTTTCTTACGAAAAGAATTAGTTATAAAAAAATATAATTATTATATTTTCCATGCTTATGTTGACAATTTGGACCTGGGCTACCGAGTACCGTTGGAATGAGTACATATGCGATTTAGACCAAATGTGGAGAGAGAGAGAGAGAGAGAGAGACGGGGGGTGGGGGGGGTGGGGGTGGGGATCAAGACAGTTTCTCTGGACTTAGTGCTTATTGACATTTGAAAGTGTATGTTTCATAAAATAAATGTTTGTGATGGGTATAGGTATTCCTCAGTTGCTCAATCAATGAATCGATCTTTTGGTGTGAGAATGGCTCTTCTGCATGAATACAACGATCCAATATAAATATCATTATTACTCCATTCTCATTACAACTCATCTTCTTACGGTTTCTTTGAATTCAAATAATTAATTCCTATCATCACCCATTTAAAGAAAAACGGAGAGTATGTCAATCAGCCATGTGAAATTATGTTTCACTCATCTGTCTCCTTCGGCTCAGTCACACAGTACGATCTCTACGGGCAATTATTTCATCTTAGATTCAACGTGTCAGTTTTTCAGTTGTGAATATATTGATTGTAGTAACAATATTTGGGGATTAAATTATTCAAACAAAGGTTTCCATGTGATGTTAGTGTGAGTAATCGAGCACCAGAATGGAATAATTCTACACACACCCATACCCCTGGCTTTATGGGTTATCCTGGCAATAATGAACATTATTGTCTTACATGTGTAATGTGTACCTCTACTGGGAGTAGTTGATAATATTACCGTTCTGGCACACTGGATATTTATTTATTTAATTTATTTATTTATTCATTAGTTTCAAATTTTCAAAAGCAACACATATCAAAGTTGGAGTTGCTACTACGTTTAATTTTTTATTATCCATGTCATCCCAAGCCAGCTGCACAAAAAAGTAAGAAGATATATCACACAATTAATGTCATATACACTGATGCATGCTAAATATAAAATATAAAAAAAGGTTTTTCTACAGAGTGAATTCCCTTACCCTTTGGCTTTCCCGAGTCTAACTCACAAGGTAGTGGCTGCTATTTGACCCATAGATGGGGCTTGGTTGACGGACGTCAAGGCGTGTCCATTCGCTGGTGGGCCTGCACATCGCGTCTCTGGGGGCAAGCTCCTCTGTGATCCCTCGCAATTCAGCCCAAAGCCACAAGTAGCCTTGACTGCATAGAGGCTATGTACTGGTAGGAGAGGCCTACGCATTTGGTGCTCTTTTCGCGATGAGCTAGCCAGAGGGGAGTAGCAAATAGCTACTGCACTAGACGCTTTGCACTAATCGTATGGCGTGTCACTAACACATTCCTCTAACTTAGTTAAATAATTTATTTTCTAACGAAGTAGTTACCCACATAATACTACTTATATGGTCTAATAAGCTATGAGAATTGGAACAGGTGCTACCAAGAGTTCGTCTAGGACACTACTATATGAAGAAACAGGGTGGGATAGCCTGAATTTTCGACTTTACAAGCATAACATAATTCAGTTGCTTAAATGTACCATGGTCTTGCACCCAACTGCTAACAAGATGTAATTCTACCTTTCGTTGTTAACAATGAGACCTACATCACTCGATCCTCGAATACTTTTCGGTCCCCTCTGTGTAGAAACATACTTTATCATAATTCATTTCTGTTTGTACAATACAACTGTGGAACACGTTGCCAATAGAAATCATAAGTAACCCATCTATTCAAAATCTCAAAACAAGCCTGAATCGAGATATGTTTTTTCGTTACAAAATTTTAGATATAAATATGGGTAGGAATGTCAACATTATTTAAATGAACTGGCAAGTGTTAGGAAATTGCGAGAGAAAAAAAAGACGTCTTTCATTTTGTAAAATAAAAAAAGTATGTAATATATATGTTATAAGATAAGAACTTTTCATGACGAGAAGAAAATATATAAGAACTATATGGGGATTCAAATGCTTTTTCTACTCTTTTACTAGCCAGGATATAGGAGTAGGAATATTAATAAACAATAATTTTGTGTACAAACTCCATTGAGTTAAACGGGGAAACGATGGTAATAAGATAATTTAGATATTACAATACAAGACATTAAGATAACTTCAGTTAAAACATATGGGTAGAATAGGGACAAGCCTGGTTTTTAGTAATTATTAAAATAGACCTATAACAGACTTGGAAATTAAAATAACTGCAAGAGAAGCTATATTAGATTTATGCTCAGAACTGAGTTTAATAAATATTTCCCGGGTAACTCTAAATTCACGTGGAAGAAAATACATCCCTTGTGTTACGACTCTATGGTCTAAAAATATGTACCAGAAAGAAAGTGAAACCAACAAAATCAAGTAAAATCAAGAAGCAATTTATTTCTAGACAATTAAAGTGAAAATTCCAAAGACAGTTACAATATTGTGAATTAAAATCCAAATAATCAAATAATCCTAAGTGTCCTAATCACAAGTCCAAAATATAGAATGTTCTGAATGAATTCCAGTAGCCTTGAATGTCCTGATGTGCCAGTAGTCTTTACTGTCCTGATATGTCTGAATGATGTAATCCAGAATATTAAAAGTTAAATATGTAAACATTATACGTAACACTTGGCACAAGCTAGGCTGGTTTCTATTCTGGTTGCTGAAGCCTTACTCACAGATTTAGATTTATCTTAAATTGAAGTGCATTATATAACAGAGAACTCAGCTGTAAATGTAATACTTAATATTGAAAAGCATTCAAAGTTAAATTTTATTGGAAATTTAATAATTCTCTTTAACTATGTTAATCTCGTTCGAAAATACATTAAAACGCGTAATAGAACAGCATGATACATCAGATTAATTTAGCATAAATGAAACTTGGATGGATAGAAGAAGAAATTTCGATTTTAATAAGAAAAATTGCAAATAGATACTTTGTAAGTAAAATGATACCCACATTAATCCTGGACGCTGGCACAGTGATATGCAAGCATGAGGATATAGCCATGGAAACTCTAAGGTTTTAAGAAGGTTTTACAAATATAGACAAGTAGATAACCGTTCCATAGATTCATTGGCAAGTTGAAAGGAGCCGAAAAGGACGAAACTTCAGCCAAAGAGCTAAAGTATGAAAAGTCAAGCCTGATACCACATCTCTACAACCTCCTCCTCCTCTGTTGGAGGGAAGGAGCAGTTCAACAGGACATGCGCGATGCCATCATCATCATGCTATACAAGAATAAAGGAGACCTCAGAGAATGAAACAACTACCACGGCATCTCACTCAACATAACAGGGAATACTTTTGCAAGGGTCATTCTGAGGAGACTCCAACAACTCGCTGACCGAGTGCTTCAGGAAGAGCAGTATGGCTTCAGAGCAACCAGGTCAACAGTGGATATGATTTTCTTCCTACGCCAACTGCAAGAGAAATGCAGAGAGCAGCAGAAACCACAATACATTGCCTTTGTCGACCTCTCCAAGGCATTCGATACTGTCAGCAAGGCGCGACTCTTCAAGATACTCGGGAAGGTAGGCTGATCTTCAAAACTCCTCAGCCTCATCTGTTCATTGCACGATAGCATGCATGACAGGGTACAGTTTGACGACTCCGTGTCCGACAGCTTCGCGATCAAATGTGGAGTGAAATAGGGCTGCACTATGACACCAACCCTCTTCGGCATCCTCTTTTCAATACTCCCTAACTATGCCTTCAGCGCGGAAATAGAAGGCGTCAACATCCACACGAGGTCCGATCGAACATTGTACAACTTCAACAGGCAGAAAACCAAGACCAAAACACGGAACATCCTGATCAGATAACTTCTGTTCGCAGACGATGCATCACTAGTTGCCCACGCAGAAAATAGGCCACAGAACCTTATGGACTGTCTCTCTGATGCATGCTCCATGTTCTCCCTCACTATTAGCATCAAGAAAACAGTAGTCATTGTACAAGGTGTTGCACATCAGCCAGCGATCATACTCGATAGCATTCCCCTGGAGGTAGTCAGCAAGTTCAGCTACCTAGAATCTACAGTGACCGACAACCTTTCACTTGCGTTCAATACCCGCATTCGATAGGCGGCCACCACCTTCGGCAGACTCACAAACCGCGCCTGGGATAATAAGAAACTTATCATTAAGACTAAGATGCTGATCTATCAAGTCTGCGTCCTCAGAATCCTCCTGTATAGCAGCGAAACATGGACAACGTACAGTTGCCAAGAGAGGAAACTCAACACTCTCAACCTGCGCTGCATGCAGCGCATCCTTGGTTCTACATGTAAGGACAAGGTCACCAATGCTGAAGTCCTTGTCGAGGCCAATCTAGCAAGCATCCTGACACTCTTTAAACAGAGACGGCTGCGCTGGCTTGGAGACGTGCACAGGATGCAAGATGGACGCATCCCAAAGGACACGCTTCACACCGAAGTTTCCAATGCCAAGCGTTTTTCTCAGCCGGACGGATACCAACAATTCCTACAGCACATAACTACATCACGTTATATGCTATATGAACAGAGTTATCTTTGAAATTGATTCTCAAACCGGAACTCTAGTGTGCCAGAAACTCTCGCCTTCTTAACTGTATACGTGCTCAGCAATTCTGAGCTAAATGATCATTACACACGTGATTTTATATTAATAAGTATAATGAAAGAATTATACACAGAAACAAATAATTCATCTTTTTAATAATGATATGTTGGGATGTGAGTACTTTCTCACGGATCCAGTACTTTCTCACGTATCCAATCATTTGTGTATGTTGTCTCTTGTTAGTTGGCTCTTTTGCAGTTGCTTCTGCATTACATGACTAGCTTGCCGTTTCAACGATGTGATTTAATCATTTTTGTCTTCTATGGCGCCGTATGATAAATATTCGCAAGGAATCCAAGATGGTTAACGTAAACAAATAGTCGTCTCAAACTTTTATGAAGCATAACATCGTTCAAAAACAAGCCTTACCTTAATATTTTCTAAGATATTCCTTTGAACAAATACATATCAGAATCCGACGGGGAATGCGTCTGTATAAACTCCTGATGCAAATCAGACTGAAATTAATCAAAATGTCATGCACAGCGGCAAAACGTTCGTCCAGGTGTTGATGTTTCTAGCAATAATTTGTTCAAATAAATTGATTGGAAGATATATATTTTCGATTATGTTCAAATCAGGTGGCTTAGCAGGGCATGCTATACATCGGATATATGTGGCGTATTTGTATTCCTTGATCATACGTTCCCGAAGGAGAGAGACAATAGCGTTCTGGAATCTATATGGCTTATCACTAAAATGTATGGGTAAAACTGGCCAAAGATGCTGATTGAGGCTCTCACGATATTTTTCAGCATTAATGTTTCCTTCAACTTTACGCAGAGTTTTTACGTTGATGGGGAGGGCATATGTGCTCTGGACGGTAGGCCTAACTTGTGGCTCTCGAAATACAATTTATCCATTTACAATTTGAGACCCATTACTAGCTATCATCCGATTCCACTGGTCATCAACATTCCACCTCCTGTGGTCTAGACACACTTCTTCTTTCGTATCTACTCTTACTTCGATGTAAAACTTGCTGAAAAGTGACTTAATTAACTCTATCGGACCTATGGGCATTAATTTCAACAGTAATATCCATCAGAACATTTTCAAATTTATTTTCCTTACACTTCTTAATAAGCGGGCTTTATTATGATTTTGCAAGGTTTCCCTATTTGTGGTGCATTTTTGTGCACTGCCTCTCAATTAAAAATTCTTCAAAACACTTTTATTCAACATTTTCAGTTTCTACGACCCCTTTGTTTTATACCCACGATGAATTGTTTCTCGCTCTCATTGAAAGCAGACGGTAAATACGCATTGTATCACTCAGCTGTGCATATGGAGATACCATAGGGGTAATCTCAAAACCATACATTATAGGTAAGCAGTGAAATGAAACGTCATAATAAGAGGGTCGGTTTGTTTGTTAATTAGAAAGTGTACCAAATATCTGTAAATGTACCTAAATAAATAATCATCAATGACACTAGACTTCATAAAGCCATTTACGTTATCTATAATCGTGTGGATAAAACTGTAATTGTCTGAGGAGGTTGTATCTTATAGCTATATTATACACTATCAACACTGTGCGAGAATCAAATTCAATCATAGTCAGATGGCAGAATGAAATAAAATAAATTTTAGACTTTTTCCAAGGCATCAAACATTGAAAACATTGCGACAAAGCTTACAGGAAGAAAAAATCATTAAAAAGCACAAGAATATGTCTCATGGGAATTATTCCACCAAGTATTAATACTTGTTGTTTGTATTTCGTTTTAATGCATTTTTGATGACGCCTCCTAATTGATTAAATAAATGCATACTAGTGGATCTGCAGTCTTAATACATTTTAAGATCTGTTCATTCTAAGAGAGAGAGAGAGAGAGAGAGAGAGAGAGGTGGGGGGGGGGGGGCGAAGTAGAAGAGAAATGAAATAGGCCTTAACATGGAAATACAGATTTGAACATAAGGGCAGATATATTTCCTAAATGGGAAACTAAAGTAGTTCCAAAAGTGATATCGCCACTGTGTGGATAAAAGTGTGATCGTCACTGCGGCGATATCTTTGTTTCTTACAATGATATATTTAAATACCCCATTAGGAAATTTAAAAGGTGAAGTGTAGCAAAAAAGCACTTTCCGCTTTTACTTATTCATTCTCAGTATGTTTGCTGTCTTCCTTCATTTGTTCCCCGTCATCTTCTAATTCACATTGCTGTACTTCTTGAAACATAACCAATATGTTTAAATTTCCTCTGTCTTTTCTAGTTCAAATTTGTCTCTATGAATTTTTCATTCGTTAGGCAGTAAATGCGAGGCCTCGTCACTTATTAATCGTTTATCTTCTTTGGCAAAACTGTCCTCTGCAACATTTTTCAGCTCTAGTTGTTAAATATTTTCTTTTTGTCTTTCGTCTGTTCAATTATTTAAATATTCTGAGTTAAAATGCATGTATCTCTTTGGGATGTTTGCTTTTAACATATTGAGTTAAAATGCATCTGTCTCTTTTTGATGCTTGCTTTTAACATATCGAGTTAAAATGCATCTATCTCTTTGAGATAAATTCCACGTATTTCTTATGGTGATGTCAACAATGGCACTGTTTAGGTATATCTACCTATGTAACTAGCAAAACAGTAAGTAACTTTTAAAGTAGTTTTTATTTCTCACTAAAGTCAATAACAGGCACTAACGAAAGTCACTAAAAGGTACTTTAAGTCAACTTTAAGTTATACAGGTAGTCACTTATACTCACTAGTTTGTTGAATATTGAATATATCTTTAGCAAATAAATCGATCAACATGCTTGTTGATACAAATATAATTGTTGTTGATGATCATTACGAGTTATTATGTAATAAGATCATAATAGCTTGTAGAAATTGACATGTAAAACTTGATCAAATTAAACAGAAAGCAGAATGGGATAGAAGGGTAAGAGAAAATAAAGAAAAGAGAACAGTTCAGTGCAAATGTGAAAGAAACGTAACAATTCATACGCTGTGACAGCACTTAAAGTCAAAGATAGATAATAAATTAATGTCAGAGAAAATGAATGCCTTAAATAACATTCATATATTTCAAGTTAAAACACTTGGACTTCGTATTTGAAACGTTCATGATTTCATTAAATAAATGTAACACATTTTTACTTTTTAAATCACGTAGTTTAAAAGCTATGGATAAAACTGTTGAAAGTTCAACTATTTCTTTCGCGAATATATTGAAACAATTTCCACAGCATTAATATGAAGATTAAACTCCGATAGGTAATGCAGTTTTTAAATAAGGTCGATAGACATTCTCAAAGGCCATCAGAATACAATTTATATTGATACAATCTTTGGTTTGATAGATGTCCTGTAAAAATTGAGGATATAGACAAAATTTAATTTAAATTCACTATATACGAGTCAATATAGGATATATACGTCAGGCCTGTTAAAGTGATTAAAAGAGAACGAAAAGCATGTTATATATTGATTGTTATTGGACGAGAGGAAGGGAAGTGTCATTACCTAGGAGCAAAAGACCTCTCGAGATTGGTATCGAGACAAATTAACAAACGTAATGGGCGAAATTTCATCTGTAAATAGTACTTTATCTTTTCAAGACAACGGAAAAATTAACAGAGTACAGAAGATTAAGTCAAAATGTATGTAATACGATAGACATCATGTTTGAAAAGTGTTCTATAGTTCGGTTTTATAAATAAAAGTAAAAAACTATCAGCATCAGCTAAAGGTTCCATTAGTTATATACTGCGATATCGAATGCGTGTTTGCTAAACATTCTGAGCATGTAATTAAAAACACTTGAAAAACATGTAAACATATAAATATCTGTCTTCCGTCTATACCAAAAGTATACAAGTTACAAGGCAATTATTTACAAAGGTACTGATGATTGCCTTCAGGTGTATTACGTTACACTACATAAAATTGCAAGCCTATTGTAGCTCAAATTAAAGCCTATTAATGCAAAACTCTATGGTATATAGAGATGGAGCAATAAAAAAGGTTAAATCAACCAATGCGTACCGTATCTGTGACAAAATCATCCTGAAATATAAAATTCGAGACAGCAAAGCCCACGCACACAAGGCGAATGACCGCCATCATTTAACAGGTAAGTTGAGAGGCCCAGCTCATAGCAATTCAGTTTAAGTTTAAAATATTTAAAATAGATACCACATCTATTCACATCTTGCCCAGTTATGACAGTCACTTATTCATAAAGGAGCTACGTAGACATTATCCCAATCAAGAGTTAAGAATCATATCTAACACTGATGAAAACTATATTTCATTCAGCAAAGATTTCAATGTCGATAATTTCGTGAAAGCGATAAAGATAAAGAGCTTAAAAACTATCAGTTTTGTTGATTGCCCTATATTTATGGAACGAACGTTGGCAAAGAATTTAAACGATGACATGTTCACAGATACAACTAGAAATTTTCAATGTATGCGACCTAAATTTCGGAGAAACGAGATTTATCCACACGAATACGTAAATAATTTTGAAAGGTTTAACGAAACATATATAGTACCAATAGAAAAATTATACTCGTCACTATTCAACTGGAACATATAAAAGAAAATTATACATTGTATGAATGTCATGGAACTTCAACCTAACGACAATGGAAGACCTTCCATGAGGTAAAGACAAGTACGTTGATGCTGTGAGCTTTTCTGAGGGCATAGGAACGTTTGTATGAAACTTTACAAGCCAAACCCTGCTCACTATTTTAATGCACTAGGATTAGCTCATGGTGCAAGCTTGAAACTTACTGGTGTTGAATTAAGACTGTTGACAGACTATGGCTTGCTCCTGATGATCGAGAGCGGAATATGAGGAGGAATTAGTTTGATACTTCAACGATGCACTGAAGTAACCATGGATATTGCGCTGGTGATTATATAAAAATTCAAAATTACGGTGAGTACGATAAATCCAAATCGAAGTCCTTCATCATATACCTAAATACTAACAACCTGTATACAATACCTGTCTGTCAAATATCTTAGATGAGCAACACATTACTAAATTAAATGGACAGGAGGAAATCTCTCAAATATACAGAACAAGAATGAAACTGGGTACATTTTAGAAGTCGATCTGGAAGTATCAACTCACTTGCATGACTATTTCAACAACTATCATTTAGCACCTGAAAAGGTGACAGCATCTCTCGAAGACATGTCATATCTTTAAAAGCAATTAATTAAAAGGAACTAAACCAACTGTACTAAAATTACAGTGTACGTTGCATGACAAAACGAATGTTTCACTACAGAAATTTAAAGCTGTACCAAGAATTAGGATTACAAATGAAAAAGTTTCACAAAGTTGTCATTTCAAACAACAAACATGGCTAAACTCCTACACAGAGCTTAATACAACTTTGAGTAAAATCTCGACTAACGATTTTGAAAAGGGCTTCTTCAAGCTAATAATTAACAGTCTAGTCGGAAAACAGTTAGAAAACCTCAGCAAAAACACAACTGAATTTTTAAAGCGTCACAAAGTTTATCATTTGCCAGTATTATGACGATTTGGGTTTGGGTTTGGTAAGTATGACTATGTATGTATATATATATATATATATATATATATATATATATATATATATATATATATATATATATATATATATATATATATATATATATATATATATATATATATATATAAAAAATAACATGGCTTTAAAGTGTTGGTATAAAGCAATTTGATATACCAATAATAGTGGTATATCAAATTGTGATTCACCCGTGGCATATGAATAAATATATCATTATGGTTTAAACAGCAGACTTTGCTTCTTTACACTCTAGGTGAGTGATGAATTTCCATTTATTACTCATTAATAAAAAAAGACCGTAACGAGAAGAGATAATAATAATTACCGCATCTTACAAAATGTCATCGAAATCCCCTCTATTTTCGATTCTCTCTCTCTCTCTCTCTCGTGCTGTAAGGGACAAAATAGTGGAAATATGTGGAGTGAAAGAGAAAAAAGCATTTGCGATGGATGAAAACCTTGAACTTAAACTTACACCAAGTAACCTAGAGAAAGCAGAGAACTTATAATAGTATGTGTTCTCTTTGCATGGGATATTTCTAGAGTGTTATTCGATCCTAATGACACAAAGATGCAATAGCCTGTCGAGACTGGATGGCCGTACTGCAAATTCCTTGGTTAGGTGGCACACATACTATAATCTATTTAATGCTTTATTTTGTTTTTGTTTTTTTTAAAAGTTATAATAAGGTTCTTAAACAGTCATTTTCAAATATTAAAATGTTTGAAGGTTCCTATAATGTTTTATTTATAAATTTGTCGTTCTAAGATCCCATAAATCATTTCATTCTGAAAGGCTATAATCGAATTCTTCCGCTTCCCTTTTCAAACAAGATAGCAATAAATTAATGTTTGCGTGGGATTTTAGGCGAGTAGTATAGGATGCCACTTTAGACCCAAACAGGATTTCTATGTTGAAAAGGATCTGCGGATTATGGATCCAAACGGGAATTTAATATGGGAATGGCAGTCTGAACCCAAACGGGCATTTAACATGGAAATGGCACCCTGGACCCAACGGGATTTTAACATGAGAATAGCACTTGAAACCCAAACGGGAATCCTATGTTAAAAAGGGTCTGTGTTTTAAATGTTTCTATGGGAATTTAACATTAGGCCGAACTTTGGGGGGGGGGGGGATTCTGCGGTCCTTGAGGTACAAGGGGAAAATAACATTAGGCTACTATTTTTGTTGATTTCTGGGGACAAATGGAAATTCTCTGCTAGAAATGTCCATGAGCTTATCATTTACAAGTCCTGTATCAAGCTCAAGAAGGGGACTTTTCGAAATTTTGGCTATCCTAAATTAAAGATTCTGACTAAATATTGCTATGTATGTTACTGGCAGCAAGTTGCATTTGAAACATATTGAGTATCAAGTCAGGCACATTTTCATTCATCAGCTTCTTACAAATGTTACAAATTTGCCAACCCAACACAGACTTGACCTTTTAACTTACTCAATGCGCGGCGTGAAAATATTGCTGTTGACACCAGATTTATTTTTTTATACATTGTTGAATGAGGGCAGAATTTGGCGCGAGCCAGATTTGGCTCTTAAATTATTTGTTACAAATTTTATTTTACAATTCTGTCAGCCTACACTGGCTTGAGCTTGGCTTACCTAATGTTACATTTGTCGTAGTAGATTTACGACGAGAAATGAAATATTACCTATCAACTGTTTTTTAGACCAGAGTTATTTTGCTACATTTGTCAAAATAACGAATTTGGTCTGTATAAAATTAAGACTTGTTTGCAAGGTGGCCATATTTTATATTCAAGTTTTTAAAAACAGCAAAACAATACTACATATTTAAGAGAGATTGATTGATATTCCTTTATTCCTCCATTCTCTGCAGATTTTGAGAGAATTTAAAGAATGCATTACAATACATAAAAGCAAGAAAATATACAATTCAAAACTTATGAAGCCCTATGAATTATTTATACATCAAGACTGAGCAAAATTATAAATAAATCAATCCTGACACTTGCAATTACATATGCTTTCAAATATTACATTTGAAATATATGTATTGTGCAAGGAATTATTTACAGTCACTTGCTTTGAGTTTCGATCCACTGAGATAGTGTTTTCTGTTAAATCATTTAATATCCATCATATATTTGTATCATACTTTTACAACACAACACATCAAAAATAGTTAATATACTACTCGTTTTGCAGTTAGATACAATTATTTCTTGCATTACATTCTGTGTAAGCTCTCTAATCAATCGAATATATAATATCCTTTACCTTAATGAAATACTTGGTAGATAGTCTTATCACATTTATCCATGACTCGAGTTCCAATTGTTCTGAAATATCAATTAAACCACCAAGTAGCATAATCAGTATATTATCATCTAATTGATCACAGAAATCACGGTAAATCTCTGGAGTCATATATGTAAATAGATTCTCCATCAAATTGTTTCTGTCGTCCAAGGTTAAGGGACAATTCATTGAAATGTGTAAAATACGGTCATCACTTGTTTTCCCACATAGGGAACACATTCCAGCTCTTGCTTTCATTCCTTCAATATGAATTAATGTCGCATGCTCCATGTTTCTGCTTGAGTCAATATAGGAAAGTTTCCATAAATGGTGCATTTTTAATCCTGGATGAATTTTAAAAAATCGATCAAATCACTCACTTGGATTTCTGATACTCATTTCATGTTTTCTCTCCTCGAATACCTGAATTCTTGTCCCAATTAAGTTTTTCCATGTTAATTTGTCTAGAAACCTTCCAGTGAAAATAAAGTACACAAAGACATTGTGCAAGGTGATTTCATAGATGAATACCATAACCTGACTCACAAAGCCGTTCTAGGTTACCATTGGATAAAGAACATTGCCAATATACAAACTTTGTACTAAAGGTCAATGATGATGTAATTGTAAATATTTTAATAGTAATTGAGGATCTGTTACCTGTTTCCTTAAATTCTAGCTGTATGGTTGCTTGCAGAATTTTTACAACCGACCGCATCAACAGAAATGGTAGATAGGGTGTCAGTTATGACTATTTTCCGGGCTATGAGAATTTTCCTTTCGATCTATGCCCTGGTGCGTTCGCATTAATGCAACTTCAAACATCATTAATGGTATTTCGAGCGGTACAGATCACTCAATTTTTTTGGCTTGATGACGTATATGTGTATGGAATATTAGTCAAAATTTGCAAATATTCGTTTACGTCATACAAACAGTCTCTAGAATTTTGGAAAGAGGCCCTACAAAATGCTTTGAGGGGCAAACTGCATGCCCTGTCCTACTTGTTCTAATTTCTAAGCCGGAAACCATATACTTGTATTTCAGAAAAATAATAAACATTGCAAAGGTCCTATCATGAACGCCGCTTATATTGACCATGTATATATAAAAAAGGAAAGAACACTGATCGAAGTTCAAAATTCATCTTGAGTCATGACAGAAGGGATTTAAGTTTTCAAAATACTGAGAAAAACATTTTGTTTCTCCTTATGAAAGTAATACGTACATGTGATCAGGACGTTATTGTCAAGAGAATCCTCTTCTCTGGCAAATATATATTGGTAATCACGTGGTTATTCT
The DNA here is from genome assembly GCA_029931535.1 of Margaritifera margaritifera. Taxonomy (NCBI): domain Eukaryota; kingdom Metazoa; phylum Mollusca; class Bivalvia; order Unionida; family Margaritiferidae; genus Margaritifera; species Margaritifera margaritifera. The sequence goes on from JAQPZY010001062.1 coordinate 1,088,278, forward strand.
TTAAATGCGTCTGAAATGTAACTTATATCTAATGAAATCTTGGACAACGGTTTTTAGAAGAATTAAAGGTACTTAAAAATCACAATGACGACACAAAACACATTATAGAAACCAATTATTCGTTACATTTTACTCAGAAAGGATAATAACGTACATTAATTTTGACAGTCCTTTATAGTAAAACAGATGAATCTTTGTAGTTAGAGGGAGTTGGATATTTATAACATTTAGATAAAATATTTGATGTTTCACAACAACAACACAAATGCTATTCCAACGGAATCGGAACAGTGGACATGAAATGCTTACATGTATAGAAACATAATGATACACACAGTTTTAATAAAACATTATTGATATTAGATCTTACTGAGAAAAAAAAAATGAAATAATCAACTGAATTCTGACATCACTTTATAGTACAATAGATGAATATTTGCAGTTTAAGATAATCTGAATTGTTTTATAACATTTAGATAAAATATTTGATGTCCCACAAAACAAAATGCTATTCGAACGAAGTCGGAGCTCTGGAACTGAAACATTGACTAGCATACAAATGTATTTAACCCCTTAAGAAAATTAATATGCGGTTGAAGTCTTGCTATAAAAGTTTTAATGGATTTGTTTTTACCGTTGTTTCGACACCCGTCCCAAATTCTATTGCAAATTATATGTACCTTTGGTGCATGACACGGGTCAAAGCTACCGGTACAACATTATACAATTAACGTTGCAACGCTGAATTTGGTCAATGCAGCGGCAATTTTTGGCGTTCAAACGATACAATTTACCTTTGAAACGGTATTTTTAACATAGTGTCGTTGCAATGTTATTTAATATTAATTGATTAATGTATGAGACACCTCCAGGACAGCCATATAGTGTACTTTGGATATTAATGTATTGCATGAAACTATACATAAATTTTGTTAGATATAGTCAGTTAAATTAACATAAAGCTGATAGATTCATTGTTATTTTTGTGTTCATAAAATGTTAATGTATGCTATATTAGTTTATGCACAATGTCGCTACCTTGAGAGTTATTCGGATTCAATGTATGGGTTCAGTTTACCCGATATTCATTGATACTAGCAGGGGAGATGATGTTTTATGACATTATTTAATCATTTGGCTAAAGTGTTAATCAAGCTTGTTGTCTAATAATAGATCTGTAATTTTAATAAGTCACCATGAATATCTAGTTAAATGACCAATAGGGACAAATGATCTATCATAGCTTGCATTAGCAGCATTGCGTTGTTACAGGCGGTGACTGATTTGTAGTGTTCCATTTTTCGATTCATCCCACCCGCCATCCCCGTCATTGGACTTGCTGTATCAGTTTATTTGTTTTCTAATTTGTGTAAATCCGAGTGTGCGTGTTGATTTTGGGGCAGCATATATACTGTACATGTAACTGCATATTGTTTCACTTATATTACTGTATTATCTAGCTATGGCATGCATGTATCTTATTCAATGGATGCATCACCGTTTCTAGGAAATGTGTATTTTCCCTTCAAACATTCCCTCATACTTAATATTATACTTTCACGTCACTATCATGTTAATAAAACGTTTTAATTTCAAGCGTAGTGTGTTGTACTCGTAAAGTGTTGGTTATATAACTGACAGTTGTTACTACATGTATTTACATTCAACAACTATATTATTTTCTGATTTACATGCATTTCTTTGAGAAATATGTCAAATTTGTCTTGCTATGAGATACTGGGGCTACTCAGTGTACCTTTAATTCAATTCCTTGAATTTTGACCCTAATCCAGACAATGATCAAGAGTCTGAATATAATAAGCATTCTTGTAGGTAGCTACATTTCTGTACATGCTGTAATTAATCAAGCTTGAAATACTGCTTAGTCTATCTGCCAAGTTTCCCCGCCCCCCAGGTATATTACTGTATGATCTAACCCTGCCTGGCTCACCTAGAAATTCTCGGTGTCTTTACTGTTCTGTGTACTATGCTGGCTTTCACCTGCCGGGCTCCCTACTTACTCCCATCTCTACCCCAATATCCTCTGTATCTAAACCGAGCACGTCTGTTATATATTGCTTTATTGTGGATTCTGTTTCCTCCCACTTCTCTCCTCGGTTCTCTTGCAGACCATAAAATACATTGTTTTCCCGTCTTGCTCTATGTTTTCTTCGTTTTGCTGTGTCTGTTTTTCCAAGTTATTCACTATCCCGGAGAGTTCTTCCACTTGTCTGTATAAGGCCTGATTTTGTTGAGTGAGATACTCGTTTTTTGCCTTTTGTTCTTCCAGGGAGTTTTCAAAGTGATTGAAGCGATCATTCAGTTTTCTCACTTCACCTCTTAACTCTAACATAAGAGTTTTCATGCTGATGTCCGTAAATGATTCCGTGGTGTCAGTATCGTAGGAATGAATATAATGAAGAGAACGAAGAGAATTTCTTCCAAGATTGCTGGAGAAGACCTTATGTAGAGTGGGTGTCGTTTCTTGCGTCAACACCGATACACTAACCTGAGTCCTTGGTTGAAACTGTATTTGATTTGGGCTCCTTTGACTTTGACAGGGACTCTGACTGGGTCTGCCCACCCATGAAGCCAGGGTGTCATGGGGACTTGCCATTCTATTCTCATTGTGGATGGGTTGCTGCTTGAAGCTGTTTCGGTTATTAGACCCCATCGCATTTGACTCTACATTTTTGGGAGGTTCCCTCTAGATCCTGGGCCTGGGTTGATTTCAATGCCATATACAAATAGGAGGAAGAAAAGCACTATTCTAAGTGCTAATGAGATTCCACCAATCTTAATCGTGGACAATAAACATGTCCTGCAGGCTCTGCCCGGTTGTATAAAGCATCCAATTCTACATCTCCATTGTTCTGTACAGATACCTATCTCTATGTAGGACGTAACGTTTGGCTTACAGTATACTGGACGCCAATACTTCGTGCTCTATTTACTACACTCTGCACGGGTTTCTACATGTATATAACAAGCATGTGGACAAACTTTCACACCAAATAAAGTCACTCATACCTGAAAATGTATACTAAGCACGCTAATTTTCGCTTTATCGATGGTGTACAATTGTCTTATGTCAAATCACTAATTTTATGTTGTACTTATCACATTATTTGCAGAACAGCTTCAGCTGGATTCACTCTGGCCTCTACCCCTGATCAATAATAATAATAATAATAATAATAATACAATTCAGCACTGTTCATAGATGAAAGAAAAGTTAATGTTTATGACTTTATTTCCTATATTTTGATTTCCATACAATATCAGTGACTAAATAATGAATATTTTTTTTATTAGAAAATGGGAAATAAAATCAATGATTATTTATAAAATTCCATTCTTCTTAATTTTCAATTATTCTTTTTCTTCTAATTATCAGACATACAATGCATCTGCTGCCAGAAGAAGAACAAAAATGTCAGTTCTTTTCATACTGAAGAAAAAGTGACACTGTATATATCCTGAAATCCTGGAATAATTAATTTCTTTGAGAGAGAGAGAGAGAGAGAGAGAGAGAGAGAGAGAGAGAGAGAGAGAGAGAGAGAGAGAGAGAGAGAGTCCCAGTCCCATCCCATTTTTCCTGCTTCCTATAAAGGACTGTGCTTCGCAAGTTTTGATTGGATTGAAAAAATCAAACAATGCAATCGCATAGGAAGATGAAATATTGGTTGTCGCCGACTGAGATCTAATTCGGTATCGGATAGTAACGGCGGTTATTTCCCTTGTTGACAGCATGGAGACTGATTTACTGAATACGATGTATGCAAGTAACTTATTGGGCTCATAAATGACACAGAACTATCGTGGCAGTCTCGTTTTCAAATAGGCCGCATTTTTTAGTATGAATGGTGACAATTTTGATTGCAAATTTGTGAATATGCATTAAAAGCAATGACATTACATGTGCAGCGACTGATCCTACAACCTAGAGATATCTGCTGCAAATGAAGGTCATGGAGTTATCCAGCTGGTGAGTAAAACCAAGATTGTGTTACATTTTGCCGGTGTACGGGGCTACACTTCGGTGGGCACTTTATATTGATGCTACGCAGTTTTGCCCCCACGATTTTACACGTCAATTGAGATGACATTGTAATCTTATGCCACATAATCACTGAGTCGATAATTTTGTAGATCAGTATTATTTACTGCGACTGCCTAACTGCATTTTTATCGACGCTATCTTGTTGGTAGTTATCGACAACGGAGTGAAAAGATTAATAAATAATATGCAAGCTTGTTGTCACTTTCCAGTTATTCTTTGGACTCTTTTCTTATAGACAGCAAAATTTAGCAATACTGGACACATTTACTCCAAGACGGACATTTTCCCATACCTTTGAAGAGCAAAATGCGGCGCACTAGACTAAAAACGTGTATGATAGCACCATCAAAGACATCCGTTGATGACACATTAAGACATTAGCAACATTTATATTTATAACTACAATTACCCTATACTTATAGATTGCTCCAAATATAGGCTAAATATTCACACAAAGTGGATATCACATGTCAAATTCTATAATTGTCCCCGTGCAATGAACTTTAACTGACGAAAGTTCAGAGGTCATGTACAAGTAGCAAATCTTCCGATTTTATATTTTTGTTTGCATTTCTAAAACGAACAAGAACAACTCAGTGATTCTTTTTCAAAGGTCTTAAGTAATCCAGTGAGCAATTACATTGCCTTTTTTAAAAGAAGCCAAATACCTGAACTTTGCAGAAGTTCCAAAATGAAAGGTAAAACTAAATTTAGGATCTCTTTCAAGGTTGGTCATGATTAACACGTAGATATATGTTTAAGACTGTAAAGTATTTTGGAATGTTGAACTAAAAAATTAAATGCTTACGTTGATTTGTCAAACAGATACACAGTCAATTTGTGTCCATGTTACATCTGAACCTTACAAGAAGCAGGGGATGATGCAGTATTTTTTTCCTGAGAGGTCTTTTTAGAAGAAGTGGTTCATTTTAGTTAAAATGGCTAACATTCTTATATATCACCTAAAAGTGTACTTTTTACCAGATTGGGTGATGCGCAAGGGGACATAACCGTCTGATAACATCCACTACCACCCCTCACCCCCTCTAGATTCGCTACTGAAGTAAAGAAAAGAGTGTCTAAAGACTTCCGGAAACAGATGTGAAGATTTTCCTTCACAGTGGAGAGAACTGCTGTGATAGTTTCTTTGTAGTGAACAGCTTGCCTTTTCATGGATCAGCCTGGATTTCTGGAATCTTTCCTTAGTAATGCCTTGGATATGATCCAGATTATCTACCCACTAAGTCTCCATTATTTGCTTTATGTGCAACTACTTTGCAAGGAAAGCAGTACGCTTCATTTAAAAAAGACAGATTGTATCAGCTAATGAAATATATTTTGTGTATGAAGTACTATTATAAAAGATATTAAACAGCATATCAGTACCTCATGGGGTATTCTATTGAGAGGTTTCATTGTAACAAACTTTACAATGTAATGATAGAAACTAATGTAATTTATATATTTCACAACTGTATGAAAGAATGTTTAACTTTGATAAATACTGTTTCAAAACAATTATGAATTTCTATTTATTCCGTCCACTTTGTTTCCTTTGATTGATTCACAGATTTCTGAGGTGATTAACAGAAATCGAAGCTTGAGTATTTGTAATGAATTTGTTAGAAAATGTATTTATGTAAAACGGTATGGGTTAAAATTACATCCCTAGCAGTTTGAAAACAGTGGCATCAGAAGTCCATGTAGTCTCTACCATTATCTTCCATTGATCTGCACATACTTCATTACGAAGAAATACAAATAAGTGTTTGTAACGTTCATCAAAGATTATTTTCTTAGTCATAGGATATATTTAGCATTAAATATCTCTGTTACTATGCTGGAAAAGTGTTTTTGTGCAGTGTTGATGTCCAGCATGGTTACAGCATAGAAGTGTAAGAGTAAGACGCCTGTGTTGTCCATGTGCTTAGATGCTGGTAATCTGTGCATTTTTTCACCACTGATATACAGCATGATGATGTATGATTAGAACATAAATGCTGTAACTATGCTGGAAGCATATGCACCCTTTGTTTGCAGCATTGATGTCCAGCATTGGTATAGCATAATAGTGTATTAGTAGGACACTGCTGCTGCCACCTGGTCACCTATTCTGTTAATGTGCTGCATGTGGTTTCCAGCTAAAAAGAAGCATAATTTAAATAACTGAAACATACTGCAATCATTCTCATGGCAGAGCAGTCTAAAGGCAAATATTTTGCAGCTTTATAGCAGCACTGCTATTAACATACTGGAAACGTGCTGGTATTTTGTGCTGCAAATTGTACTCTTTTTGTACAGGAAATGTACTTCCAATTCGTTAGGGTTTCAACCGGCAAAAATTCTAAGATAATGTCTGGTCCTATTAGGATATTATCAACTCCGGCCCCATACCTTTGTAGACTTTGTAGGTAAATATAATAATAATAAACCGTTCAGGAGGTGAAGATTGTTACTCCAGGTGACAAAGTGACAAAAGTGATCCCTCTATGTGCATGTTTGCCGCATTATGCAAGTGACTATAGCGAATAAATGAATGATAGGATTCAATCGCCTGAGGACAGTAACCTTAATTCAATTGTCATACAGTTAGTTTTTACTATGTTTAATTGCATTTTGCTGTTTTCGGACCACAGTACAACAGCATCAACGTCATGTTGTCAATTTTGTTCAAGAGAAGGGATTGTATCACCCATAGCACGTAAGGTTGTGTCATCCACATAAAGATTAGTTTCAGTGGCATTCATATGAAGAGGTAAATCATTAAAGAAAACGAGAAAGAGCGAAGGGCCAGGAATAGAGCCCTGAGGCTCTCCACTTTTGACGTATTATAAAGAAGATGTAGCAATGGCCACAGAAACACACTGTTACATTCCTGTTAGGTAAAAATCAAACCAAGCAAGCGAGTTATCAAATATTTTGTAAACCTTGCGCTTTTTCATAAATATTTGATTGTCTACTAAATAAAACGCTTTTTTTTACAATCTAAATAAATTGCTTCGATTAGTTTTCCATCATCTATAGCTGCTAGTGATGTATCAACCTACTTTGAGAGGGCAGTTTGGCCAAAATGCTTTTCTCTGAAACCTGATTGTGAGTTATGCAGAATATTATATTTCTTTAAAAATCGGCGGAGATGAAGGGCGATGTGTTTTTCGATGTGACTCGTATAAGCAAAAGAGAAAAGCTGGTAAACAGCCGTAGCCACCTAGCGGTGGTAAGGGGATGTAATGAGTAGGGTTGGGAAGAGTTTCTTCCCTTCGTCCATATGTAAAACGAGGGTAAAGACGAATTTTTTCATCTTTCTGTGATTGCTGGATTCGAGAGGTAGCGGAGAATCGTCGTAACGTTATTGTGATTGGGGAATATATTCAAAGAAGAAATGACGTCAAGTCAAAAGACGTTATGAAAATAACTTTGTAAAATGTAAATAAATGTGATAAAAAAGCAGTTAATAAAGACCATCATTTAAAAAACTTTCGTAGTTGTTCAAACTTTACTATATAACAGCAGGTGTGTTCAAGAATACAAGCAATTCACGAAACAAAGAAAATATTTCAAAATAGATGTCCAAACAGAGTGTGATATGGATTCAGTAAACCACAGTGTGTGATCCAGAAAGTCGGATCACACTAAGAAATTGTACAAAAAGTAGCAAATAAGGACCGTTTTACTGATACGTTTATAATAAATATACATAGGTTTGATCTATACTCCACGCAGATCTGAGATGTTATTCTATGAGTCGAGTCTAGTCGTATGGTGACCGTGACACATTGAAATGTGCATAATATACCCTTCATGCAGATCTGATATGTTATTCCATTAATAAAGTCTATTCGTGGGTGACTTTAGGATAACTGTGCATAATATATACTTCACACAGATCTGATATGTTATTATATGAGTTAGGTCTAGTCATGTGGTGACTTGATAAATGTGTACATGACCCTATATGCCTCGAGTGGTTAGGGGTTGTTCCGTGAAGAATTGGGACCACTGGTGCTGCTTCTATGATCGTAAGAGGCGACTAATAGGAATTGTTGGAGTTGCAGAATCTCTGTTTCGTCAGCGGGTGTGAAGTTTCTGAAGCCACATCTCATATTTTTATCTGCACGTAAATGAGGTTTGGATTCAGAAAGTTTGCATCTGTCATGGCGCCTTATGACCTGTATTTGTGTTGCGGTGCCATTAAACCCAATTTAATCAATCAAAACATATTATATATTTCATGCAGATCTGAGATGTTATTCTATCAGTAAAGCCTGATCATGTGGTGACTTGATGATAAATGTACATAATAAATCTTAACATTTTAAATGCCAGTCAGTCATTATGCCCCAATTTTGACAAAAAGATGGGTCATATTACATTGGCCATATCCGTCCGTCCGTCCGTCCGTCCTCACGAGGCGGTTTCCGTTCCTTTAAAAGAGAATGGTTGAATAGATTTAATTCATATTTGTAGTGTAGGTATATCATACAAAAATACAGACTGAGTTTGAATTTGGTATTACTCCATAAATGATTACTGGAGTTGTGCACACTTTTCGACTTAATTTTTCTTAAAATCTTGGTTTCCGTTCATTTAAAAGAGAACGGTTGCATTAATTGAATTCATATTTGGCGTTTAGGTATATCTTATAAAAATACTGATCGAGCTCAAATTTGGTCCCACTAGATCATCTATTACAGGAGTTGCGCGCTTGTTACGACTTTATTCTTTGTAGACTGTAGTGCAGAGTAGGGGCATATGTGTTTTACAAATACTGCATCTAGTTGTTACTGTGTTGGATTGTTTTTGTCTTTTCTAATTTGGAATAAATTTGTTTCTTTGCATAACATTTTTTGATCTTTATTTTATTCCATTAAAGGCTGTGTTTAATTTATTTGATTCCAAAATACCATAATGACAACAAACAAACAAAAAATTCTTTCATAAATGACAACACATATTTTTGCATCCATACGGGGGATTTATGAACAGCATAGCAGACACCTTACAGATAGCCTTTCGCTTAGACACAAATAACTTGGTCGCACATTACTGGCGGGCTATCTTCGTAGTCGTGTCCTTGGGCAAGAAACTTCTTCCTTAGCCTCGTCAGTCGAATGGGGACATAAACCTGGCGGTCCCTTGTATCAGGTCTATCCTCCGAGCACGTTAAAGAACCATAGGAATCTATTAGAAAATGAGTAGGGTAATATTTCGGATTTCTATGTCTCTTTCTCTTCTCTCTGGGCGACTCTAAATAACATAAATGATGCATTGGTGAGCGATAAAACAACAATTCAATTCAAAACTATATCAATGTATAGAGATTTTGCACCTGTACATATTTTCAAATATCGGTAGACGTAATGGTTAGCCACCTTGCTAGACTTACATTTTAAACTGCAAAGAAATAAAACTCTGAAGTTGTTAAATACTTTCACATGAAACTTGCAATATATTGCCCTACCATCCTAAGCTAGAGATTGCTACCAATACAACCAAGAACAGCATGATAAAATAATTTTAGACAATCATCATATTCATTTCCATGGGACTGGGATTACTAATCAACAAAATAATTACTGGCAAATGAAAATAACACATTCCAACATGTAACTCAGCATACTTATGTTGATTGCAGAACTGAATGGTTTAAGAAAAGATTGGTTAATATAATATTTAATCCTTAGTCAATTCGATCACACCAAAATAAAAACGAATTGCACGTTGTGTGATTTCTACTGATGTGCAATAATCACGCAGCATCTAATAGATATTGTAACAAATCGTATTTTTCACACTATTTGTTTTACAAAATTACTGTGTGTAATATGCCAGTTTAATGTTTATAATGCATTTGTCGGATATATCTCCGTAGATCGTCCCTAGAAATTTAAGGTAGCATTTCTGTCGTATATAATTTATGTCGTGTATATAGTCATTTTGGAGCATTATTTACCCGACAGTCGGGTACCTCAAAATAATAATTTACACTAAAAGCGGGTACTTCAAAATGGCTATATATCAGACAGTCGGGTACCTTAAAATGGCTATTTACCCGATTGTAGGGTATATAGCCTCAGCCGTAATACACACACAGAGATAATAAATGCCGTAAAAATATGGCGAGGCGCACTGAATTGCGTATATCAATATACAAGAATAAGATAGGTACTTTAGAAAAGTACAAAGAGAGGACGCAAGAGTAATGGCGTGTAATAAAACTGTAACTGAGGTTAATATGCATGAAATGTGTGAAAATGAAGGAATTTAATTTGTTTCTTGCATAGATTTTTTGTCGCATGGTTTGTTTTGAAGGGTATTTTTGAACACATTATTTTGTATACGAACTGATGGCGCTGTTTGGTATAGGACAGAAAAATCTTATGTTTGGCAGCACATACGAGAAAGTTTTATAATAGCATAAAGAAGAGTATGATAGAAGTAGAAGTAAAAGGAAAACTGTAATTACAGATGGGATAGATAACTATTACCTACATTGCCTTGAAAGTGTACACATATTCCAGAAGGAACACAGTGGTGAAATTAAGCTGAATGGAAGAACTAAACATATGCATAAATAATAATAATAATAGGAGGCGAAGATGAAATATAAGTATGTCTATTAATTATGAAAAATATAACTGGAGAGTAGGGCATGTTGGTTCCTATATCAGATTTCACATTTTAGCATATTTTAATACTAAATGAGTGAAGGTTGGTAAATATTTAAAAGTCATGGTTCATTAACTAAAATATAAACGACCCAGATGTTCACACTGTTATTTCATTATTGAAAATACTTATTTCAGTAGCAGTAATACCAAAGAAAAATTTAAGATGTGTTATAATACTAACTGTGCAACATCTAATGTTATTTATTTTATAACTTGTGAAAAGAAATATGTTCAGTTGGACAAACCCGTCAGCAAGTATCTAAACGCATGAAAAAACATAGAATTGACATAAATAACTTTATCGATCCATCTTTTTAATCTCATGTCTTCACACACTCTAATGACGGCTTCCATAATTTACAAAATTTTTCATTTAAGGCAATTGATATTGGTAATTCGGTAATGGAACGTCTGTTAAAAGAAACATATTGGATTCACCGTTTGGATATTATCTATCCAATAGGTTTTAATTCTAAGATTATATATGAACTTGATTGATATATGTATTGTATTTGGTCATTTCTATTATTAATGATGTGGGTCAGAAACACACTCTCAATAACTGGTTTGGTTGGGCTGGACCTAAACAAGGCAACTTTTTTTTTTTTTTTTTAAATAAAATTTTATTGTCATGTTTACATGATAAAAGATACAAAAATGTATCCACAACAATATGTACATGATATATATATATATATATATATATATACACACACATATATCTATATCTATCTATCTATATATATATATCTATATCTATATATATATATATATAAATATATATATATATATATATATATATATATATATATATATATATATATATATATAAATATATATATATATATATTTATATATATATATATATATATATATATATATATATATATATATATATATATATAATGAAAATTGCCTAACCCATAACAATGGCACTGAAAGTTTCCAATTTTATTTATTGTTTGTAGAAAACTGACAAAAATATCAATACAAAAGTATTGTGCAATTTAAGAAATGTACAATCCTCTCCAAGTTATTCGTTTGAACTATTTATTTATAAAAATAATTAAAAAAATAATTATCGAATATTATTCCTAATTTTAAAATCTGATATTATCCAATTTTACAATATTAAAAACGTTGTACAATAATTGTGCAAAGGGGCATAATTCAACAATAATTCTGAAATGGAGCGTCTATTAAAGAAAACAGTGGATTCACCGTTTTGATACTGTCAGGCATATCTGAAAAGTTCTAATTATAAGATTATTTATCGTCTTCAATGATAAGTTCCTAATATTTAATCAATTATACATATTTAAAGGGAAATAAAACTGTTTGTGTCTATTTCTTTATATATGTTCTATCAATAAATAAGATGAACTTGTATCTACCTACACCGCTTTCGTTGCCGGGTATAGTTTTACTTTCAATGAGAACCAAACACCTCAGCTCACTATATACAGTGCTGCGCATGCTCAGCAGGTCGCATCAGAGAAGAAAGCTGAAGAGAATCCGGTTGTTTTACACCTTGAAGAAGAGCTATTTTATATCTGAAGGCTAATCTGTTCAATTTATTTGGTGTGTGACGGGTACAGTGTTCAGTTATTGCATTATATCTTATTGTGTAAGTGGGAGAAAGACAGTCCAACAAAGGAAGTACTCTCCTACTAAAAGAATAAAAACAGCCCAAAAACACCCGGATGCTGAAAAACAAATCTACTAATAAAGAGGACGCTCTAACGTCCTATAATTACATGGTGGAGGGTGAGGTAGTCATTAAGGACAGTAAAGAGCCCCATAGCCATGCAATACATAAATTGATCTAATACATACATACATACATACATAGTGCATAACTAGTGTTAAACTTTACTGAGCGGTTTCGGGTCCTTACGGCCCGTTTCTCAACCTCAACCTCAACTGGAGATCAGAAACTGGAAGAAAAAATAAACCTATTGGATCCGTTATCTTTGTTGTATTTTGTGTTTTGTGTATGCCTTTGAGAAAGGGGCCAGACTAGTTTAACACTAGTTCTGCACTCTGTATTCTCCGTTGGTTAACAAGCCTACGTTATTGGCGGAGTCGTCAACATTTTGTTAAGGTTAAATTGGTTCTTTTGCATATATTTCCTAAACCCATCGATAGATTCTCATCATACTTGGCAAGAGTCATTATGAAGCTAAGACAATTCAGTATATAGCATGTTCGCTCGCCCCTTTTACCTTGGGCTTGAAGTCACAGGTATAGAAAACGTTAAAGTTGTGGTTCATCGTTGGTTTGGTTTGGTGTTTTACGGCACATAAACACATGTAGGTTTTTTAGTGCCGATGCAATGGTTTTGGTTAAGTTTTAAAATCATTTGCCTATATTTCCTAAACCCCTTGACGGATTCTCATCATACTGCGCTTGAATCTTATTAAGCTTTAAACAATTCATCCCACGACATGCTTGTTCTTCCCTTTGACCTTTCAGGAAAGTTTGCAGTCGTAGAAAATGTGCGTTAAGGTTTTGGTTAAAGTTCTTTTATTTGCTAATAGTTCCTAAACCCCTTGATGGATTTTCTTCATACTTGGTTGAATCAATATGAAGCCAAGACAAATAACTTGCTGACACACGCACTTTTGACCTTGGAGTAAAAGTCGCAGTCATAGAAGATTTGTGTTAGTATGTTAAGGTTTTGGTTAAAGTTTTTCTTCCTAAACCGCATGATGTGTTCAATGTCCCCCTCCACATCATCATCCGCATGCACCTCATTCCTCTGCGCTTTGAAATATTAAATATAAATTGAATGCATTTCAATATGGTATTTTGGCCTTGCACATTATTTTAAAAAACATTTATTAAATTTGTAAGAAAGAAGTTTACGTCTCGTTTACGTGTTAATTAAGCCATGGATCAATTGGTTCTGTGAAATACTGGCATAAATTTGAGTACTTGCTCATGTAATAAGCGTACATAATTAAAGCATTACACCCATTGCAAAGTGTTAAATTAATGCTTAGATATTCTTGACACAAAAATAAACCTTAAATTAATATTTGGCGCAAGACAGGCATTATTGATGCATTTTATAAGTGTTGGGGTTGGCATGGAGACAAGGAGATCACAGTAGAGGAGTTACATTATATGTGTAATATTTTATATTTAATGTTAAATCATTCATGTTCTTTGGTATACATTTTCGTGGCTTTCCCAAAACAAAAAGATGTTTTCGTCAGCACTTTTTTTCGTAGACTGGGTTAGAAGTCTTATTGTTTCCACGGAAGAATCACTATTTTGGGGTTTCTAGATTCGTGGGTTGTAGCAACTATGAAATCCAACAATATTGATGCCTCACGAAAAATAGTGAATCACAGTACTTTTCTTCGAAGCAATTCAATAATCCACTTTTCAGATTATCTCACAAAATGCATATAAACCTTTACTAATTCTTTTTAGCGCGTTTCAAAATGTTGATATTCCTCGGAAATATAGTAGCAGAGGGAACTGACTGGTTTCAAAACACACATATGAATTATTTCAAAGTCTGCATAGCACTGTTTCTTGTCTAGCTTTTCGTGAGAATGAAAAGAATGTATCAATTGAATTACATCCCTTTGTGCATAATTATTCCTAACTTCTTGGTTTCTTATGCGAACGTTTTTTTTTTTTTTTTGTCTGTTTGTTTGTTTTTTTTTTTTGTTTTTTTATTTTGTTTTTTTTAAATCTCTCATCAAAACGAGAACTTCTTTTGTAGAAGAATTGAGCTTCTACTTACTAAATGGCCATTCATAAAACGATAAGCGTCTAACACATTGGAGTCTGAAAAATGAACTATGAGATATTTAAGTAAAATAAACGTATGGAGAAAATGAAAATGATTCCTTTTGTTTTCTTTCAGATATTGATTATCATTGGAAATACATTTTAATCCAAACTGTCAACACTTATTTCATCTGGCAGCTAAGATATATCCAATCGAACTGACGAGTTGCTACAACGCAAGTGAAATAACTTGATTGAACGTCAGGGAAAGAAAATAAGGAATTATCTCCCATCAATGAAGAAGAAAGACATCCCTATAACTATTGTATTGTTCTCATTATTGAGTTTAATGCTATTCGTTATCAGATAATAATAATAATAATAATAATAATAATAATAATATTATTATTAGTAGTAGTAGTAGTATATGTGGATATAACTACTAGCAATTCTTCTTCTTCTTCTTTTTCTTCTTCTTCACTAACTTCAGCTCTTAAATCAGGCTTTGCCTAATCAAACCAGATGTTGATTGTGCGTCTGTTAGATTCATGGATAAGATTAATGATGTTGTTCATGCCATATTTTTAATTTTGAACATCTGAATTGTGCTCTTTTATTTGTCTATTTATTTAGCATCAGAACAAAGTATATAGGAATATATTTATTGAGTTCAAAGGACTAGGTACTACAAGGGTCAAATTTGGCCCAACCACCAAAAGGCTCTAAGTTTTGTACAAAGACTCTTTAGGATGCATTTTGTGCAGAATAATAAAAATTTTGTTGAATTCAATCAAATTTTGTATGCTGGTGGCACCAAAAGTTTACCTACATAAAATGACGTTACTTCTGGTTCCATTACGTTATCGTGATTTTAATGACGTCATGCATGCAAATTTTAATTTTTAAAGACTTGTTGATTATATATATATATATATATATATATATATATATATATATATATATATATATATATATATATATATATATATATATATATATATGTATATATATGCAAATCTCGGGGACTAAAGGACTTTGACAAAAGACTTCTGCAAATATCAACAAAACATCAAAACATCCATAAGAAAAAATATTTATTTTATGCTAGGCAGTGAATTACTGGATTTTCCGAGTGAAATAATTGTAATATTTCACTGCAGTGAAAAATATGATATTTTTTCACTGACCGTCAATAGAGATGGATAACATTATGAGTAAGACATTTCAATTCTTTTTGTAAGATCCTTGCCTGGTGTAAAGGTTAAGATGGCTGCTTTGCATCCAAGCGAACCGAGTTCAAATCCACGAAGGGATGAAAAAAAAATCATTTTTTTTGTCTACTGTTAAACCTTCAATTGGGAAGGAGCATTATGTAACTACTGATATCTACTGATATTTTATGTGCAAATATACAAAAAAAACCAGCAGAACATAAACGGTAAACCGCTGACATTATCGCGCGGGATGCAGCAAGAAATCAGCTACTTCAGTGTTTTATACAGATTGTTAGACAATACGCTTGAGCATAAAATAAAAAGAATATTTGCTTGCTCCGAGTGAATAACGGATATATTTCATCTTGTGGGTGAAATAACTTAAGTATTTTCACTCGTGGCTTTGCCACGCGTGAAAATACTGAGTTTTTCACCCACTCGATGAAATATATCTGTTATTCACTCATTTCAAGCAAATATCCTCTCTATATTCAACTTCACTGCGTTAATTTATTTATTTATTTTTATCCAGAATGCCAGTACTTACCCAAAAAACAAACAAATGGTGTGACATTTACATGCATAATGTATGGTAAGAAGAATATTGACATCAAGTCCCTTGTCGATAACAATTCCAATACAAATGAGCTAACTACAAAGCAAATACATGAGTATTTCGCCATACAATTATTGTCACAAAAAATCTAAATGTTGTATATGGTCACTGTATGTTTAAAAGAACTAATTATGTACACATGTATAACTAGAACACATACAGTATATAACTTGACTGGAATGTACAAGGCAATACTATTAAATTACCGTTTGGTTATTATTCTAAGTTTGAATAAAAATATTAAGCAAGCAAATGCATGTTCTTGTAATGACCTATTCACAAAGAATATTTACACAGTCCAAAACAGTATGTACTTAGATCTTTCAAAATGATATATATTATTAAAACTACAGAGAAATCTGACATAACAATATTGACTGTTTTTTTTTACCTGGACTAATTACTTCACAAGCAACTTGTAACTTATTTTTAATGATTTATTACTCTTCGATGTCAGCTGTATCATCATCATCACCACCGTTATCATCATCATCATCATCATCATCATTCAACTGAGGTTCAGGAAGGTATTGCGCATCATTCAAATAAGAACTCCAATCAGACATCGAATTAAAAGGTGCATTTTGATGACGTGCATATCCAAGGTACCAGATGACGGCTGCTATGTGCGCACACGTACCAACAACACGGGCTCTGGATCGACATTGGCAGTACCAACCTCTGACTGAATATTGATCACGATCAAGCCAGAGTTTATAGGCTCTACTAGACACATGCCGGCTCTGAATTTTTGCCATTAGAAGTCCATTCTGGTCTTTATGCACTAATAAATCATAACCTTCATTCTCGCTAAGGTGCTTACGGGTGTAAGATTTTGCTAACTTCAGTTGATATACTCTAAAAGTAATATTTTGCAAGTCTTCCTCATCAAGCCTTGGAAAGTCAGGAATTATGGTATCTGAGGCATCTATCTTTTCCCAAGGATTTCTCATCTTGTCTAGACCCTCACGTTCCACCTTCTGCATGAGCTCATTACCATTAAGATTTTTTCATATCAATGTGGAAAATAAAGTTATTACGGATTACTATCTGTACTAAGTGGAACGAAGAAGAAAAAATAAATTTCTACTTTCCTGGGAATCGTACCCAGGTCGGCTCTGCATGTAAGCGGACATTTTACCATTGGACCACGAAACTATGTATACATGATGTGTATTTATATGAGCTATATAAAGTTTTTTGTATTCTGTAGCAGCCACATGGATTATCTATTAAATATTTATGGTGTTTAGCAAACTGTTTATATAAGATATGGTTTATGCATGTTTGCAAATCAATATAAATACTCTTTTCATAGTGCGTTTCCTCACTAACCCTTCCAGTTATAAACATAGTGAGTTTGGAACTAGAGTCCCATAGAGAATCTGGTACCAGTTACCGCACTGTCGTTAATTCTCATGGATTATCTTTATTATTGATGAGACAAAATGTACCTTATATTGAATGTTAATTATTTATTCTGCCATTTCAAATTGTACTACATTGAGTCTTCAATAAGTGATGAACGTGAGGTAGGCCTGACTGATTCCGTATGGAAACTGCATAGACCCTCAATCGCTTTTTATGATTGGAATTTTTTTACCAAACAATTCAAAACGAATTAACAAAAGTTTCACAGTATTGCATACCACTGTATATAATGCTCTTATAGAGAAATATTTGTCCAAAATACCAGTCTGATACAAATATTTTATAAACCAAGCTGGATTTGCTTATTTCTTCATAAAACTCATCGTCTGCAAATCAACACTGCCTGGAAATATTTCAACTGTGAAGATTTTCCTTAATTTCTAAAGGATATGTGTGTCTGATAAAGTAAAACTGCATTTAATTTCATACTTTACTCATTTATTGTGACATAATATTTGTAAAATGAAAGTTACATACCTTGTAAACTGCTGCTGCGATAAAAATGTCACTGTTACCTGCCATATTATCTAACCATTTTCTTTAAAATTACTGTATCTCACATGAGTGAAACAACATACAATTTTCTGAGATTACAACTTATCTAATAAGGGAAACGTCTTGAAAGTTTCCCATTGTTTCATGGCTGCGGGAATAGTTTAATATATATAAATACATTATAGTCAGACGAATTTTTCACATTTTCCGCATTCTACACCTCACGCGCGGCTGCAGATGACGTCATCGCACGAGATAAATATGAAAATAAAACGCATTATTAAAGACAAAGGTATGTCTATACAAAATAAATAAAACAGCTTTTAAAATAAAGAAAATACATTTTGGACATTTTCTGAGGCCATTACAGTGATCTAGAGTCCCTAGTCCTTTTGTTGTTTATTACTGGCATCAGTACCAAAACATAAGTGCAAAAGCCAATATTAATATGGTTAAATTTGATTTAATACACTGGAATTGTTTCTGGAAAGTGACTCTTCAAAGGAGGAATTATCCATTTTTTCCTCAAGTGAAATATTGTGGGTTCACATGGATTTGAGGCCATGTAGTATTATTACTACATCAGGTTTGGAGATTACAAAATCAGTGTTACATTGTTATCTTGGAAATAGGGCAATGTTACTGCATGGGTTTGATGATTACCAATGTAGTATTGTTACTACATCAGGTTTTGGAGATTGCAAAATCAGGGTGTTACACTGTCACATGGAAATAGGGTAATATTACTATGTGGTTTGGTGATTAGTAATATAGTATTGTTACTACATCAGGGTTTGAAGATTACAAAAATCAGTGTTACGCTGTTGCCTGGAAATAAGGTAATGTCACTACATGAATTTGGGGATAGCAGTGTAGTATTATTACTACATCAGGTTTTACAGATCACAAAATCATTGCCTGGAAATAGGGTAATGTTACTAGATGAGTTTGGGGATAGCAATGTAGTATTGTTACTACATCAGGTTTTGGAGATAACAAAATCAGTTTTACACTGTCACCTGGAAATAGGGTAATGTTACCACATCAGTCTGGGGAGCAATGTAGTATTATTACTACAACAGTTTTTGCAGATCATAAAATCAGTGCCTGGAAATAGGGTAATGTTACTACATCAGTTTGGGGATAGCAATGTAGTATTGTTACTACATCAGGTTTTGCCGATCACAAAATCAGTGCCTGGAGATAGGGTATTGTTACTACATGGGTTTGGGGATAGCAATGTAGTATTGTTACTACATCAGGTTTTGCAGATCACAAAATCAGTGCCTGGAGATAGGGTATTGTTACTACATGGGTTTGGGGATAGCAATGTAGTATTGTTACTACATCAGGTTTTGCAGATCACAAAATCAGTGCCTGGAGATAGGGTATTGTTACTACAAGGGTTTGGGGATAGCAATACAGTATTGTTACTACATCAGGTTTTGCAGATCACAAAATCAGTGCCTGGAGATAGGGTATTGTTACTACATGGGTTTGGGGATAGAAATGTAGTATTGTTACTTCATCAGGTTTTGCAGATCACAAAATCAGTGCCTGGAAATAGGGTATTGTTACTACATGGGTTTGGGGATAGCAATGTAGTATTGTTACTACATCAGGTTTTGCAGATCACAAAATCAGTGCCTAGAGATAGGGTATTGTTACTACATGGGTTTGGGGATAGCAATGTAGTATTGTTACTACATCAGATTTTGGAGATCACAGAATCATTGCCTGGAAATAGGGTATTGTTACTACATGGGTTTGGGGATAACAATGTAGTATTATTACTACACCAGGTTTGCAGATGATAAAATCATTGCCTGGAAATAGGGTATTGCTACTACATGGGTTTCGGGATTATTGTGTGTACACAAATTTAAAATTCCTTTAAAAAGGACCAGCAAGCAATTCCTTTTTTATTCTGGAAGCCATTTTTTTTTTTTATTAAATAGTGATATAAAATATTAAATGTTCAAGTTCATGTTTTAAATTATTCTCCTTTTGGTCTGTAATTATCACCAAAGGATAATCTGTTAAGTGTATTTAACTATTTGATCGTCTCAGTACAAAATTAAATTAGTATTAATGCACTGTAGCAACTTAGTGTACAGATATAGAGAAAAACAGACAATTTAGAAACCACAATTGGGGTTTGCTGCAGAGAACAATTTATATTACGAGATAGCGGTCTAAGTGGGGTGTCATATGATGTCATTGCTGACAAATGTTAGATCCAAACAAGGGGACTAACTTCCCATACTCATCAGAAAATGAAGCTTCCTGGATGTATGAGCTAGTTATAATAAATTTCTACAAACAAATCAGTTTCATTTGTAAAGACAAATTTTACTCAATGTTAGGATACTTTGGTTCATATTTCAGTTTAAAAAATGAAGAGAATTCAGAATGTTTGGCGAAAATCTCCATCCAGTTTCTTGCCTTGAAAGGAGGAGGATACCACCAAGAAGCTTAAAATGAGCTTCTATTCTCTCAATAATTGGATCTGAAGAAAGTATATCTCTTTTGTGCACCTAAGGTGAAATATGAAAAGTTGCTTGATCCATGGGACATTTCTAGAAATACAAAACTACATCGATATTAGTTCTCTTAACATTTGTATACACACTTTGGAATTAAAAACAGTGTCATAAACTCATTTTGTATGTTTACTTCTAATTGTCAGAAGACATTGAAACTGTTTAGAGTGGTAAATAATCTGATGATTTAAGGGTCAAATATTTTACATGTTACTCACAATTGACTAGGCTAGGCGACTCAATGTATGCCTTATCATCCTTCTCTGTGTCATATTGAACAGAAAAATCAAACTCTTTTCTATAGCAAATGGTCACTAAATGTATGAATGTTTAATTTTTGCCAAGACAAACTAAGCATTACTCTAATTATGATGCTGATTCCTGAAACAATTACCATTGTCCCCGCAGATTATAAGATTGAACAGTCGGCATGTGTCCTATCCAACCTATAGCACTACCCCATGGGTGAAGAAAACACATCAAGGTAATAAGCATGCAATCATATTTAGCTTGCATCCAGATAATGTTATCCACTTTTTCATATTTAAGATGACATCCATTGCATTAGTTATAAGTTCAGATACATCTAGACTATCTTACTTATGGTAGGCACTAAAAAATCAATACTGGTTATGTTGCTTTTTCTGGAAATAGTTGCATTTTTTTAAAAATGACTGGAATTTTAAAGGCAACTGACATTACGAGAACCGGCTCAGTCACACCTCTTTGCTTTCAAGAAATGTCAAATGTTTTTGGCCAAAATCGCCACCTAGGTAGTTGCTTTGGAAAAAAGATACGAAAATAAAACTCTTAAATGGTACTTCTTTTTTAAATAAATGGATCTGAAGTATATCACTTGTGTCGATCAAAGGTAAGATATGCAAAGTTTTTATATCCACGGGCTATTTCTGGAAATACAATACTGCATATTTAGTAGTTCCTTTAACATTAGTAAACACCATTTGGAATACAAAAGTGTGTTATCAACTCATTTCTTTGTTCATTTCCAATGGTTAGAAGATATTTAAACTTTTGTGAATAGTCAATATTAGAATTGTATACTTTCAGAACCAAATATGTAGAATATTCCTCACAATTGACCATCCAGGACACCCATTCTATGCCCTATTATGGCTCTCTGTGTTATTGTGAGTGAACAAATCAGATGCTTTTCTAGACAAGACAGACTAAACATTCCTATAGTTATGATGCCAGTTCCTGAAATAATTACCATAGCTCCACAATTTTAATAACTGAACAACCCACATGCGTCCTATTCATCCTAAAACAGCATCCTACTGGCGAAGAAAACACATTTCAGCAATAAGTATTCAATCCAGTTTTGTTTGCATACAAAGTTTTAAGTAAATTCAAAACTATGTAACCATGTGAAATCTTGCTGTGTATAGTGCGTGCATTTGTAAGAAAGAAATATAGTCAAAGTCTGATGTTCCCATCTTTAATAGTAGCAAACAATGCATTCTTCCAATTTGCACCCATAGAACTGATTAATTTACTGTTTTTAATTGCATGCATTAACAAAATTAGCTATGAATGCATTTTGGCTGCTTTATTTTCAAAGCGATGTGTTGATAATGGATTTCAAGATATCACTGCACTAATAAAGTTAATTATTTAACTCCATCATTTTTCCATATCTTCGATGAAATCCAGTGCATTAGTTCTAAGCTCAGATGCACCAGGATGATATTAAGTATGATATTCATTGTCTGGAAATAACATCATTTGAATGAAATCACTGGAATGTTTAGTGTAAGTGTCATCCAACGTAAAAGTCCAGAAGCTGAACTCAATAAACAATATATTTTCTGCTTAGGCATTAATGCTGATTTCTATTGAATGCAAGTAAAATAACTCACTGGTCAGCATCTAGAGGAAAATCAGAAGAAAAATATTAATGAGTTTAAGAACTGCAATAACAGATAATTGGCTCCATGATTATAGTGATACCTAACAAAAGTATATATATATATCTCTCTCTCTCTCTCTCTCTCTCTCTCTCTCTCTATATATATATATATATATATATATATATATATATATATATATATAAAATTTTTATAGAAATCAACTGGAAATAAGAGAACATATATTCAGACAATATAAGAAAACTAAAATTTTGGTTGATTTTTAGGATAATACATTGTATAGATTGAATTTAACAAAAATGTATAATGTTTGTTTTTTGGGAAATTAAGGAACAATTGTCCAATACAATATTGATAATAACATAATAGTTCATTTACACACCGAAAATTAAGACACTTTTGCCACTTGTTGAGCAATGTAGGTTTTTTTTATCGTAAAGAATCTTAGTTAGTTTAAAAAATATATAGTTTGCAATAATTTTGTGAGGATCATATATTTAGCCAGCATTGGTCAAAATAAAAACAAAGTACCTCCCCAGAGACACGGGGTAGAGACTTGATATTTTAAGCATAATAAGAAGTACATACTCTCCTTTGTCCCACCCCCCCATTAAAACTGAGACTTGTTTACGAGAAGTTAATATTGACATATTCGGTTTCATCATCATCATCAACTCTCAAAAATATAAGATATAGACTTTATGTATATTATACAGATAAAAGACGTCAATCACGAATACTTAAAATAAGTTCTGTATTATTGGGAAGGATTATATAACATTGGTAAATATTCCTAATAGAAAGACAAAACAAATTATATAATCATACCATTTTACTAACAAACTCAATACACGTTGCTCTATCGATCTTATCATGTGTTTCTTTCGTGCAAATTGTACATCATGGAAGAAATTGTATCACACCATAAAATATCTAACATATAGTGTTTGTATCGTTGATTTTTTTTTTCAGAAGAGGGTACGGTAGATGGCATTCGATGCCACCAGAGCGATGAAAGACCCTCGCACTGGAAGTATGCTGTTGCAAAGGTTGCTGTTGCATGTGCACATTTAACCTTTGACCCCGTACAGTGTGCTTTCATCGCATTGATTATCAAATTCCAGACTCGGAAAACATCCTCTTGTAACAACTGCAATGCAGAAATATGTTCAAATTAGATAATTCATGAATGATGAAACTGCATTTTGATTTTTTAAAAAGTCAAGAGTACTACTTGATAATGTATACAATATTATTTTATTTCACTGTATTTCCTGTGGCAACATGTATGAGGCTAATGATACTCAGGGGCGGATCAATTATTCCTCAATGGAAGGGGGCACCAAACGCCACACATAATTACCTACCTATGTACCTAACTAGCTAACTTACTGAGTAACTAACCACATACCTTAACTACATACAGGCAGACAGACAGGCGTATATACAAAATATAAATCATACACATGTGACGCCCTTATCCACACACCAGTTCCGGACATAGTGGAATGGATAACTGGGTCTACCACAGGTACTGTAGTAGTACAATTGTCCATATACCATTTGGAAGATAAGAAGAGGAGCACAAGAATTTGTGTTAGCTGATGCTTTCCAAGCTTTTATTCCTTTGCTATATCGCTTAATATTGAAAGAGACTTGAAGAACTAAGATAACACCATTTAGAATTGTGTTAAGACATGGCGCTTTGATGACCTATGGTAACAGTTTCACCATTCCATGTCAAATACATTTGGATCAATTGAGCTTTTCTGCATCAGGTTCAAAATCGAACGCGAGTGAACAACAGGCCTAACTTCTGTAGCAAAATAGAGTTGTTCGGGGAAGAAAACCAGACGTCATAAATAGAAGCTACTTTTTTCTCAATGATGTGATAACTTTGCATATATAAAATTAGAGACAAAACATCGCCACCAATCGGACATATTTTTTTCAAGATAGCGACTTCTGTTGTGAATCATGTTTTCTGCCGTTATTTTACTATCATCAATATTTCATGAAATTGATGTAGCGTACTAGAGGCACTGTGTTCCGATCTATTAATCTTGACTATTTATCTTGTCACTTCGACCAATCATTGTGATTGTCTGATACATGAAGCCAACACCAAAGCTCGAAGCATTTTGAATGATCTTGAATTAGGGTGGTGAAATGGAAAGTTTTCAGTTTCTTCTTTCTTATGATAGTGAATAGTATGCACATTAAACAGAAAAGCTTAAAGGCACAAACTCAAGCAGTTTTTATATTTGCACAATATTTATACATAACAACATTTTTGTAAGCATCGACAAATAGGAAACAAGTAACAAGCTACCCTAAAATTAACAGCAAAATATCTCTCCTTACTATACGGCAAACTATTAAGTTTTTGTGCCACAAAGATTCACCATGCTTTCAATTTGCATATACACAATTGATAGTTGAGAAACTGCTCTAAGCCCGCCCACGTTCATTTACATAAGGAAATCATTTCTAATATATCAAGATGAAATTGTAAGGACATGCTGAACTAAATATTAAAAAAATCTAAATTTGAGCAAAATTAGATCAATGGTTGCTATGTTAATTTAGCTTCAAGTTACTGTATATTCCCCATATTTTAGTTAAAACGTGGGAGTAAGTCCCATACAGCAACCCACATTATGAAACATTAGGCAATTACTCGTACCTGACTGAGCTTACATTATTATAGAGGATCTATATCCTGGATCAGGTCACAAGGTCACAAATGACCTTGTTTTCATTTTTAAAAAAGCAACATCTACCACCACCCCGATCCCCACGAGACAAAAGTAAGATAATAAAAACCATGAACCCAAGACCCGTATAAACTCTTTCTTTTTCAAAAACCAACACCCTACCCTACAGAATATTTTCTTAGACCGTATGCCTCCTGGCTCTGCCACTACAAACTTGTTTTTATTTTTCAAAAACCAACACCCTACCACCCACCTCAACGAGCCAAAAGTATATTCATAGCAACTATGAGCCCAAGGCAACTACCATATCTTCTTTTTGTTTTTCAAAAACCAACAACAACACGAAAACATCTTGCCCCTATGCATCATAGTTTGGGCCACCACATTAAATGTTTTAAAAAAATAAACATTAAACATATGTGCTCTGAGGTTATAACCATTACTGAAGAAATAATTAACTCCTACTGCTTTTGAAATGGGTGAGATATCGCCCGTGCTTTTTTAAGTCAGACACTCCTTGGGTTAAAACCCATATGCTAAATTAGATAAGTAACAGGGTATTAGATGCCAGCTCTGACATTATAACTTATTTTGTAAAAATTAAACATTATTAAGTCCAGAGCTACTGAGACCATGACAAAGTAGCGGATGTGGGTGAGACACTGCAAGCCACACTTTAATGAACAATTTAGTACAATATTAGGGTATTAAACCACATGCTAGAATAAGAGATGAATGCCTACTATCTATTATTTTAGATTTTCAAATTAAAACATTTGTAAAATAAGAAAGAAATTTTAAAATGTTAGATAAATAAATAATGTACTATCATTTAAGACAAATAACAAGCAGTACATCTTACCCATGTGCAGCAGTTTAAAACATTAAACTAGCTAACAAGAGTTATCCAAGTTAACAAAGCAAATTAATTTAACAAGATACAAATATATTACCGTCACAATATCATCCAGCACAGTTCAGTGGTATGCTGTGTGTGATACACATCCGTGCCAGACTATCGGTTAGAAACTGGCTGCGATGTCAAACTTACATACTGTTACAACAGTTGTCTATGATACCGTCGTAGGCCACGAGCAAAAAGAGATCGTTAGCAGAGCGTAGAGGATTTTTCGCCCGTAACTTGCGACAGTGATGATACCCTGCAATCTGTCCTCCAGGCAAAACACAATAACCTCTCTCTCTCTTGGTACTATATGCAATTTGAGTGCTTTCTTTGGGTCTGTGTGTGAGTTGATCTGAGCATTTTTAGTCTTTTACCCATCTCTCTCTCTCTCTCTCTCTCTCTCTCACACATACACACACAGCTACTACATTTAAGGTTTTTTATTTTCATGCGAGTATGAAATAAGGACATAATCTGAAAAGGTTTTTATTTCTAATTTATTATTACTTCATGAAATTGAAAAAGTCATGAAACATAAAGAAATCTTTGTTGATTGTCTGATGATCTTATAATTCCCACATCATGAACACCAAGCTGACAACGTGATATACATACAGGGAAACAATG
Organism: Margaritifera margaritifera; assembly: GCA_029931535.1. Classification (NCBI taxonomy): domain Eukaryota; kingdom Metazoa; phylum Mollusca; class Bivalvia; order Unionida; family Margaritiferidae; genus Margaritifera; species Margaritifera margaritifera. The sequence continues at coordinate 1,115,195 of JAQPZY010001062.1, forward strand.
TTTAAACTTAATCCTTTTCTTGTTAGTCATGGTAATTACAGCTTTAAGATACGAGAAATATTTCCGTGGGAGATAATCTTTTCTGCCAAGATTCTTGTTACACGTAAACCATGTCCCATCATAGTTTCATGGGAACCGCATTGTATATCTTATTAACCATTATCAAGGCATAATAATGAAATGATGTCGACTGAAATAACACAAGAATATACGTCGGCTGTCACATATAATTGTCATTTCCTACTATTTTTGTCTGAAGTTAAGAAAGAAAGAAAAGGTATTTTATTTTTACCCCTTTGAAAATGCCTCTGGTTAGCAATATCATAGACCCCTTGTGACTATCAGTACACAATACATAACAACATATGGGATTCTCAATCCAAGCCAACGTCAATGTTTGTGTCTTCATTCAAAGATACACCTAGCAAACAAAGTATCCCAGTCATACAAACTGATCGATATGAACAAGTAATGTATTGGTATCCTACTCTCTATGATAAAATGATTTCTCTCTAATTTATAAACTTAAAAGAGAGAAATCATATTAAAACCAACCCAAGTACACACAGGCACAAGGGATCAAACCTGGGAACCACAGGCACAAAACTATCTAGATTGTTACAAATATATAACAAATGTATTTCCAGAATGAAATATCGGATACAAGCCCTGTTCGCCAGATTTGTCGCCTCTTTTATTGAGAGGGTCCTTGCATCTGTCCGAATCTTCGCATTCGTAACAATCAAAGGCATTCGCTGTAAAGATAGACATATAACCACAAAAGTGCACGAAAATTCGCACAATGAATGTGAAAGTTTCAAAAACGGCAGTTCGTGTAATTATGTTTTCGAACATTATTTACATCACAAATGCAAAATGAACAAGATAATACACAGATGTGAAAGTACAATCAAGATTGCGTTGAATGTTGCAAATAAGTTTTTTTAAAAACAGGTGCAAAGAAACAAAATAAGCGTTAAGATACAAATAATACCCAAGCTTATTATTAGTAAAGAAGTGATTATTACATACATAAATATAAATAAATGTGTATTTATTTATGTATTTATTTATTTCTTGATTTATAACATACCTAAGTTATTGCTTGAATAAGAAACTTAATATCCTTATGACTGAAAGAGAATTTTTAATGGTAATAATAAAATACTTCAACTTAGGAACACCTTTTTTCACATTCCTATATGTGTATGATTATGTTTTCTAGTATAGAACACCAGTGCATGATAATTCTATCTTGCCTCATACGTGGCCTTTATCCTGACTTGTGGACTATGCAGACCTTCTACTGCAATCATAGTGTGCACAACGTTGCAAAAGCTTCCCACTTTCAGTCATCACTTGAACATTCTTTTACAAGAATTAAGATAAACATTAATTATAGCACACTGGTTGAAGTTAAGTGTTCCACAAAGAAGCCGTTTTGCAATGATCGACCTAGCTACATGTACGTCTTCTTTAGTCCTTATCGAGTCGAAAAAGCTGTTGTTGTAAATGTTATTTTTTAAAAATTCATATTCTCATTATTATTTTTGAAGGAAAAATCAATTCTAGATCAACGTTGAATCGAGAACTATTTCATTATTTTTGTCTGTTTCAGTTAATCTTTTGGATAAAAGTGAACTTTACTTTTTGACCTGTTCACATTTGTATCATTGCGCAAGCTATCTGCAGTAAGTGTATATTCAGACGCTGTGTATTGCCATTACCTTAGCAATTTCAACCACTGTTCTTTGAAAGTTAAAATCTGTTTAAAAGTCATTGAATGTTTACATTGAATATTTCAGTGTAAACCTAAATTGTTACGCACTATCTTAGGGCAAGGAAATGTTCAATGGGTGTTCTACCGTTTGAAAGTTACAGCAGTATTCACAATAAGCCATTTTTACTTAGGCTTATTTTCTCTTTCATAAATTTGAGAAAAAGAATCCATCAGTATGCTTCAGTATATGATAGGGAACATCCATGCTCAGGATCAAAATTTTGCTTCAGACACTCGGCACAGCCTCATGTCTGATGCAAAATTCTGACTTTCAGGTTGAAATTTCCTATCCTACACCGATGCATATGATGAATTATATTAATCTCAATTAATCTGAGTAACAAATATACCAAGAGTTGCAAAATCTCACATTACCTGATTGCAGGGAGACACCAATCCCAAAGACAACCATGCACGTGACACCGAATATTCTCATTTTTACTGGAGGGTGTCTTTATGGATTTTCAGTAATGTAAATTGCAGATCACTGCGTCTCCCACTTTAATATATATTGTGGGGTTTATGGGTTTACGTATTTATACAGAAATTCAATTTGGTCGATAGTCTGTACAGATTTTATCAAGGCAAGCTTTTAAAAATTTGCCCCTCCCATTGGTAAAACTATCGAATGATACTGCATCTAGCAAATTGAATAGATTGTTATCTGACTACTGATTGGTTGTTGTCTGCTTCTGAAATCTTTATTCCAGTCATGCTAATACAGTCCTACCCGTTTATGTCGACATCCTCGGGCCCGAGGAAATATTGTCGACATAAGCAGATGTCGAGATAAGTGTTGGGAGGGGGGGTGACCTGTCAGTGAGCAGAATTTATACTTTGAGAAAACAAACAATGTAAATTTTGAGTTCATGAAGACAAAACCAGCGTGAAATACACGTCTATATTGACAAATTACATTTTGGTTACCTTTGTGTAATAAAATTCACAATGCATTAAGTGCATGTATATGAAAAATCCATGAATTCGTGTACGGGTCTCATGTTAGAAAATGTATGCATCTGTCATATCCTGATAGGAAACACATGTATAAAAATTGGTTGTCCTCATTTGATCTAACACGTCTTCACAATTCACTACGATAATCATTGTCGCCATTAGCACATGGTTGCATAGTTGTTATTTACATGCTACAAAGTACATGTACATGTACTTAAATTGGCCTAGATTTTGGTCAGCCTGAAACAATGTTCCCATCTTACTGAGGCTACCAAGGGGATGGGGCTATTCACAGGGAAATGATAAAGTGTATTTATTTACGGAAGTCATCGTGAAAAGTACATACAATTGAACAAGAGATAAGCGGCTGATATGATTAATAATTTACCTTCAACGTAGCCTTTCTTTATAGACTCAGCAGCTTTCATCCATCTAGACCAACAAGTTGTTCTCCTCCTTTTTTTTTTTTTTTTTTTTTTACTGGTCCACCACCAGTACAAAAAAAATAAGGCGGAGAAGAACTTGTTGGTTTATCATCCATCCTGACAGGGTGTTATGTTTAAGTGAAAAGTTTTAACAGACATATTTGCGAGATGCCCCACGTTCAACATCCTTAACAGCCAGATATTTAGTTTCCAGAGACTGTAAATTTAATCTGCGTTTTACGCTGCCGTTGGTAGCCATTGTAAACATAAATAAAGTTAAAAAGGAAACTTTCACAGCACAATAAACTTGTTTTAATCACCGATCACTTTGGAAAATGCAACAATCGATCAGATTTCATTGCTTTTATTCAAGTTTGGTGATGATTTTTTTTTATGAAGGGTGGATTGTTTTTATTGAACATTGTAACCGGCTTGCTTTGATGAAGGGTACATGTGTTTTTTAAGTCGCCGCGAGAGGCCAACTTTATAGGACCAAACAAAAGCCTGTTTTTTAATCCACCGAGTCATAAAGCCTGGCGGCAAGATCAACTAATTGTTGAACAAAGTACAGGTCGGAACTGGCCGCTCGTCGACATAAATGACCCGGCGGCAAGATCAACTAATTGTTGAACAAAGTATGGGTCGGAACTGGCAGCTTGTCGACATAAATGATTAGAAAACAAAGGATTTGTTCAAGTTGGGACCAAGGGCTTCTGTCGACATGTACGTTTATTTTTTATCTCGACGTCGACATAAGCATGACAAATTTGGTAGTAATTGTAGACCAACGGACCGGGACTTTGCTTTTTTGTCGACATAGGCGGCTTATCGACATAAGTGATGTCGATATAAGTGGGTAGGACTGTAATATATTAAAATAATTTCCTATGTACTAGAGGTTACAACAAAGGAGATACTACCGCTTAATTTTTAGTTTACACTGTGGAAAAGATGGATTCATCATCGCGATAAGTAGGTATCAAATAGGTAGGACTAGCACACTCGTGAAATTTATAAGAGTACATTCTATTGCGTAGGCTTCATTGACGCACAATATAAAACAATATCACTGTGATAAATTCTAATTCCATATCTCCTTATTTGTCAACATTGTCAGAGAGGTGATAGAAATATGTCATGATTTTAAGATAACGGCTTAATTTATGTATTTGATGTTACATCTTTGCAACAATGCTACATAAAGTATGCGTCGTCTTTTTAGTGGTTTTCTTTGCTATTGTATTGATTTTCTCCATGTTCGTATGCCTATCTCCATATTCTTTATCTTATCCCTGTTTATAATATAAAGAGTTTCCATCCTTTGCAGTCATTGATATATGGGTATTTTACCTTGAGGAAACAATTTCAGCACATATAGTCTTTCTCTTTAATGAATTATGGTATCTTACTGTTAATTTATATACAAAATATATTTTCTGGACAGATCTGCTTTAATTGATATTTCATGCAATCAATATTTGAAATAATTTATTATGCAGTAATTTAGAATGAGATTCTTATATCTGGGCATTCCTTTTTTATTCTTTTGGCTATTCATGTGTAAATATTTAAAACAGTACATGTCTTTCGGCTATTCATGTGTAAATATTTAAGACAGTACATGTCTTTCGGCTATTTCATGTGTAAATATTTAAGACAGTACATGTCTTTCAGCTATTCATGTGTAAATATTTAATAAAGTACATGTCTTTCGGCTATTCATATGTAAATGTTTAAGACTACATGTCTTTCGCCTATTCATGTGTAAATATTTAAGACAGTACATGTCTTTCGGCTATTCATGTGTAAATATTTAAGACAGTACATGTCTTTCGGCTATTCATATGTAAATATTTAAGACAGTACATGTCTTTCGCCTATTCATGTGTAAATATTTAAGACAGTACATGTCTTTCGGCTATTCATGTGTAAATATTTAAGACAGTACATGTCTTTCGGCTATTTCATGTGTAAATATTTAAGACAGTACATGTCTTTCGGCTATTTCATGTGTAAATATTTAAGACAGTACATGTCTTTCTGCTATTTCATGTGTAAATATTTAAGACAGTACATGTCTTGTTTTTTTAGGTCTGGGCACTGTCATCAGATTTGATGGTAAGCATTGCCTTGTGCTTACCTTACAACTACCAAACTACACACTTGTCTCAATAACATGGGAATGTATCTTCATCCCGAGATATATAGAGGATATCAACGTTTTTGGAGTACATATAAGGAAATATTTCACAATGAATTTCGGTTTGCAATACACGCTCATCTATGCTCGATTTCTCCATCATTTTCAAACATGATTATGATTGTGATGAGAGTTAAATCGCTACTTAAACAATTGTATTACTATATTTTTAATCAAGAGCGTTTATCTGAAACTTTTTACCGTTTGTCGTAGAGTGTAACAGGTATACGATACTGTATGGGGGACACAATATCGAATAGCAAGAGGTAATGTAATTTCAGTCCCTGATAATGAATGCATTAAATTATGTGGAAAAGTAATTATAACAGAGGCACATTCTGTTGTTTGGATTTCGATTTTAGGTATTTCTTGATGACGCCTACTCATTGATTACATAAGTGTATACTAGAGGGTCTAGAGACTGTATACTATATGATCTGTTTATCCTGATGGAGAGAGAGAGAGGTGAAGAAGAAGAAGAAGAAGCAGAAGAAGAAAAATGAAATAGGCTTAAAAATGGAAATACAGGTTTGAATAACCTACATATGGGCAGATATATTTCCTAAATGGGAAAAGAAAGTAGCTTCAAATGTGATATCGCCACTGATACATTTCAATGTCTCATTATGAAATATATAATAAATAACTCTACCAAAAGTATGTATTTTTCACCATAGAGACTTTTGTATATGCTAACCTGTTGTATAACCTTGAAATTTCTTTCTCGCACTTAAAAAGCCTATTCTTATGACTCTAGGTCTTAAAATAATGTAACACTGGAAAACTGTACGCACTCATAGTCACTGTCTGGCAACATAATTAAGACAAACACGTGTTGTCAACAATGTACTGTGCCATTTTCTTTTAACTCTGACCTTACATTACCGTATGTAATTGTGTACGAGAAGAATTCATGATGAACATTATTTCCATATGGGACAAGCAGTATTGATGCAGTAGTTATTTATTATTGTAATTAAGAAAAGAAAACAATACATTTTTTTCTTAATGATACTGTTCTACAATGATACATTTCAACAAGGATTTGGATTTCAAACTAGTATCGGCAAAGACTATTTCTCTTATTGTACAATATAGTCTAGAGTGCTTCCTGTTTCATTCTTCTAAAAATAACTTACAATGGGGCAATCTCAAAATTTTGAAAAGACATTTTTACATAATTATAACAACAATAATGACCAACACTTAATTAAGCTTGACATATTTACACATGTTGTAAGGGTATATATATATACCGTATATATATATATATATATATATATATATATATATATATATATATATATATATATATATATATATATATATATAATAAATATTTTGAATTGTAGATTTATGTATAATATCAAATATAATGTGTAATATGCCATTTATATTTCCTCATTTTATTAATAAAATCACACATTTTTAACAAATATGGTGTTGAATTTATTTTAAAAAATGGAATCACACCTCCACTTAATTACATCTCAAGAAGCAAATTATAATTTTTTTTAAATATATATTTTAAGAATTTATAAAAATAATTTCTTGTGTATAGCTTTCATTTATTTGATTAATAATAATAAAAATAATAAATATTTTCAAACATTGACTCAATTAGTTACAAAGAATGTTATCTTCTGGACCTCATTTATAAACATATATACCAGCTAGTAAGAAAAATTATCCTTTCACACTCACACAGACAGACATACATACACACATTACACTAATAGAAAAGACAAACTTCACTAAGTATGTAATTTTTTTAATTTCCTAAACAGGATTCCCAAATGTACTTGGATATATTGATGACATTTTTATCAAGAGCCAAGTACCACAGGAAAATGAAGCAGAGTATTTACACAAAAAAAGTTTCCATTCTTTGAATGTTCTGGTATGAAATGTTTCTGTTTTTATTTAGTCATCAAGAAGCTGTCATATTTACATGTGCAAGAAGTCAATGTAATAACATATTATATTGAATGGGAATAATACCCTTACCAAACTTTCAAAAACATGCATAGAATATCACAGACTGAAAAAATAATTAAAATTGTACACATTTACTTTTTGGAGTGCAAAATGTAGACTACCATACAATTTATGAATGCACACAGTATTCCCATCAGAAGATATAGACCACTCTCTCAATGATCCCTCTGTGGTCATGTGCTTTATTTACTAGGCTAGCTCAGCTATGGAGTATGAGTAACTTTCCACGTGCTTTATCTATTAGGCCAGCTCATCTACAGGCTATGAGTAATTTTCCATGTTTGGTTCTTGTCTCTGGATGTTCACGTTTCTTCACCTTATGCAAAGACCACTTGTGCCACTACATACCCATTTGGTTCCAAATACCTTATCAGTCACTGTATCATGATATAAAAAATACTTACTGATGCATGCTAATGACAGAATAGGATTAATTTAAAAATGCACACTAATTTCTTTTAATTATAGCATTTATCCTTTGGTACAAGTGTGGGTCTTTTAATTTATTTGTGATTAGATTATCATCAGATTAAGCTATATTACATAAAAAATATGAATAAAAATGTGTGATCAGCTTATCACAAAATATGCAGTGATCATTAGATAATTATGGTGAACTATAATACTTGTAAAACACATATCCCCATGCTCCACTGCTTTTTCAAAACTAACTATCCACCAGTCAAAATCTAACTCTCTGATCAATGTGCATTTGATTAGAATAGAAGCAGGGGCCAATTTAAGTTGAATACTAGTATATGAATTCATTTCTTAATGCCAGCTGTGTGTTTGTGTGCAGATATATACATATCTCTTTACTTCCAAAAATATGCCACCAGTGTCAATGATAGTTGCATGTATACATTAATTTTTTCATGCCTAATAAAATCATACAGAGTGAGGATCTCAATATCTAAAGTTGTGACCCTGACAAAGGGGTTACAACTGTATGGAACCAGTGGTATTGCTCATAGGTTCCATTCAGTGCTACCTGTTACATTGGTTAGCAACTAGGTCAGTTTTCAAACACACCAATTTTCATACATGTTTGTTGCAAATTGAGACTTATGTACAATTTTGTTTTGTTAAACTCACTCCTTAACCACACCCCAATGTCTGGTTGCACCAGAATTTAAAAAATGCTGTGCAAATTGAAAGATCACCTTAAATATTATCTACCAGTTAGGAATTTCTCTTGAATAGTTTAGGATGATTTCTGCATAATGACTTGTGCACATCTTTCACAACATCAAAATCATCACCAAATCATTGTTAAATATAAGGAATTTAATCAACCTATAACATGAAATTTCAGGACTGCACCATGGGATACTACTTGGTGACTCGGGTTACCCTTGCCAAAGTTTTTTTATGACACCATACCTAAACCCCCATGAACCCCGTATGGAGAATTACAACAAAGCCCATTGCAGAACCAGGGTTTTAATTGAAGACATTTAGTATTTTGAAGAGAAGGTTTCCTTTCCTACACTTTGGGCTTACGATCTCATCCAAGAGGGCTTGTCAGTTGACAGTGGCCTGTCCTTGTCTACACAATTTAGGTATAGACAGAAAGGACATCATTGGACATAATGACAAAGAGGATCTCATGATATGAATGGGCCAGAGATGAATGACATTATGGGCAGTATGTTAAGAGATCATATTGCCTGCACCTTCTATTAAGTCTCATTTGGCATATGGTATCTATGTAGTCTCCAGATATATTTTAAAACAATTATCTTTGCTGTTATATATTACACGTTTCGTCTTTATAGCAAAATTAAGTTATATGCAGAATATAATTAAAAACCTTAGCAAGACATATTTACACAATATTATTACAGTGGTCCCCCTCTTGAACGGCCCCCCTGACCAGCGGCCACCCGCTTTATACGGCCACAATCCCTTGGCACCGACGAGTTTGTGTTCAAAAGTACCCCTCAAGGATGGCCACCCCTCTAACGCGACCAGCGGCCAGGATTTTAGTGCAAAAACGGTCAAATTTACCCCTCGCGAGCGGCCACATAATGATTGTTTACCGAGTAAAATCTTGATAATATTTTTTAATTTCTCAATTCAACACATTGACATTTTGTTCCAACATGCCAATAAAGTAACTTTATAAAGTAGCAAAGAGGTAAGTAATCCGATTATCCTTACTGCCATGTGTTCCTTAGATGTTAACTTTTGTCACTTTGATAATTACTGGCTATTATTACCACCGATAATTATCAAGATGACAAAAGCTAACCGCTGAGAAGCACAGCATTGTTCAGCTCAAGTCAGCGTGACATCCGGTCGCCAGATAGTAAAATGGTATGTTACCCTTTCTGGCTTCACTCTAATAGATTATGAAATGTACATAACCGGGTACCAGACTGGAGAAGACGAAAAAAAGTCGATCACGTGACAGACTCACTTCCGTTGTAAACACTGTGCCTCACGCGTGATTGCCCGCGAAGGAATAAGTTGTCGCAAAATATCGTCCGACATTCTCAGTTTAGAACAAAAAGTGAAAGCAATTAAATTAAACGAAAAGAGGGAGAGTCTTTTGATAACTACTGAGAAATTTTATGTCAGAAAGATTCAAATAAACATCGTCAATATACATTCAACTGCATTGAGTGGGAAGACGGAATCGACGGACGTACAGGGATAGTTACAACCAAATGTTTGTGCCCCGAATTTACCGACAATGTGGTTTTGCACCACGATTAATGATTATTCATAGTTTTTTAAAATAACATTGATATTAGTTTTATCATATTGAGTCCTTAACCAGATAATATTCCTGTGATTTTTAAATGAAAATATTAAATATATAAAAATTAGTTGCATCTTTTATACTTTATATGTAGTTATTACTCACAACTGTGTGATCCCCCTCTAGAAAGGCCACCCGTCTTATAAGGCCACTTTCTTGCTGCAGAAGGGGTGGCCTTATAAGAGGGGGACCACTGTATGTTCAATATATTTTCTTCTTTCACAGAAATCATATTTAGGTGTGCAATGAAGAAAGAAATGCATACTAATTTAATTGGTCATACTAGTATTTTTCTTGCCTATCAGTCTTGTCTGAAGTTGAATGGAAATACATGTAATAGCAGAAGGTTTGAGACAAAATCTTTCTCAAACATTCAGAATGAATGTGTCAAGTTTAATAATAAATATAAAAATAATGAATTAATTTACCTAACTGAGCCTGATTTTTCACACATGATGATTAATTGTTGAAGAAGATATATTAATATACCATATTTAGAGCATACTCAATTACTAGTATATCATAAGTAATTTGATTTTCGTCATCATCAATCAGCAGCATCAGCATTAGTATTAGTATAGTCAGAATACTATCTCATGAAGAACACTGCTAATGTAACATTAATCTGCAAAAAGGATCTTTTGAACACAATGGACAATACTCAAACAGCAGATGCAGTTCTAATGTTTGAGTATAGCTGATGTCACAAAAGTACATTAAACCAGCCTGAATCAGCCACATCATGTAAGGATATAATTTCATTCAACATTATTTATTTGTGCAATATCATTATGTAGAAAACAAAACAGAATAATATAACTTGAAAATGAATGGAAAAAATGTGTTATATTTAATGATCACAGCTAGAATGTACAAGGATAGGTGATCCTCTACCTTCTCCATAGCAATTTGGTAATTTACCACTATAAACACCTCCTAACTTTTATTAAGTACAGTGGTCCCTCGCAATTTTGATAATATTTGAAATCTGATATTCAATTGATATTCACTGGAGTAACACACTGGACTTTTTGTTCTTCTGCAGGGCAACATAAAAGTCAGTACATTCCAATGTATCAGTGCTTCACACATATTGCCATCTGTGAAAAATAAATTGATATATCAATGCTGCATATTTTAATCGAGTGTTTGTCTTTCAATGAAAATTAAGGATAATATCTAAATATATTTGTATATGTGGTTGGAGGTGGGTGTGTGGAGAAAGTGAAAGGTTGTGAGGAAGAGAGAAGGGACTATACTGAACCATCCAATTACAATGTTTGAAATGCATCATTTTGATTATCTTAATTTAAAATGACAATAGTTAAGAGTCCTTTCTATATGTGTGGTGGTGGTGGAGATAGTGATGGTAACAATGTAAAACATTCATAGTGATCGATTATTGTCTTAGTTTAACTTAGCCATATGTACATAGACAATTAATATATCTATGAGTACATTTAAAAATATTTGCTAATGTTGGTTCTACAAATATTGTAGTAATTGAAATAACTACACATTGTCATACTAGTGTCAAACAGTGAATGATTAGAATAATTACAAATGCTCATTGTTTTGTTGTTTCAAATGATAACTTGTAACTACCAGTATGAACTTAGCGTCTTCTTTATACATTTCTTCTAGCTACATATAAGTATTCCTTTAAAACAAGGAAAAATTCAGTACAAAAATACAAACATGCTGTGTTTCATGAATAATAATTAAACTGTTTGGAATTACCACTAATTGTATTCTTGTTTCTTACTTTGCTATCCTCAGTGAATGAGAGTAGTAAACTAAAAGAAGGAAAAAAATCTCTTATGAAAAGATTAACTGAAAATAAAAATTTAACATGTGTATGTAAATCAAAATCTAATTATCCAAACACAATTCATCATTCATGTCTAATATTAAAAACAAATATTTCATAATAAGTTAGAAAAAAGTATAAATTCCAAAGAAACTGCAAATGATTGCAAAAATATGACTGTTCCTAATTCTGACAAATTTAAATATTGTAGTAGTACTCCTAACTTCTGTCAGCTTCATATGTCATTCTTATTTTGTTCTTTTTTATGAACATTAGTAGATAATATTATACACCTAAATGTTATTAAGTAAATCTTCCACATTTCTTTTCATATAAGGTAAGCCACTATATGAAAACAGAATTTGCAATTACACTTTCTTATTTAATGTGATAACTATGTGAAAAAATTACATAAATTTCAAGTAACATTTGAAAATAACATCATTGTGCTATGATTTCTATTTTTAAAAACTTATGACATTTTAAGGAACATATTTAATTACTATATGATGTTTTATTAAATTCATAGTTCTAATTACTGCAATAAATATATACAAAAGTAGTGACAGAAATTAAAACCTATATACTAAAATCACTTTTAAATAAATTGTATGCATCATGGAGTTTTGTATCAGTGTATAATTAATTGTCAAGATATATATATATATATATATATATATATATATATATATATATATATATATATATATATATATATATATATATATATATATATATATATATATATATATATATATAAATAAAATAAAATAACTTTAGTTTAATTTGTTGAAATAAAGATTATTATGGCAATTTATACACAACAAAACACAGATCCAGTTAAGCTTTTATTTATAATTATAATGTTTGCCTAGGGGGACTGTCTGCTGCTACTGATGAAACTGTTTTGGTTCATTCTGTCAGTGAGAGATTCAGCGGTTACTGAATGGCACAACGTGGTTGTACAGAGGTCACAGCTGGGCTGTGAAACTCTCTGACAGAATGTTATGGATAACCCTTGAGTAAAGTTTCTTCAGCGGAAACTGAAGGAGCCCAGCGAAGACTGGGCTGTCCAACAAAGGTTGGGATGACAGCGGCAACTGTGTGGACTTCACTCAATGGGTTAAGTTTGAATATGCCATATAGTGCAGACATTAAATTCTTGGGTGAATAAACGGAATGGAATGAAGTGAATGCCTTTTATTTAATGTATGCAACATGCAGCAGCACAGACATTCCTGTGTCCATTGAACACTGTAGGCGTTGAGGCGGGGATGGCGGCGGTTCGACAGAAATATGCGAGCTGTCGCTCTCCACTCCAAACTAAGAACAATTTAACAAAAACGCTGCACGTGACAGCTGGGAATGTTTGGATTGGCTGGCAAGTGATGTATTAATATAGCTCATGCATATTAATGTGAACTATTTGCAGGAATGGTAGTGAATGGGTCACCTATTGCTGTGTATAAACTATGCTTAAGCAATCGCATAAGCAACAATTTATACACAACAAAACACAGATCCAGTTAAGCTTTTATTTATAATTATAATGTCTGCCTAGGGGGACTGTCTGCTGCTACTGATGAAACTGTTTTGGTTCATTCTGTCAGTGAGTGATTCAGCGGTTACTGAATGGCACAACGTGGTTGTACAGAGGTCACAGCTGGGTTGTGAAACTCTCTGACAGAATATTATGGATAACCCATGAGTAAAGTTTCTTCAGAGGAAACTGAAGGAGCTCAGTGAAGACTGGGCTGTCCAACGAAGGTTGCGATGACAGCGGCAACTGTGTGGACTTCACTCAATGGGTTTAGTTTGAATACGCCATATAGCGCTGACATTAGATTCTTGGGTGAATAAACGGAATGGAATGAAGTGAATGCCCAAAGAGAACATATGTGCAGCAGATGTTGTCCCCCAAGAATGTAATAAGCTGGGGAAGCCTTCAATGTTCAATGAAGAGAAAAAAAAGAAAAAATGTTTGTTTATACAACAGCAGCATATCAACAACAATGGAAAAGAATAGTATACACACATGTAGAAACAAATCGACAATGGCAAGAAACAGCATGCAAATACTACAAGTAGACTGGTATTACTACTGTAATGCTAGACTCGTACTTATCAAGACAAAGTCACATGAACTGAAATAAGTCTATGATATGTGAAAATGTCAAATCTTGTGTGAATGTCTCAGAGTGGTTCCATGCGTGCTTAAAACACTGCACTATTTCACAGCAGTCATATCAAACATAATCGAAAAGATAGGTATACATACAGGTAGGAAAAAATCGACAATGGCAAGAAACAGCATGCAATTACTATAAGAAGACTGATATCACTACTCCAACACTAGAATATTGCAATTATCAAAACAAAGTCACCTGAATTGCAAGAAGTCTATGATATATGTAAATGTAAAGTCTTGTGCGAATGAATGGCCAAGAGTGGTTCCATGCATGCTAAAAACACTGCAGTGTTGCACAGGCATCTGATCATGTATCGACAGCATTATGTGAAATAATTGCATACCAATCCAAGTAGGACGATGGTGGCATAGCATGAGAAAGATACATCTTGGAAGATGGCAAAGACGAACCCGCGGGAAATTGAGAATGGAAATGATTCAATGATCACATCCAACTTGGGCAGGAAGCAAGATGATCACATCCATGAAATGGGCAGAAGAAGACCATGAGAATGCACAAACACCTCCATGAATTGAACACACCGAATGCACATATGGCAATGACGATGATGGATATGCACAAACACCACAAAATGAACACTGGTATCACACGCGTGCAGAACTCCAACATATGATGAATATAGAAACACAATGCACGACTATGGAAACTGGAACCACAGCAATTACATCACATGGCAAAGCACCGTAGAACTGGATCCAGAAAAACATACCCAGGATAGAAGAACACTGTGAATGTGAGACCTTCTATCCTTGTATGTTGAATACAGCATGATCATGGTCGCTGTGTATTGCTATCCGCATCCATGGCCATGGCACCCTGCGCTGCCCAGATAGCACTGTGAGGAGTGCGAATGTATCTTGTGTAACAATCTGAAGACCACCGGCCCAGAACTTTGATGATATGGTCTTCCAGCCGAGCCGCTGCCGCTGAAGTAGCTGCACCTATACGGAATGAATGGCCACTAAACTGAGAAGTGTCCATTCCCATCTTACGGTAAACAAGTTGCATGTGATTAAGGAACACAACTCTTGATAACGCTTGACCTGTAGACGTAATGAAGAGTGGGGCATATGGCTGGGGTGATGAGTGTCTCCTGAATTGCATAAAAGTCTTCAGAGCAGAGAATGGACATATAGCACGACCTGCGGCATGAAACTGAACGGTCACACCCTTACGGAAAGGGTCGGTTTTTGAAGATTTTAACTTGAGAAAAGCAGTTTCTAGGTGGAAGTGCACATCGCCGACACAGAGATGAATGGTTGGATTGAAGGAATCCCGAACAGTGAATTCCCCACATCTCAGAAAGCCGAAGAAAGAAACTATGCAGACAGTCAATAACAGCAAATCGGTGTGTGTGTCAAACACTCCTCCTCGCAGAATTGTACAAATGCTTGTTAGGATATTGTACGTAATAGGCTGGCACAGTTTTGCAGGTGAACCTTGAGTTTTTTTGATGGCCTGGAGGATGGTGGCAAGATGAGGCAGATTATTTCTGTCTGTGGTGAATGGTGATTGCAAACCAGCCTGCATAAACTTGAACCTAATGCCACAGGTACAATTTTTTTGTAGAATGCTTCAAGTTGAAGTAGATTAAGGTGTCCTCCGTAATATCTGGCAAAAGTTGCATGTTTGAGGTGAAGCCACACATCAGCATGAAGGTCCTAAAAGCGTTGAATGCAGTGTTGTAGTCGATTTGTGTAGTAGGGCTTAAAGCCTGGTTCCATAAAATGTCTACCTCTGTATCCAGGTCCACAAGACTTCCGAGGGTGGGGGCATTTGCAGGGTTGTCGATCTGCGTCCTGAGCCAGTACATGAAATTTCTGAAATTGAAGGCGGGACAAGGCATCAGCTGTATTGTTGACAACTCCAGGAATGTGTTTGGCAGAAAAATAAAAGTTACAAGAAGCCACACACCATGTAAGTTTACGCATTAATTTCATTATATGCATACATTTAGATCTTCCCTTTAGAAGTATATTCACTGTGACCATATTATCACATAGAAATATTATACATTTGCCTGCCCATTCCGCACCCCAAATAATAGCAGCAACAACGATGGGGTACAACTCCCTGAATGCCATATAGAAATCATTCTCCACAGATAAAAGCATTTTAAGATCATCAGACCATGCAGCTGCAAACCAGTGAGTTTTGAAGTAACCCCCATACCCTACTGTGGATGAAACATCTGTGCATAATTCAAGTTTGTCCGATGTTGTGGACTGATTGTCAAAAAACATAGAAACTCCATTCCACGTAGCCAGGAATTGGTGCCACATATATAGTTCCTCTCTGCAATTTGCATCTAAGTGTACATAATGAATGAATTCCCTGACTTTGGTAGATAGTCGTATGAGGTACGACACGAACACATGCCCTGGCAAGATAACACGGGTAGCAAAATTTAAGTGGCCCAGTAACTGGAGCAGTTCTCACTTGCGGACACTTCGTTTGTTAAGTGTTTAATGTAGTTCACAATACCTTCCACTTTATCCCGTGGTAAACGTGCTTGCATTTGTTCAGAGTCTAGAATTATTCCCAAATATTTTATAACTGGTCTTGTTTGGAGCCATGGGAATCTTCAATCTGTTGAAAATTTAAGTCAACAAAGTTCTCTCACAACATGCAGAAAGTCGTCAAGGAGGTGCAAGATGACGTCAATACCATAATTATGTTTGGCTATCTAACAAATCGCCTCAGACAAGGTATCAAATAATTTCGGACTTGAACATGACCCGAAGGGGAGGCGAACACAAACGTAATAATGTCCTCTCCATTTTATGCAGAACAAGTACCATTGCGAAGGCGCAATGGGAATCTGTTTGAAAGCATCTGAAATGTCAGTTTTGCACATAATAGCTCCCTTTCCATAACTCTGAATGATTCGGATGGCATCATCAATCTTGACATAGCTTAGGGAGCATTTATCCTTGTCAATAATAAGTCTCTTCTTTTTTGAATATTTACCTTCCACGATACCGACAGGACTAACTCTGTAATTTGGATATGGTGGAGATGGAAAAGGGCCAAGCATGAAACCTTTGGCACATTCCTTTGCTAATAACTGATCCACAATATTCGGTTGTTTAGAAGCAGAAAGCAAGTTTTTGCACTCTTTTGTAGGCAAGCGAGTTTTATGCACCATAGTGTCGAAACCATGTTTCAGACTGGAAGACAAATATTGAACGAAGTTCTGATCAGGATGATGAAGGAGTTCAAGCTGCAATCTGTTGATGTCAATGGGGGTGGAACCATGTGGCGAGAAAGTAGGTCAGATTTGTTGCATTTTCTCTGGCACTGATTTGCGAGGGGTATTGACATTGCATGTACCAGTGCTGGAAAAACTGTGCAATGGGTTCTTTGGGCAGGTGGCTTACCATGTGCTTACCATCGAGGATCTGCTTCCACTGGATTTCGGATACTATGTTGATTGCTGGTAGTATTTCCGGCGAAACTCCCGGGGACTGCATCAGCTGATTGATCGACATCGCAAGCTGGGCGACTGGCGTTGATGAGAGATGTATCGAGTTGCCTAAGAATAAATCTGGTGAAGACGCCTGTTGTCGTGCAATGATGTGAATAATGCTATTATTGAGGTCAACGATAGAATGCTGAATGGAGTGGATTGAGGTCATTATATTGGCGGTAGACACTGTGTTTACATCAATGGCGGCCATGTCGAAAGTAGTTCCTATATCCGGAATACTGCACTGCACTGCTGTTGCCACGTCACTTATTTCCGCCGAAGTGAATCCCTCTGCCGTATCCTCACGAACAATTGTCGCACTATGGCTACGTCAATGTGGAGTTGGATGTGGAATGAGAAATGCAACTTCTTCTTCAGACTGACGTGTGCTTGGTTGCGATTAGGTTCGGTAGTTCCTTTCTTGTCTCAGTAAACAATCAGCAGGCCTTGAAATGGTGGAAGGGGCATTATCCATGTATAGCTGCCTTAAGGCATGCTTTGGGAGAACAGCAGACACTTTAATGCCTATAGATTCAAGTTTCTGCTTTAAACGGAGAGTAGTCCAGTTGAAAGGATTGTCCAAGTCGTATGGGACTGACCTCGGTCTTCTTGAAGAGCGTGACGCCATTGTTTGCAGACAAAGGAACGACCTTGAGGGTCCAGTGAACGGCAATGAAACTACTGATGAATTCATGGAATGAGAAGAGGAAACAAATGGGGAATTGTAGCTCCGGTATACAAAGTCCGTGTTGTGAAAGAAAGCAAGAGATGCACACACGAAGAAAAGTTGTAAAGCGCAATTCGACAGAAATATGCAAGCTGTCGCTCTCCACTCCAAACTAAGAACAATTGAACAAAGACGCTGCACGTGACAGCTGGGAATGTTTTGATTGGCTGGCAAGCGATGTATTAATATAGCTCATGAATATTAATGTGGACTATTTGCATGAATGGTAGTGAATGAGTCACCTATTGCTGTGTATAAACTATGCTTAAGCAATCGCATAAGCAACAATAGTTTTTTCAACCAGTTTGGTTTGAAATACTTGACAAAATTTATAAAGAGGTAAATGGTGTATTAAATTGTTAAAAAAAATGCAAAATCATCTTACCTCTTTGCTTCAGATTGGCATATTTTTTTTCTGATTTCATGACGAGTCCATGGGATTGAGGTGCTCGGACTGAAAAATGAGGAATTATAAAGTGTATAGATCGTTTCATATTATATTCTACATGCTGCATAAGTTGTTTTTTTTTATAAATACAAACTGAAGATATTAGGATGAAAATCATCAGTTATTTTTAGGCAGTGTAAAGACTGAGGTATTATTTATAACAGTTAATAATTTTCATTTTTAAGGAATCTTTCTATTAGTTAGTAGGTACTGATTATGTAATAATATAACAAATTTTTAATAGATTCAATATTAAAGATTGAAACAAATCATACAATATCAAAATCAACTTGTAATAATAACAATACTAAGATTAATAATAATAATAATATTATTATTATTACAACTACTACTTTTATTAATTGCATTTATTACAAATACAAATGATATTATGATTATGATTATTATTATTATTGGAAGCAACTTATTAAACCAGCCATGAAAAAAACCACACATCTTTAAAAATAAACATCTTGTATGTTTGATTTTGTTTTATACATGTGAGAACATACAAAATCAACAAGAGTTAAATTTGTCTGGGATTACTGCTGTGATGCATTGTTTACATTCAGTTTGTGTGTATTCTAAAGAAATTAATGTGTTTCAATCTAAAATAAGTGATAAAATATTGTTTACTATAAGAAATAGTACAATCTGCATACATTATAAGTTCTAATTTGTAAAATCCTAATTATGATCGATCTATATCGTATACTGATACTGGCAATACATTATACATTACATACGCATTAACATTTAAACTTCTTCCCATGCTCTTTCTTTCACTAAAAATCCCTGCTGACTCCCCTTAAATTATCCAAAAGAGCAGTTTCTCTTTTCCTAACTTCTGATAATAAAAGGATTTCTTGCTCTTTATCGAATATAAGGCAACTGTGTTTTGGCGCAGCATTCGTATCTCCTGTGGAGGACACCATGATTATTTACATTGGATACACATGACAGGTACTAGACACCTTTTTCTTATCACCTTGCTGAAGAGCATTAAAGTGACATAACATGTCACGTGATTCAAGTAAAACAATCAACTCAAGATCCTGAGTTTTGTACACAGAGGAGAATATCTCGAAAGCAGGTCAAGATCCACTTTTGAGACCAAATACTTCATGCAGTAAAAATTCCAACTCCAAATATCGAGTTCCTACTCCAGTTTCAGGTACTTCTGAGATCTTGGGGCCTGAAGTCCTGACCATAGAGAAGTAACCAAATTCGACAAAACAATCCTGACCCACACGTGTGACAACTGTATCCCTCGCAGAAACTTGATGTGCACTACCATCCAAATCCAGTATGTGTTGAATGCAACTTCCTGTCCTTGGAAGGGATACAAACTCCACACTAAATTAATGACAAGACTTACAGCATAGAAAATCAATGCGCACTACCAACCACAACAACAAAAAACAATCTTAATCCGTCCGAAGTCCTGACCATGTAGAAAGAAACCAAATCCGAGAAAACAATCCTGACCCATGCATGTGTGACAACTGTGTCCATTGCAGAAACTCTATGTGCAATACCATCCCAAAAATCCAATCTGGGTTGAATGCAACTTCCTGTTCTTCGAAAGGGATACAAGTTCCAGACTATGTTGATGACGACTTTCCAGCATTGACAATCGGTGCACTCAACCAAACCACAACCACAGAAAAACAATAAAAATCTGTCATGAAACCCTGACCATGGAGGAGAAGTAAAATCTGACAAAATAATTCTGACCCAAGCATGTGTGACAACTATGTCCCTAGCAAAAACTCCATGTGCACTACCATTGAAAAAATCCAATCCTTGTTGAATGTGACTTCCTCTCCTTCGAAGAGATACAAGTTCCAGACTACGTTGATGACAAGACTTTACAGTGTTGAAAACCAGTGCACAACATAAAAAAAACAATCAGAATCCCTCCTGAAGTCCTGACCATGCAGAAAAAACTAACAAAAAAAACCCCTAATCCGACAAAAGAATCCTGACCCATGCATGTGTGACAACTGTGTCACTCACAGAAACCAGGTGTGCACTAGCATCCAAAAAATCCAGTCCGTGTAGAATGTGACTTCCTGTCTTTCGAAGGGATACAAGTTCCAGACTATGTTGATGATGAGACTTAGCAGCATTGAGAACCAGTCCAATCTACCAAACCACAACCACAAAAAATAATTTAAATCTGTCCTTAAGTACTGACCATATAGAAGAAACCAAATCCGACAAAACAATCCCGACCCACATGTGTGACAACTGTGCCCCTCACAGAAACTTGGTGTGCACTACCATCCAAAAAATCCAACCCATGTTGAATACAACTTCCTGTCCTTGGAAGGGATACAAGTTCCAGACTACAGTGATGACAAGAATTTCCAGCATTGAGAACCAGTGCAAACTACCATACCAAAACAAAAAAAAACAACAATCTGAATCCGTCCAGAAGTCCTGACCTTGGAGAACACACCAAATCTGACAAAACAATCCAGACCTATGCAAGACTGACAACTGTGTCCCCCACGTAAATTGGGAAATTGTGTTTCGAGGACAGTCAGTTTACACTTTTTGCAGTAAATCAAAGTCAAACTAATATATCTTCAAGAAAGGGATACCTTAAACTTACTCAGCAAAATATTATCAAGTTTCATGTACTACTAACAAATTTGTAGCCATCTGAAATGATGCACTGTTGCTGTTCGGCAATGTGCGACTTTGAGACCTGATGTGCCTACAAGTGAGAAATTCAATTTGTAATAACTTTTTCATTTATTGGAATTTTTTCATGCAGTAAAATTTAATTTGAAATTTGGAACAATCTCTATCAGCAAATTTGAGTCAAAAGTGCTAATGGTACTAAATTTAATTTTTGTTTAAAAAATAAAAAGGTTGGTCAATATTTTTTTGAAACAATTTTAATTTAAAGTTTTAATTATAATCAAAATTAAAAGTCAGAAACTGCTACATTTTATATAGCAAAGTTGACAAATATCTGCTGAGCACAACAAGTGGTCACTCATGCACAGGTTAGATAGGGTATTCAATCTAATGGCAGTGGGGCATGACGGCTCCCTGTAGAATGCCAGAGAATATACTATACAGCCAAGTCATCAGGTACTGCACTTGGCAATGAACAAATACTGACACTTGCCATGTGGTAGTTGCAAGGTGTCAGAGATGTGTCTAGTTGTCAGGGTAGCCGACATTAATCCAAACATTACAAATAAATATGGGAGCTGCACCAAGGTTTAGCATATCAATGCAAAGTGCAGTACTGAATGCAACGATGAAAGGTGACCATAAGAGAAGAAAAACACAGTTCCAGGGAGGTAATTCACCTTGGAATAAGGGCAGTACTTTGAGTAGTGAAGACTTGCTCACTACCTCTGTTTCACCACAGCCCAGGATTGTTGCCAGAATGAGTGAAGCTGAATTTTCCATAGTAGTCAAGTCAAGTGCTGATGGAGCCTCTGTACGAACACGAGACTGTGAGGGTGCATTCAAGCCGCTTCAACTGCCGTGGCCTGTTCTCAGTACCAATTCATACCTGAAAAGGACAACAGAATGTCGGGGCTTTGGAGGAATGAGACTACAAGATAATGAAAACATGGCAGATGCATGGAATACATCTCAAAAGTATCATCACCAAGCATACCCCCATTGCAAACTTTGGGCCCCATCTACCTGAATATACCTTCCTATCTGTGGAATGGAATAAACACGACACAACACAAGAGATCCAATCCAAAGCATTCCACAACAATATCCATTGCAGAGAAGATGTGCCCTCTACTAAACAGTCTCGGTCTACATGAATATACCATCATGTCCGTGGTATGGAACAAACGTGAAACAACACAACCAGTTGAGATGCAAATAGTACTGAATAGACCCCATCGACATGAATACACCTTTATGACCATGGAACAGAACAAACGTCAAACAAAAGAAGCAATGCATTCCATAATCAGGAGTATGGATGTGTCCACTAATGAACAGTCCCCATCTACATCAATATATCTTCCTGTCTATGGTATGGAATAAACATGAAACAACACAAGCAATCCAATCTAAAGCATTCCACAACAATGTCCATAACAAGCAACATGTGCATACTCCAGAATATAAACCAGCTACATGAATACAATTTCATGACCAAAAACTGAACCAACATGAAGCTACTTACGCAATCCAATTCAAAGCATTCCACGACAATGTCAATTGCAGACACAATGTGCACACTGGTGAACGGACTCAATGTATGTGAATACGTCTTCCTGACACATGGTTCACACCATTTTATGAAAATATTGGGTAAGGACTTTATAAGGAAAAATGTCTTGAATGTAAGGATCAAACATCGAATTAAACACAACCATGAATTAATAAGAAAAGGTCAATTAAGTTAGACAAAATGGCTAGTTAAACTCACAGTAATGAAATATTCAATAACATTAATCCAAAAACACAAATTAAAGTAGTCAATAATTAATATGCAGCTCAATATTCAAACAACTATTTGCAATTATACACAAATGGTCTTTGAAATGTCAGTGCTTGAGCTGTTGGAGCCTTCTTTCAAGTTCCCTTTAAAGCTCAGTCAGAGAAAAGTTTGCTTTTCTTCTGAACATCTACAAAAACTGTTTGCTTTAACAATACAATCTATCTTTCCAGTTGCCTCACATTTGACAGCAAGTTCAATGGAACCACAAGCCAAATTTTCAATGTCTTTCTTCAGCCTCTTAGTGTTATTTCATAAAAAAAACAACTCCGCCTCTTCTACCTTTCTCTTCTTGCTGCACCGTTCCGTTTCTTCTTTCTCCTCCTGCTCGCTCAAGTATCTCATATATCTACACTTTCCATCTCCGGAATAATGTATCACTTAACAAGTAATACAAACTTTTGAAATACCACTTTTGACAAATATTACTCTTTAATACGACTCCTTGCAATACGAGTATCATCATTCTGATTTTTACAGATGATATCTTTGTTAACAGAAAAGTCCCTTTCAAAAGCAGCTTGGCCAGGACTCAAGATTAGCAGCTTTCTTGCGACTTGCCACAGCTCAGGATATTTCTTCTGCCATGGCAGTGTAAAGAAAGGTGTCCAGCCTCTCTTTAGTTTTATTAAATGAATCTAAACGTCCCATCTAAATTGGAAAAAATTCAGAAAATGATGACAAAATGTTGTCACAAAAGCAATATAGAAGCAATATTGTACTAACTGGTAATTTACTAGTGAATTATTGGAAGCCATTTTATATCTCTGTTGGTGATTTTAACCTTGTGCATGTTTTTCCACTGCTGATTTCCACATGGAGGCTATTGGGTACCACCAAACTAGTGAATTATTTGGTAGAGTACATGCCTTCCTGTCCGTCCAATGGAATAAACATGAAACAAAATAAGCATTTGAGTGAATTTATTGTGTTGTTTTGTGCTTGTTCCATTCAGAAGTCAGGAAGGCTTATGCATGTAGATTGGGCCCAATCTACATGAATTTGCCTTCCTGTCCGTGCAATGGAATAAACATGAAACAACATAAGCATTGGAGTTAATTCCTTGTGTTGTTTTGTGTATGTTCCATTCCAAAGTCAAGAAGGCTTATGCATGTAGATTAGGCCCCATCTACATAAATATGCCTTCCTGTCCGTGCAATGGAATAAACATGAAACAACACAAGCATTGGAGTGAATTGCTTGTGTCGTTTTGTCTTTCTTCCATTCCAAAGTCAGAAAGGCTTATGCATGTAGATTAGTCCGTAACTACATGAATATGCCTTCCTGTCTGTGCAATGGAACAAACATGAAACAACATAAGCATAAGAATGAACTCCTTGTGTTGTTTTGTGTACGTTGCATACAAAAGACAAGAAGGCTTATGCATGTAGATTGGGCCCCATCTACATGAATATGCCTTCCTGTCCGTGCAATGGAATAAACATGAAACAAACTAAGCATTGGAGTGAATTGATTGTGTTGTTTTGTGTTTGTTACATTCCAAAGTCAGGAAGTCTTATTCATGTAGACTGGGCCCCATCTACATGAATATGCCTTCCTCTCCGTGCAATGGAATAAACATGAAACAACATAAGCATTGGAGTGAATTTCTTGTGTTGTTTTGTGATTGTTCCATTCCAAAGTCAAGAAGGCTTATGCATGTAGATTGGACCCCATCTACATGAATATGCCTTCCTGTCAATGCAATGGAATAAACATGAAACAACATAAGCATTGGAGTTAATTCCTTGTGTTGTTTTGTGATTGTTCAATTCCAAAGTCAAGAAGGCTTATGCATGTAGATTGGGCCCCATCTACATGAATATGCCTTCCTGTCCGTGCAATGGAATAAACATGAAACAACATAAGCATCGGAATGAACTCCTTGTGTTGTTTTGTGTATGTTGCATTCCAAAGTCAAGAAGGCTTATGCATGTAGATTGGGCCCCATCTACATGAATATGCCTTCCTGTCCACCCAATGGAACAAACATGAAACAACATAAGCATTGGAGTGAATTGCATGTGTCGTTTTGTGTTTCTTCCATTCCAAAGTCAGGAAGGCTTATGCATGTAGATTCGGCCCCATCTACATGAATATGCCTACCTGTCCGTGCAATGGAATAAACATGAAACAACATAAGCATTGGAGTTAATTCCTTTTTGTTGTTTTCGGTTTGTTCCATTCCAAAGTCAAGAAGGCTTATGCATGTAGATTGGGCCCCATCTACATGAATATACCTTCCTGTCAGTGCAATGGAATAAACATGAAACAAAATAAGCATTGGAGTGAATTGCTTGTGTTGTTTTGAGTTTGTTGCATTCCAAAGTCAGGAAGGCTTATGCATGCATATTGGGCCCCATCTACATGAATATGCCTTCCTGCAATATGAGTATTATCATTCGGACTTTCACAGATGATATCTTTGTTAACAGAAAAGCCCCTTTAGACAGAAGCTTGGCCAAGACTCAAGATTAGCAGCTTTCTTGTGACTTCCCACAGCTCAGGATATTATTCGGCCAGGGCAGTGTAAAGAAAGATGTCCAGCCTATCTTTAGTTTTATTAAATGAATCTAAACGTCCTGTGTCACTTTGTTCAAATGCAGAAAATGATGACAAAATGTCGTCACAAAAGCAAGATAGAAGCAATATTGTACTAACCGGTAATTTACTAGTGAATTATTGAAAGCCATTTTACATCTCTGTTGGTGATTTTGACCTTGTGCATCTTTTTCCGCTGCTGATTTCCCCATGGAGGCCACTGAGAAAAAAAATCTTTGCTACATAAAGTACACATAGCTGAATTTGGATCTCTTTCAACCGATCATAACCAAGATTGCCATTCCAGCTTTACTACCCCATAACAAACTGAAACTACAAAAACCTGGCATTTTTAACGAATGCAGCAACATCAAATCAACTCTAATGTCTTAAACAAATATTCCCGCAATGAAGACCAAGACTCAAACTATGCATGTTAAGGACATTTCATGTGATTTAATGACCTCTGATCTTGCAAATTATCTTGTGGGATATCGTACACTTAATACTGTACACTGATCCCTCGTCACAACTCGGTCGATTCGGTACCACCATACTAGTGAATTATTCAGTAGTGTACATGTCTTCACTGCAATGGACATTCCTGTGCAATGATTCAGGTTGGATAGCTCATCTTGTTTTTTGTTTGTTCCATTCCAAGATCAGGAAGGCCCATCCATCTAGACTGGGCCCCATCTATATGAATATGCCTTCCTGTCCATGCAATGGAATAAACATGAAACAACATAAGCATCGGAATGAACACCTTGTGTTGTTTTCTGTATGTTGCATTCAAAAGTCGAGAAGGTTTATGCATGTAGATTGGGCCCAATCTACATGAATATGCCTTCCTGTCCGCCCAATGGAATAAACATGAAACAACACAAGCATTGGAGTGAATTGCTTGGTTAGTTTTGTGTTTCTTCCATTCCAAAGTCAGGAAGGCTTATGCATGTAGATTGGGCCCAATCTACATGAATATGCCTTCCGGTCCGTGCAATAAAATAAACATGAAACAAAATTAGCATTGGAGTGAATTCCTTGTGTTGTTTTCGGTTTGATCCATTCGAAAGTCAAGAAGGCTTATGCATGTAGATTGGGCCCCATCTACATGAATATGCCTGCCTGTCCGTGCAATGGAATAAACATGAAACAACATAAGCATTGGAGTTAATTCCTTGTGTTGTTTTTGGTTTGGTAAATTCCAAAGTCAAGAAGGCTTATGCATGTAGATTGGGCCCCATCTACATGAATATGCCTTCCTGTCAGTGCAATGGAATAAACATGAAACAAAATAAGCATTGGAGTGAATTGCTTGTGTTGTTTTGTGTTTGTTGCATTCCAAAGTCAGGAAGGCTTATGCATGCAAATTGGACCGAATCTACATGAATATGCCTTCTTGCAATACGAGTATTATCATTCGGATTTTCACAGATGATATCTTTGTTAACAGAAAAGCCCCTTTAAACAGAAGCTTGGCCAAGACTCAAGATTAGCAGCTTTCTTGTGACTTCCCACAGCTCAGGATATTATTCGGCCAGGGCAGTGTAAAGAAAGATGTCAAGCCTATCTTTAGTTTTATTAAGTGAATCTAAACGTCCTGTGTCACTTTGTTCAAATGCAGAAAATGATGACAAAATGTCGTCACAAAAGCAAGATAGAAGCAATATTGTACTAACCGGTAATTTACTAGTGAATTATTGAAAGCCATTTTACATCTCTGTTGGTGATTTTGACCTTGTGCATCTTTTTCCGCTGATTTCCCCATGGAGGCCACTGAGAAAAAAAATCTTTGCTACATAAAGTACACATAGCTGAATTTGGATCTCTTTCAACCGATCATAACCAAGATTGCCATTCTGACTTTACTACCCATAACAAACTGATACTACAAAAACCTGGCATTTTTAACGAATGTAGCAACATCAAATCAACTCTATTGTCTTAAACAAATATTCCCGCAATGAAGACCAAGACTCAAACTATGCATGTTAAGGACATTTCATGTGATTTAATGACCTCTGATCTTGCAAATTATCTCTTGGGATATCGTACAATTAACACTTAAGACTGATCCCTCATCATAACTCGGCCGATTCGGTACCACCATACTAGTGAATTATTCGGAAGTGTACATGTCTTCACTGCAATGGACATTAGTGTGCAATGATTCAGGTTGGATAGCTAATCTTGTTTTTTGTTTGTTCCATTCCAAGATCAGGAAGGCACATCCATGTAGACTGGGCCCCATCTATATGAATATGCCTTCCTGTCCATGCAATGGAATAAACATGAAACAAAATAAGCATTGGAGTTAATTCCTTGTGTTGTTTTCGGTTTGTTCCATTCCAAAGTCAAGAAGGCTTATGCATGTAGATTGGGCCCAATCTACATGAATATGCCTTCCTGTCCGTGCAATGGAATAAACATGAAACAAAATAAGCATTGGAGTTAATTCCTTGTGTTGTTTTCGGTTTGTTCCATTCCAAAGTCAAGAAGGCTTATGCATGTAGATTGGGCCCAATCTGCATGAATATGCCTTCCTGTCAGTGCAATGGAATAAACATGAAACAAAAAAAGCATTGAAGTGAATTGCTTGTGTTGTTTTGTGTTTGTTGCATTCTAAAGTCAGGAAGGCTTATGCATGTAGATTGGGCCTCATCTACATGAATATGCCTAACTGTCCGTGCAATGGAATAAACATGAAACAACATAAGCATTGGAGTTAATTTCTTGTGTTGTTTTGTGATTGTTCCATTCCAAAGTCAAGAAGGCTTATGCATGTAGATTGGGCCCAATCTACATGAATATGCCTTCCTGTCCGTGCAATGGAATAAACATGAAACAACACAAGCACTGGAGTGAATTGCTTGTATTGGTTTGTGTTTGTTGCATTCCAAAGTCAAGAAGGCTTATGCATGTAGATTGGGACCAATCTACATGAATATGCCTTCCTGCAATACGAGTATTATCATTCGGATTTTCACAGATGATATCTTTGTTAACAGAAAAGCCCCTTTAAACAGAAGCTTGGCCAAGACTCAAGATTAGCAGCTTTCTTGTGACTTCCCACAGCTCAGGATATTATTCGGCCAGGGCAGTGTAAAGAAAGATGTCCAGCCTATCTTTAGTTTTATTAAATGAATCTAAACGTCCTGTGTCACTTTGTTCAAATGCAGAAAATGATGACAAAATGTCGTCACAAAAGCAAGATAGAAGCAATATTGTACTAACCGGTAATTTACTAGTGAATTATTGACAGCCATTTTACATCTCTGTTGGTGATTTTGACCTTGTGCATCTTTTTCCGCTGCTGATTTCCCCATGGAGGCCACTGAGAAAAAAAAATCTTTGCTACATAAAGTACACATAGCTGAATTTGGATCTCTTTCAACCGATCATAACAAAGATTACCATTCTGGCTTTACTACCCATAACAAACTGAAACTACAAAAACGTGGCATTTTTAACGAATGTAGCAACATCAAATCAGCTCTAATGTCTTAAACAAATATTCCTGCAATGAAGACCAAGACTCAAACTATGCATGTTAAGGACATTTCATGTGATTTAATGACCTCTGATCTTGCAAATTATCTCGTGGGATATCGTACACTTAACACTGTACACTGATCCCTCGTCACAACTCGGCCGATTCGGAACCACCATACTAGTGAATTATTCAGTAGTGTACATGTCTTCACTGCAATGGACATTCCTGTGCAATGATTAAGGTTGGATAGCTCATCTTGTTTTTTGTTTGTTCCATTCCAAGATCAGGAAGGCTTATGCATGTAGATTGGGCCCAATCTACATGAATTTGCCTTCCTGTCCGTGCAATGGAATAAACATGAAACAAAATAAGCATTGGAGATAATTCCTTGTGTTGTTTTCAGTTTGTTCCATTCCAAAGTCAAGAAGGAATATGCATGTAGATTAGGCCCCATCTACATGAATAAGCCTTCCTGTCAGTGCAATGAAATAAACATGAAACAACACAAGCATTGGAGTGAATTGCTTGTGTCCTTTTGTGTTTCTTCCATTCCAAAGTCAGGAAGGTTTATGCATGTAGATTAGCCCCAATCTACATGAATATGCCTTCCTGTCTGTGCAATGGAATAAACATGAAAAAACATAAGCATCAGAACAAAACTCATTGTGTTGTTTTGTGTATGTTGCATGCAAAAGTCAAGAAGGCTTATGCATGTAGATTGGGCCCAATCTACATGAATATGCCTTCCTGTCCATCCAATGGAATAAACATGAAACAACAAAAGCATTGGAGTTAATTGCTTGTGTCGTTTTGTGTTTCTTCCATTCCAAAGTTAGGAAGGCTTATGCATGTAGATTGGGCCCAATCTACATGAATATGCCTACCTGTCTGTGCAATGGAATAAACATGAAACAAAATAAGCATTGGAGTTGATTCCTTGTGTTGTTTTCGGTTTGTTCCATTCCAAAGTCAAGAAGGCTTATGCATGTAGATTGGGCCCCATCTACATGAATATGCCTTCCTGTCAGTGCAATGGAATAAACATGAAACAAAATAAGCATTGGAGTGAATTGCTTGTGTTGTTTTGTGTTTGTTGCATTTTAAAGTCAGGAAGGCTTATGCATGTAGATTGGGCCCCATCTACATGAATATGCCTTCCTGTCCGTGCAATGGAATAAACATGAAACAACATAAGCATTGGAGTGAATTTCTTGTGTTGTTTTGTGATTGTTCCATTCCAAAGTCAAGAAGGCTTATGCATGCAGATTGGGCCCCATCTACATGAATATGCCTTCCTGTCCGTGCAATGGAATAAACCTGAAACAACACAAGCACTGGAGTGAATTGCTTGTGTTGGTTTGTGTTTGTTGCATTCCAAAGTCAAGAAGGCTTATGCATGTAGATTGGGCCCCATCTACATGAATATGCCTTGCTGTCCGTCCAGTGGAATAAACATGAAACAACCTAAGCATCGGAATGAACTCCTTGTGTTGTTTTGTGTATGTTGCATTCAAAAGTCAAGAAGGCTTACGTATGTAGATTAGGCCCAATCCACATGAATACGACTTCATGTCCGTCCAATGGAATAAAATGAAACAACACAAGCATTGGAGTGAATTGATTGTGTCGTTTTCTGTTTCTTCCATTCCAAAGTCAGAAAGGCTTATGCATGTAGATTGGGCCCAATCTACATGAATTTGCCTTCCTGTCCGTGCAATGGAATAAACATGAAACAAAATAAGCATTGGAGTTAATTCGTTGTGTTGTTTTCGGTTTGTTCCATTCCAAAGTCAAGAAGGCTTATGCACGTAGATTGGGCCCAATCTACATGAATATGCCTTCCTGTCAGTGCAATGGAATAAACATGAAACAAAAAAAGCATTGGAGTGAATTGCTTGTGTTATTTTGTGTTTGTTGCATTCCAAAGTCAGGAAGGGTTATGCATGTAGATTGGGCCTCATCTACATGAATATGCCTACCTGTCCGTGCAATGGAATAAACATGAAACAACATAAGCATTGGAGTGAATTTCTTGTGTTGTTTTGTGATTGTTCCATTCCAAAGTCAAGAAGGCTTATGCATGTAGATTGGGCCCCATCTACATGAATATGCCTTCCTGTCCATGCAATGGAATAAACATGAAACAACACAAGCACTGGAGTGAATTGCTTGTGTTGGTTTGTGTTTGTTGCATTCCAAAGTCAAGAAGACTTATGCATGTAGATTGGGCCCAATCTACATGAATATGCCTCCTGCAATACGAGTATTATCATTCGGATTTTCACAGATGATATCTTTGTTTACAGAAAAGCCCCTTTAAACAGAAGCTTGGCCAAGACTCAAGATTAGCAGCTTTCTTGTGACTTCCCACAGCTCAGGATATTATTCGGCCAGGGCAGTGTAAAGAAAGATGTCCAGCCTATCTTTAGTTCTATTAAATGAATCTAAACGTCCTGTGTCACTTTGTTCAAATGCAGAAAATGATGACAAAATGTCGTCACAAAAGCAAGATAGAAGCAATATTGTACTAACCGGTAGTTTACTAGTGAATTATTGAAAGCCATTTTACATCTCTGTTGGTGATTTTGACCTTGTGCATCTTTTTCCACTGCTGATTTCCCCATGGAGGCCACTGAGAGAAAAAATCTCTGCTACATAAAGTACACATAGCTGAATTTGGATCTCTTTCAACCGATCATAACCAAGATTGCCATTCCGGCTTTACTACCCATAACAAACTGAAACTACAAAAAACTGGCATTTTTAACGAATGCAGCAACATCAAATCAACTCTAATGTCTTAAACAAATATTCCCGCAATGAAGACCAAGAATAAAACTATAAATGTCAACGACATTTCATGTGATTTAATGACCTCTGATCTTGCAAATTATTTAGTGGGATATCGTACACTTAACAGTGATCCCTCATCATAACTTGGCCGATTCGGTATCACCATACTAGTGAATTATTCGATAGTGTAAATGTCTTCACTGCAATGGACATTAGTGTGCAATGATTCAGGTTGGATTGCTCATCTTGTTTTTCGTTTGTTCCACTCCAAGATGAGGAAGGCACATCCATGTAGACTGGGCCCCATCTATATGAATATGCCTTCCTGTCCATGCAATGGAATAAACATGAAACAACATAAGCATCGGAATGAACTCCTTGTGTTGTTTTGTGTATGTTGCATTCAAAAGTCAAGAAGGCTTATGCATGTAGATTGGGCCCAATCTACATGAATATGCCTTCCTGTCCGCCCAATGGAATAAAAATGAAACAACACAAGCATTGGAGTGAATTGTTTGTGTCGTTTAGTTGTTTCTTCCATTCCAAAGTCAGGAAGGCTTATGCATGTAGATTGGGCCCAATCTACATGAATTTGCCTTCCTGTCCGTGCAATGGCATAAACATGAAACAAAATAACCATTGGAGTTGATTCCTTGTGTTGTTTTCGGTTTGTTCCATTCCAAAGTCAAGAAGGAATATGCACGTAGATTAGGCCCCATCTACATGAATATGCCTTCCTGTCAGTGCAATGGAATATGTGGATTTTGTGTTTTGTGTTTGGTCAAAGTTCATGTGAATCTACATGAATATGCTTCCTGTGTTTTCTTTTGGAGTGTATCATGATTGGTTTTGTGTTTATTAAGTCTGTTGTGTTATTTGTTGTGTCTTCATGATTTATTATCTTTGTGTTTTTGATAATGTTTGGACCCTCTGTTGTTTTTTGGGCCCATCTGAAGGCTTATGCTTTTGGTGTATATGTGGGCCCTGTGAATTTTGCTTGTTGTTTCTTTGTTTTGTCCATTGTGTTTTTTGTGAGTGATAATGGGTATGAGTTTTTCAATGTTGTTTTTTTTGTTTTTTTGTTATTCATGTAGCTTATGTTTTGCATCATAAATAATTTGTTCAGTGATTATGTGGATGATTTCATTTGTTGTGATTTCTTTCTATGTTGATTGTGTTGCTTCGTAATGTTGATCTTGTATATGGTAGTTTTGTCTTTTACTTTTCAGGTTGGTGTTTCCTTCCTTTTTTTTTTTGATTGTATGTGAATTTGCATGTAGACATGATGCATTGAATTTTGGTTGTTTTGTTTATGTTTGTTCCATCTCTGAGATTTATTGTGCCTTCTGTTTTGTGGATTTTGAATTAGTATTTGTTGTTTTTTTTCATGGTTGTGTTCTTTATGTCGTTGCTTATCTATGATGCATCTGCATGAGATTTCTTTGTTGTTTAATGAATTAGGCTTGGTAGATAATGGAATAAACATGAAACAAAATATGCATTGGAGTTAATTTGTTGTGTCGTTTTCGGTTTCTTGCATTCCAAAGTCAAGAAGGCTTATGCATGTAGATTGGGCCCAATCTACATGAATATGCCTTCCTGTCAGTGCAATGGCATAAACATGAAACAACAAAGACTTGGGAGTGAATCTTGTGTCGTTTTGTGTTTCTTATATTCCAAAGTCAGGAAGGTTCATGCATGTAGATTAGCCCCAATCTACATGAATATGCCTTCCTGTCAGTGCAATGGAATAAACATGAAACAACATAAGCATCGGAATAAATTCCTTGTATTGTTTTGTGTATGTTGCATGCAAGAGTCAAGAAAGTTTATGCATGTAGATTGGGCCCAATCTACATGAATATGCCTTCCTGTCCGTGCAATGGAATAAACATGAAACAACATAAGCATTGGAGTGAATTTCTTCTGTTGATTTGTGATTGTTCCATTCCAAAGTCAAGAAGGCATATGCATGTAGATTGGGCCCAATCTACATGAATATGCCTTCCTGTCCGCCCAATGGAATAAACATGAAACAACACAAGCATTGGAGTGAATTGCTTGTGTCGTTTTGTGTTTGCTGCATTCCAAAGTCAAGAAGGCTTATGCATGTAGATTGGGCCCCATCTACATGAATATGCCTTCCTGTCAGTGCAATGGAATAAACATGAAACAACAAAAGCATTGGAGTGAATTGCTTGTGTCGTTTTGTCTTTCTTCCATTCCAAAGTCAGGAAGGCTTATGCATGTAGATTGGGCCCAATCTACATGAATATGAATTAATGTCCGTGCAATGGAATAAACATGAAACAAAATAAGCATTTGAGTTGATTCCTTGTGTTGTTTAGGGTTTATTCCATTCCAAAGTCAAGAAGGCTTATGCATGTAGATTGGGCCCCATCTACATGAATATGCCTTCCTGTCCGTGCAATGGAATAAACCTGAAACAACACAAGCACTGGAGTGAATTGCTTGTGCTGGTTTGTGTTTGTTGCATTCCAAAGTCAAGAAGGCTTATGCATGTAGATTGGGCCCCATCTACATGAATATGCCTTCCTGTCCGTGCAATGGAATAAACATGAAACAACATAAGCATTGGAGTGAATTTCTTGTGTTGATTTGTGATTGTTCCATTCCAAAGTCAAGAAGGCATATGCATGTAGATTGGGCCCAATCTACATGAATATGCCTTCCTGTCCGCCCAATGGAATAAACATGAAACAACACAAGCATTGGAGTGAATTGCTTGTGTCGTTTTGTGTTTGTTGCATTCCAAAGTCAAGAAGGCTTATGCATGTAGATTGGGCCCCATCTACATGAATATGCCTACCTGTCCGTGCAATGGAATAAACATGAAACAACATAAGCATTGGAGTGAATTTCTTGTGTTGATTTGTGATTGTTCCATTCCAAAGTCAAGAAGGCATATGCATGTAGATTGGGCCCAATCTACATGAATATGCCTTCCTGTCCGCCCAATGGAATAAACATAAAACAACACAAGCATTGGAGTGAATTGCTTGTGTCGTTTTGTGTTTGTTGCATTCCAAAGTCAAGAAGGCTTATGCATGTAGATTGGGCCCCATCTACATGAATATGCCTACCTGTCCGTGCAATGGAATAAACATGAAACAACATAAGCATTGGAGTTAATTCCTTGTGTTGTTTTCGGTTTGTTCCATTTCAAAGTCAAGAAGGCTTATGCATGTAGATTAGGCCCCATCTACATGAATATGCCTTCCTGTCAGTGCAATGGAATAAACATGAAACAAAATAAGCATTGGAGTGAATTGCTTGTGTTGGTTTGTGTTTGTTGCATTCCAAAACCAGGAAGGCTTATGCATGCAGATTGGGACCAATCTACATGAATATGCCTCCTGCAATACGAGTATTATCATTCGGATTTTCACAGATGATATCTTTGTTTACAGAAAAGCCCCTTTAAACAGAAGCTTGGCCAAGACTCAAGATTAGCAGCTTTCTTGTGACTTCCCACAGCTCAGGATATTATTCGGCCAGGGCAGTGTAAAGAAAGATGTCCAGCCTATCTTTAGTTCTATTAAATGAATCTAAACGTCCTGTGTCACTTTGTTCAAATGCAGAAAATGATGACAAAATGTCGTCACAAAAGCAAGATAGAAGCAATATTGTACTAACCGGTAGTTTACTAGTGAATTATTGAAAGCCATTTTACATCTCTGTTGGTGATTTTGACCTTGTGCATCTTTTTCCACTGCTGATTTCCCCATGGAGGCCACTGAGAAAAAAAATCTTTGCT